>JANUWF010001205.1:3635000-4091832 GCA_026120185.1 Voacanga thouarsii
ATTGTTTGATTAAGAAAAAATGACGTACGGGAAATAAATTAGGAGGGAGAGAGCTCTCTTTCCACATCAGCAAAACTACCCATTTAAATTTGAACAGATTGAAACATAAATCATTATTTATTTTCCTTCCCCTCCCACCAAACAAAATAGAAACAAATTATATTTAGTGTTAGTTTCTTTGCTTCTTCACCTCGCCTCTCTTTTTACTTCTTTACTTATTCACCTGGATGTTCTTTATTTATATTTATTTAAAAGAATCTTTGTTTCATAATTTAATTAATATTTTGTTTAATTTTACTATTAAATATCCTTAAACATGCTTTTTTTTATTTGAATTATTATTAGAATACTTTTTTATTTAACATAATGTAAAATTATAATTTATTTTATTTGATAATAATTTTTGTAATAACAAATCGTTTAAACCAAACAAAATCATTTGAAAAATGAACTTATAATTTAAGGTTTCAAATAGTTTAATTTGATTTTGATTAAAATTGTGTACAAATAACTTTTGGAGTGTTGAATGCAAACTTCACAAAAAACCACAGGAAAAGTGCACAAAGAAAGGTAAAATATTGTTTTCAAAAAACTATTCCCTCCATCAAAAAATAAGTCGCTTAATTGTTAAAATTGCACATATCAAGAAATCGTGGAATCTTATAGTAAAAAGAATTAAAATATTCATTTTATCATTCTTTTAATTTTAATAAAATGTTATCTCATTAATTATATCCCACCACTTCATTCTCTCCATCACGTTTCCCATTTCTCTTTTGATTAAGTAGAGAATAATTAAGTAGACTTTTAACTTTTTTATAGGAGAATGTGTTGTCATTTTTAGTTAAAATAAATTCATTATGAGTAATTATAATATCAATTACTTGATAAAAAATTAGTGTAGGGGTAAAATAAAATATATATATATATATATATATATATATATATATATATATATATATAACTTACATTTAGAAAATGAATAATTATTTTTGGATAAGTTAAAAAGAAAATTAGACTACTTATTTTTAGATGGAAGAAGTATCTCTGTCTACAATAAATGGCCCTATCTATACCCCCAAAAAAAATCTACTCCCTTCGTCCCTATATATCTGTCACAAATAAAAAGTTTTGGTGTCCCTTTTTATCTGTCACATTGAAAAAATTTAGGTGTCATTAATATTAATTTTACTGTTATACTCTTGTATTAAATAACTTTAGAAAATGAGAGTGTAATAACTTTAGAGATAGTTAAGCAAACAAAGTAAGAAAATAGTCGTGGAGAACATTAAATCTAAGGGTACCCCTCAAAAAAATATACAATAAATGGCCCTATCTATACCCCCAAAAAAATCTACTCCCTTCGTACCTATTTATCTGTCACAAATAAAAAGTTTTGGTGTCCTTTTTTATCTGTCACATTGAAAAAATTTAGGTGTCATTAATATTAATTTTACTGTTATACTCTTGTATTAAATAACTTTAGAAAATGAGAGTGTAATAACTTTAGAGAGAGTTAAGCAAACAAAGTAAGAAAATAGTTGTGGTGAACATTAAATCTAAGGGTACTTTTGGAATGTATAAATAAAATTGTACGAATTTAAGAGACTAACTATTTTTTTTAAAATTGTGTGAAATAATTAACTGTGACAAATAAATAGGAGCGGATGAGAAGTTTCAGTAAAGTATCTATTTGCAAGCGCCGGCTCATTAATTGCTTTGTGAACAACCCAAAAAAATAAATAAACAAATGGTAAAAAAATAGTTAAAAATGGTAGACTGTTCATCCGGGGTCATGGTTCGAGACAGTCATTTGGATCATGATCCCATGATCTGGGAAAGTTGGTGATAGTAGACTGTTGAAATGGTGAAGAACTTTCAAGAGATTTAAAATTTTTTTACCTGTAATTATTAGTTTGATCTAAAAATAAGTTAATTTAAATTAAATTAAACTATGAACACTCTCAATTACATGATTTTTGGGAGCGAGGTTAATATTAGTGTTTGATTGGGAGTGTGGTCATTGTCTAGTACTAGGTAACTCCAAAGAAACTACTACATTAAATCCATTCTTATAGGAGGGTAGTACATTGTTAACTCACATCGTCCTAATATTTTATTTTTATCTGAAATCAAATCTTCCTCTCTTGAAAGAATTTCTTAGGTTTTGACTGTGGATGGTTTTCCTGATTTTCATTTTATTCCTGTTATTGGTTATGCTGGTGGTTTAGCTTTGTGTTGGCGGGCAAATGTGGATCTACAGATTATTACTTCTAACAACAATTTGATTACTAGCCTTATATTTTGTGCTCAGCTCAGCTCTCTGTGGCAACTTACCGGAGTTTATGGTCCTTTTCTTTATTCTCATAAACAAAAATTTTGGTAGAATCTTTCAGATATTGGTCGAGGGTTTGCTGGACCTTGGTTGATTTTGGGAGACTTTAATAGCATAACTCAATCTTCTGAAAAATATGGGGGACGTCCCTTTTGTGCAACTTCATCTAGAGGTTTTAACTCATTTGTGGATAATGCTGGTTTAATTGATTTGGGGTTCACCGATTTCCCATTTACTTGGAATAACAAAAGATCGAGAACTATGAACATCTAGGTTCATCTTGATAGGGGTCTTGTAAATGAATCTTGGCGTGTTCTATTTTCACGGGCATCTATTTCCCACCTTACTGCTCTTTCCTCATATCATAAGCTTATTCTACTTGATACTTCTCCTCCAGCTGAACGGTTATTAAGACCTTTCCGATTTGAGACTATATGGACACGGGAAAACTCCTCTCATGACATTGTTCTGTCTGCCTGGTCTATTCCTGTTCGGGGATCTCCTCTTACGGTTCTAGTTTCCAGTATTAAAAATGCAAAGCAGGCTCTTAAGTCTTGGAATAAATCAGTTTTTGGTCTTATTCAGCACAATGTAATTGGGATTTGTAGGGAGATTGATAATCTTCAGTCTCTTCCTCAATCCTCTCTTGTTTTGGAAAAAGAACAGTCTCTACAAGAAGCTTTGGACGAGCAACTTAAAAGAGAACAATTACTCTAGTGGAACAAAGCAAAGGTGTCTTGGTTGGAAGACGGTGATGCAAATACCTGATTCTTTCATCTTTCAACAATTGTTCATAGAAGACATAATAGTATTGGTTCTCTTCTTACAGTTGATGATGAATGGCAGACAAATTGGATAGGTATTGGTAAAGCTTTTGAACAATATTATAGTAATCTGTTCTCTTCTACTACTCCACGGCTCCCCTCTGATATTAATAATATCATTTCTCCTTCTATCACAAATGTGCAAAATGAGGATTTGAGTGCTATTCCTTCTGATGATCTTATCCGTCAAACAATTTTTTAAATGAAGGTTAGAAAAAATCTTGGTCCTGATGGTATGACTCCTTGTTTCTTCAAGACTTACTGGTATATTGTCAAAGCAAATGTAGTTGCTGCTGTCCAGTAATTTTTTGTTTATGGAAAAATGATTAACTCTTTAAATCATACTTTCATCGCTCTTGTTCTGAAAAGGGCTTCTGCTTACAAAGTTGATCATTTCCAGCCTATTGTTTTGTGTAATGTTGTATATAAAGTTATCTCAAAAATTTTGACAGATAGGATTAAACCTTTATTGGACAGTCTTGTAGCCCCTTCTCAAGGTGCTTTTATTCCTTCTCGTAGTATAACTGACAATGTGATAATGTTTCATGAGATAATGTATCATCTAAACACTAAGAGAGGAAGTTTAGGTTTGATGGCTCTTCATATTGATATGGAAAAGGGTTACGATAAAGTGGAATGGTCTCTCCTCGTCAAGATTTTGCGATATCATGGTTTTACAGATTGATTCACCAACCTCATTTTAGAGTGTATATTTACTGTATCCTTTTCAATATTGATTAATGGTTCTTCTTATGGATTCTTTAGAAGTTTAAGAGGTCTTCGACAAGGGGATCCGTTATCTCCATCACTATTTGTATTGTATTTTGATCTGCTCTCTAGAATGCTCACTACAGCGGAGTCAAAGTAATTGTTCCATGGTGTTAAAATTAGACGAACCTGCCCTTACATCTCCCATCTTATGTATGTGGATGATCTGCTTCTTTTTTGTAGAGCATCTATTTCTGAGGCGCAAGTGGTCCAAAATCTATTGAATACATATTGCAGATGGTCTGGGTTTTCTATTAATTTTGATAAATCTGCAATACATTTCAGCAGAAATGTGCTGTCCTCCCTTAAATATTCCATCCGCTCTATATTCCCCATGTCTGAGTGTGCTCATAATAGCTCTTGTCTGGGGGCAACTTTCTGTAAGAAATTTTCAAAGTCTGTGGCATTTCAAAGAATGGTGGAACGACTCCGATAAAAGATCAGTAGTTGGAAAATAAACTCTCTATCACAGGTTGGTTGATCTGTGTTAATAAAGCATGTTGCACAATCAATTCCTATTCATATCATGCAATGTTTTATTCTTCCCTCTTCCATCTGTAATAAATTGGATACTTTAATGCGTGACTTTTGGTGGGGTTTTAAAGAAGACTCTGGTAGGCACTTATATCTCAAATATTGGAAAGACATCTGTGCGCCTAAAGACAAATGAGGAATGGGATTTCGGAAATCTTCGAAAAATAACTTGGCTTTGATCACGAAACTTTCCTGGCAACTACATACTGAAGATCATCACCCTTGGGTTAATCTAATTCGATCCAAATACCTTCAAGGCAGAAAACTATTGGACGTGGACATTGTCCCAGAGGGTCGTCCTGGATTTGGAAAGGTATATGGAAAATGAAGAAGGTATTAGAAGTTGGATTATGTTATCGCATTGGCCATGATTCGCAAGTGAACATTTGGGAAGATTCGTGGATCTCAGGTCTTATTACTTATCGTCTTCCTCCTGTTCCTATAGACCAGCAACATGTGAGTTCAGTTCAAGACCTCATTCTCTCTGATCAACATTTATGGGACTATGAACTCATCTATAATTTGTTTCCACCACTTATTGCTCGGGAGATTTTGAAAATTTCTATTTGCCGGATTGTGAAACACGACTCAGTGGTGTGGGCTCCGTCCAAGTTAGGGAGATTTTTTATTAAGTCTGCTTATAGAAGTATTCATCAGATGAGGTACAATACTAACCCCTCGTTACCACACACGATCCTTCTATCATCTACTCCTCCTCTCCCCAACACGCTGTGGAAATCTTTGTGGTCTTCTTGCCTACATAGCCGTCACAAGTATTTCTTAGGGCATGTTGTTTCCTAGTTACTGTCTACAAAATCTAGGTTGGTACGAGTGTTAGACTTGATAGACCAATCTTGTTGCATCTGTCATTCTGCTACAGAAAGTTTGGAGCATATATTTCTTCTCTATCCCCTTATCAAATGTCTATGGTGGCATTCTAAATGGCATTTTAAAATAGACAAATTCTCCACCTGGAAAGTGGAAGACTAGATA
Source organism: Voacanga thouarsii (assembly GCA_026120185.1). Lineage (NCBI taxonomy): Eukaryota > Viridiplantae > Streptophyta > Magnoliopsida > Gentianales > Apocynaceae > Voacanga > Voacanga thouarsii. The sequence goes on from JANUWF010001205.1 coordinate 3,640,455, forward strand.
AAGGAGCTGTTGAATTTGGATAACGCATTCCCTTTTCCAAGTGAGACGAAATGAGAATTTCTTAACTATGCTGTGGTGTTGATGAAAAATGTATGGAGATACAGAAATCAATTGCATGCAGAGGAAGATACTCAACAATGGGATGTGCTATCTATTCATATTAGTAGGACAGTGAAGGTTTATTGGGAATCTAATCTTACCCGACACTGGAAAAGGCAAACTCTTAATCTTTCCCACTCTTGGCAGGCTCCGCCTTCCTCTTATGTTAAAGTAAAATTTGATATTGCTTTTCAAGATGGAATTGCGATTTCTGCTTGTGTTTTTTGCGATCATACGGGACAACTCCTTTGGGTTTGGACTGGGAAAGATTTTGCTAGGGATGCTTTTGCTGCTGAAGCTTTTGCTGCTCTTAATGGTGCGTTAATCGCCGATGTTGCAAACATATTTAAAGTCATCTTGGAAGGCGACTCTCTAAATGTTATAAAGGCAATTACTGGTATTCACTCGGCTGAGGAATGTCTTGGGAAATGATCCACAGATGCCGTGAAATCTATGCTCAGAGAAAGAGATAATTGGAAGTATGTTTATGTCCCCCGATAGGGGAATGTATATGCGCACGAAATTACCAAATGGGCTAAACTTCACAATTATTTTGGTTATTTATCCCCATCCCTCCTTCCCTTGGCTATTTTATGTGACTATGGGGGAACCGCGTCAATCCCCTAATCAAGTCCTGTATTGAGTAAGGAAGGAATTACTTTATTTTATATTTCTTTTAAAATATAGGGTTGAATCTTTATTTAGAAAAAAAACAAAACATCATTATTTGTCAAACGTGTGGACCATGGCAGTGTCATTTCTCAATTGAGGTGACCTGAAATACTCCGCCTATGTAAGCCAATCGAGATTCATTTCGATTTAATATTTCAATATAATTTAAAATAAATTTAATTTAAATAATTTTTATTTTTTAAAAAAATTATATATTTAAAATTTACTTTAATCTCACATATTTTATTTTTTATTATATTCAAATAAATTTAACTCAAAATAATTACTGTTCAAATTACTAAAAATACGAATTAAAAAAAATAAATTAGTGTGAGAAAATCATTGTTTAATTAGTCAAAACATTTTTTTTTAACACGGTCAACACAAGTTATCCTTCTCTGTCTAGAAGGATATCCTAGAATATTCACAAATTAAAAATTTTTAACGTTGCTTTCATTTGCAGTTTAAGACTAAAAGCAGAATGTTAATTTGGCAACGAAATATTCCGAGGAATAACACTGTAAGTTGCTTTCATTTGAAGTTGTAATAGGTTTGCAATGATACGTGTGTGATAAATATTATCTCGCAGGTCGAATCAATACTTGATTATTATCTTTTATTGCTTCTTTCAAATTAAAATATGAGTAATTATTATATATATTTTTCTTCGTATTAATTAAATTGATAGTGATTGACTCAATATGATATTTTATATAAAAATAAAAGTTAGAATATAATAATAGTATAGTATAATATAATATAATAAAAGTAAAAAATATATGGATCCCACAATATTTTATGTCAAATTTAAATATATATAAAAGTATTATATATGTGGTATATTAATTATTTTATAATATATACTCTCTCCGTCCTATTTTATCTGTCAATTTTAATCGATTCACAAGGTTTAAGAAAAATAAGAGTTTTCAATTAATTAATTAATATTTTCTATTTTATCCTCAAAAAATCTCTCTCTTTATTAAGGAGTATTCAAATTCTAAAATTTTATATGTGATAAACATATTTAATTTACTTCTATTTTTTATTATAAGTGCACAATATTTATTGTATTAAAGAGGGATATTTGTGAAAAAATAGCAATTAATATCGTCTTAATTTGTTAATGAGACAGATAAATTGAGACAAATATCTTAGTTAAAATGAACGGAGAAAAAAGGATGGAGAGAGTAATATATTAGAAACTTTCCTTTTAAGGAAATTGTCAATTTTTTTGAGACTGCAAAAAATAGTAAGTAAATTAATTTACTTACTATTTTAAGGATGGGGAGAGTAATATATTAGAAACTTTCTTTTTAAGGAAAATGTCAATTTTTTTGAGACTTCCAAAAATAGTAAGTAAATCAATTTAATTAGAACGAAGAGAGTATATAAATTAAGATGCTTTAATATTTATGGATCTTATTAAATAATTAAATTATTCTTATTGAAAATTATAAAATTATGTAATGGAGTAATAAATGATAATAATATAATTAAAAATATTTTAATTTTACAAAATGACGGAAAACTTAAAACTTAAAAAATTTCTAAAAGTGATAAATATTTTTAAAATGTTGAGAATAATTGATTACTATTATTGGATAATAAATTACTCATTTCATTCCACACCAAACTGCAATTATTCCGGTTTAGTTTCTCCTCTACTTCTATTGTGTTTGGTTTAAAAAAAAAATCTGAATTGAGAAAAAAATGGAAAACATTTCATTATCTTTAATAAAGCTCATGGCGATATATAACCTATTTATTAAATTTTTAATTCATAATTTAAAAACACAATACTCTACTAAAATGGAGATTGCTATGTATGGTCGGGGTGCTGTCTGTCTGTCTGTCTTTCTTTTCATCCTTACACACCTTGGATTAAATAATTATTTTTTTAAATTTTGAGTTAGATATTTTGAATTATTATCGAAATAATAAGATTTTTTAAAAAAAATCTTATATTCTTAAGAATTTGCTTAATTTCGAGGACTACCAGAAAAATACTCAACGTTTAAATTGTTATTTTAATAATAAAATGGTCTAATTCTTTGACGTTATTAAATCGGACACAGACAGTGAAGAGCCGACATTTGCATACAACTGGCGGGAACAGTTGTGGGGACGCGGGAGAAATTTCTACGGCTAAATGCAGCCACTTGCTAAGGTCATTTTCGTCTTTGTTGGCTGCTTGTAAAGGTCCGGCATTAAAGGATCTACAAAATTTTAATTATATTCATTTTTTTAAAGAGTATTTTTAATTATACTCCAAATATTGGTGAAGAGGAGTTTTATTTATTTATTTAACTTTTTTTTATTATTATACACAATCGCAATACAAATTGATTATGTTCTCTTGATTCAAAACTAAATATTCACATTTTAATTTTGAAATGTTCAAAATTGAATGTTTATTTTTAAATAAATATATTTTTATTCAAAATTTCATAGCTAATTTTCGTCCAAAAGATTTAAGTTTCACTATATATTTTAATTTGAGAGTAATTAATTATAAGTAATAATTTTATCTTTATGGATTAAAAATATTGGTGGCAGACTAATAAGCTGTGGAGTTTGTATCTCATAAATAAAGAAGGTTGGTTAATTATAAAAAATTTAAAATATGTATTTATTTTAGAAAGATAAAAATTCATTTTTTAACATTTCAAATTAGAAATATAAATATTCAAATTCAAATAAAAGCAATAGTAAAAAGGGTTACAATATTTATGCAGTTATCCTACTCAAAAGTTCATATCATGTCCAATAATAAATAAGTTACTTGATGTTTTTAATATATTATATTTTTTATATAAAAAAGATAGTTTGTTAATAAAAAATATATAAAACAAATTACACCCTATGAACTTTAGGTAGATAAATTACGATATATAAAAGATGAAATACACACACTAATATATCCTCTTAATCTCCTAATTGTTATAAAATTTGGATAGTGTTAGAATAAAATCTACACACTACACACTAATAAAACTCTAACTATTTTTTACACAAGAATTTCCCTCTTTCTTTTCTCTCACAATTTTCTCTAATCTTTCTTTCACAAAATAATAGTGTATTACAAGCTTAGAGAATAACTCTATTTATAGAGGTCTAATTAGTGGAATACATCATGGCATACATCATTTTTTACTAATCTTAATTAGTGGTATCTCCACTAAATGGTGGACATCCATAAAAATCTTCTCTAATAATTCACATAAATCCATAATTAGTGGAGCCTCCACTAATTAATGGAGCTTCCAATAATTTTAAGATATTCATAACACTCCCCCTTGGATATCCATCCATTACATAAAGAATATGCCTCGTTAAAACCTTACTAGATAAAAACCCAATGGGAAAAAAAATCTAGTGAAGAAAAAAGAGTATACTATTCTATATGTTTGTTTATTATTCCCCCTGATGAGATGATTCCTTTAAATCTTTAAACCGACGCATACCGATTTTATATCTCAACTTCTCAAATGTTGCAGTCGGTAAAGTCTTCGTGAAAATATTTGCGAGGTTGTCACATGACCGAATTTATAGTACATCAATTTCATCTTTCTTCTAGAGTTTGGTGACTTATGTTGTGTCCGATTTCCTTTAATATATCATCCTCGTAATTGCGCTATGCAAGTTGCATTCTCTTCATAAAGAGGAGTTGGAATATCTCTGATATATGATAATCCACAACTTTCTTGGATATAATGAATCATTCTCTACTTGATTCATGAATAGCTGTAATTTCAGCATAATTTGAAGAAGTAGCTGCTTGGAGATATCGGAGGACTTGTTTAATTCCATTCTAATGTCGTCGTGTTGGTGAAGAACTAAATCTTGCTAATAAATTGACAGCAAAGGTAATATTAGGTCGTGTATTGTTAGCAAGATATATCAATACACTAATTGCACTGAGATATGGTACTTCAGGACCAAGAAGTTCTTCATCCTCTTCTTGAGGTTGGAAAAGATCTTTATTCACATATAATGACCGAACGATCATTGGAATACTCAATGAATGTGCTTTGTCCATGCCAAATCTTTTTAGAACTTTTGCTGTATATGTTGAATAAATGTTCTATTTGCCAAATGTTCAATTTGTAAACCAAGGCAAAGTGTAATTTTACGACCATCCTTGATGTCGAATAATCAATTGTTTCTTGGAGCTCTTCAGGAGTTCCAATAAGATTAATATCATCAACATATATAGCTAATATCACAAATTTAGAATCAAATTTCTTAATAAAAGCACATAGACATACCTGGTCATTTTTAAATCCCGCTTTTAATCACTATTTACTAAGATGATTGAACCACATGCGTCCAGATGGCTTCAGGCTATATAATGATTTCTGCAATTTGATAGAGTAATTTTCACGAGGATAGTGTTTATATGCTGCAGGCATATGAAATCCTTCAGGGATTTTTATGTAAATATCATTTTCTAAATTTTCATCCAAGTAAGTAGTGACAACATCTAATAGACGCATATCTATCTTTTCATGTACTGCCAAACTGATAAGATATCGGAGTGTAATAGTATCAACACCAGGAGAATAAGTGTTATTATAATCAATACCTGATTTTTGTGAAAAACTTTTGTCTACTAACCGTGCTTTCGTACAAATATCCATTAGTAGCTAATAGGTTTTACACCTTCTGGTGTTCGGACTGCAGGTCCGAAAACTTCACGTTTTGTCAGTGCATTTAACTCCGATTGAATCGCATCTTTCCATTGCAGCCAATCTTTTCTATGCCCACATTCATCAACTGATATTGGTAGCTAATAGGTTTTACACCTTCTGGTGTTGGGACTGCAGGTCCGAAAACTTCACGTTTTGTCAATGCATTTAACTCCGATTGAATCGCATCTTTCCATTGTAACCAATCTTTTCTATGCCGACATTCATCAACTGATATTGGTTCAGGATCATCATTATCCTGCGTAACATCAAGAGATATATTGGATGCAAATATATTATCAATAACAGTTTCTATCCGATTCCAACTTCTACCGGAAGTGGTATAATGGCTAGAAATTTCAATATTACTTTCATCAACTTCTGATTTTTTGTCATCAATATGAACATCTGGAACATTTAATCCTCTTTTCTTTCGAGAATTTTTATCTTTAGAACCAAGAGGTCGGCCACGCTTCTGGCGTGTTTTTGACTCAGCAGCTACATGTATAATCTTTTATTCTGCTGGAACTTCAAGTTGAATAGGAGTATCTATAGCTGGAATATGCGATTTTGTTACTCTTCTGGAGTCAACAAAAGCGTCTGTTATTTGATTTGCAATGCTTTATAAATGCATTATACTGTTGAGTTTCAAGTTCACACACGCTTGTATGCGAATCAAGATAATTTATGATGTTATCCAATCAAGATCTTTCTTATACTATTTCTGTTCTCCCCCTAATTTAGGGAATAATGATTTCATAAGAGACTAATGAAAAAGGAAAGGAAATGTAAGAACATAATGACAAGTAGGAAATGCCAAGACATCTATTATAAAAATCTCCTTTTTTTTTTCACTCTTCCCGGTACCGACTTTTCCTCTTCCTCTTCCTCTTTTGTCTTTTCTTCTCTTCTGACCCTCTATTTACCATCTACCTCTTCTTCTTCCCCATACATACATACATACATACATACATACATATATATATGTATGTATCGATATATATATCAATCATCAGTCATTAATAAAACATCAAAAACAAAAATCACAAAGCAGATATGGAGACTCATAATTCATTTGAGACATGGTCAAATTTTGACTTGGTTTCTGCAGCAGATTTTGATATATTTTCCTTTTCCAAGCCAACCGCTTCCTCCTAATTCTAACGCAAAAGATTTTAATATGTTGTTCTTTCCAAGCTAACCGATTCCTCGTAATTTCAGGTGAAATACCTTTAAGGGCTCCCCCCCCTTTTAGTGTGCTTGATAATGAAATTAAACTATCTTCTGGTTTGTTTTAATGTAAATCAGTGAACATACTTCTTGGGACCAATTTGATTTGCCCATGCAAGAGACTGCTTTTGATACTATTCCTCTTGATGTTATTCCTCTGAATGAGGATATACTTGTGCATGATCCTTTCTACTCCTTAATGGATTTTGAACAAAGCCAAAATATGATTCCAGGTTATCATATATTCAAATATGAATTTTGAATGGTATTATCTTTACTAATATTGTTTTTCTTTTTCTAGGAGAAATAATGAGTAGTATTAGTAATGAAGTCGGAGTGAGGACCCATGACATGCATAATATCTAAATTTAAGATATTATTTCAGACGAAATTCATATAGAGAATAAAAGGATTAAGAGGCAGAGAGAGAAGAAGGGCAATAACTCCCAGACACTATCAAGAGAAACCATTTCGCAATACTTTTACCTGCCAATCAAGAGTGCGGCCAAAGAACTGAATATTGGCATAACCCGTCTCAAGAAAAGATGTAGGGAGTTAGGAATTCGTCGATGGCCTCACAGGAAGTTGATGAGCTTGGAGACCCTAATCCAAAATGTTCAGGTTCTCTCACACACACACACACTTATAATTTGCAAGTATGAAACTATGAAAGATTTATAAGTAAATAACCGATGATATCACTTCGATTTACAGGAGATGCAAAATAAAGAAGAAGGAGGACATATGGCTGAGAAGAAGTTGAAAGAAGCCATTGAGATACTGGAATGTGAAAAGCAGTTTGTGGAAGAAAGTCCTGATACGCAGTTAGAGGACCAAACACAGAAATGGAGACAAGCATGCTTCAAGGCCAAATATAATGAGAAAGTTAAGTATAATAAACTTAAGGGGATCATAAAATCCCAAGACTCATTGCGCAATAACTTCACGGCTAATTCTGCTGCTAGTCTAGATGCTGGCTCAAAGGGGAAGGAAAAGGAGGAGGATACCGAATAAGAGGGGCTGAAGTTTATAATTGCTAATTGTTTGTCTTCCTCTAATGTAAACATGGAAACAGAACAACTACAAACATTCACCCGAGATTGATCAGCTCTATTGAAAAAGAGCAACTACAAGTATGCATCCTCAAGTTCACGTGAACACTAATGGGATGAATGAAGGAAATAAAAGTGATTTATGACCATAACCACGGTCACTGCTACAACTATGATTATAACGATTATAACGTTGGCTTCTGCTGGAACTAACCGCATTCACTTCTGGGTGTGCTGTTGAGCCAGTTCATCTGGCTTCATGATTTCTCAATAATAACTCATGTTAAATTTGTCAACTTTGGATACCATTTTTCTCGATATTGTTACTGTAAGACAATATTTGAGGTATGAAAAGTGGAGAATGTCTTCTCCAACTTTTTCTCCGCATAATTTTAACTGAGATGTAATTTTAATACATCACGGAATTCACGATTTTAAAATCTTGCAACTTCATGTGCAATCATTCATACCGTGCAGTTGGTAGTACAACCATCTTCAGGTGGTTAAATCTTTCTTTTCAACATTTAGATGTATTTCTGTATTGAGAACCCATGATATATAAATTTTTTTTTCCAGAAATATCAAGGATTACAAATTTGAGTTTAGTAAGGGTAACCATAGAGATTAATAAATGCGTACTTGTCTTCTGACTTTAATAACGGCAGAGACTCGTGTTGATAACGTGTTATAAAATTTAGGTAGTGTTAGAATAAAATCTACACACTACACACTAATAAAACTCTACCTATTTTTTGCACAAGAATTTCTCTCTTTCTTTTCTCTCACAATTTTCTCTAATCTTTCTTTCACAAAATAATGGTGTAGTACAAGTTTAGAGAATAACTCTATTTATAGAGCTCTAATTAGTGGAATACATCATGACATACATCATATTCCACTAATCTTAATTATGGTGTCTCCACTAAATGGTGGACATTCATAAAAATTTTCTCTAATAATTCACATAAATCCATAATTAGTGGAGCCTCCACTAATTAATGGAGTTTCCAATAATTTTAAGATATTCATAACACTAATCACTATCATTAATCAATACTGGCATGAAAAGTCCCACTTCATCTTGTTCCTTCCTTGAGAAGCAATGTAGAAGACTAAATGGATCAGTAATTTTGAAAATTATTTGAAAAAGAAATTAAAAGGTGAGATGGTGTAAGTGGGAAGAGTTTCATCCCAATTCAAAATCAAATTTTAATTTAAAATAATATTAATTTAAATAATTTTTTAAAAATTATTATATACTCACAACACATTATATCATTCGTCTTTAACTCCACTCGGGGCCATCTTTGGGATATGGGGCTTAAGTAGGGTCAAAGACAAATGAAATTTTTTTCTTTTTAATTGCATATTTTTAAATAATAATTTGATTTATGTTTCATAATTAATGAATGAAGGAATATGATGGAAAGTACAAATTTGGTAATTGATTTACTTAGATTTTAAATATATTACTTTAAAAGTATCATAAGAAATTTTTTTAAAGAATTATATATCAAACTAATATTAAGTTAACATATGCTTTAAAAAATAAAAAATATATATAAGAGTAATATTTTTAAAGAATTATAGAAAAAAGTAATATATTTAAAGTTTAATTAAATTAATTATAAGAGTTAATATTATTTATTTTGTGGAGTACTTTGATATACTTTTCATATTTATAATAATAAAATAAAATAAAAAAATAGTAGAAGAATTTGATTTAAAAAATTGTATATTTTTTAAGACAAATTAAAAAATTATTCTTAAAGTAATTGTATATTTTCTATTTTATTCAACTTTATTTGATATTTTATTTTGATCGTTAATTTTTAAATAAAACGACTACTTTAATATACTTTTCATAGTTATAAAAATTAAATTAAATAAAGTAAATTTTGAAATATTTGATCAAGATAATTATATATTTTAGAGAACGAATTTAAAAATTATTTATTTTTTATTAAAACAAATTCATTTTACAATATAAAATTGTCACAATCATACATAATACGGTGAACAATATCAATAACGCGTGGCGCAATTTACACTCTCAAACTATATAGATGGAGAACCGCGAAAATCATTGGATTAAAGTTGGGATGTGAAATTCCAAATTTGGCCGTCCTAACGGCAAAATAATAATAATAATAATAATAATAATGCAAAGCCAAACTGTCTTCTAAAACCAAACTTTTGAAAATTAAGCATAGCTTAACATTTCCCTTTGAACAAAATTCAAAAGTGCATACTACTTTTCCCTTTATTCTCCTTTGTCTTTTGTAGTTTTTTCACACTTGGCTATATTCTTCTTTTTTTCTTCTCTTCTTCAAAAAGGTTCAAGATTTCTTAGCTGATCTATTGCTTTCGGGTTGGAGGTTTTTTTTTTTTTGGGGGGGGGAGGGGCATGTTCGACTTTTACAAATGACCAATAAGATAAATTGTGATGAATAATATTTTTTTAGAATGAAAGATTATAGAGGTGGCTACACGGGTGCGACTTCTTGCCTCGATACAAAATGTAGTCAATTATTTAGCTGTTGTATTCGTTGAATCAAAATAAATATCTCTAGTTAATAATGAATATTTATATCTATTCTTATATATTATTCACATTTTTAATTTCAATCACATGTTAGAGTGGAGTGTTAATAATATTCTTTTGTAAGAAGAAAGATTGTTTAAGAGGTTATTTCGATGAAAAACAAAATTAATGCAAATAAATTCAATTTTATTATTTATACTAAACAAATTACAATGTTAATTTCCAAGTTGATGAATTTTTTTATAAAGTTCGAAATTATAGTTGCATTTTTTTTTTAACTGTTATATAACGACTGGTAGTCCTACTTTTCAAAACAAAAAACGTTTTGCTTTCCTTGTTGTCACTTCATGTGACGCCTCCAAGCCAAGCCTCGACACAACAGTACTATATATTTCATCTTCTGAGAAGGATATTTCTTTCTCTTGGTACACAACTGCAAGACGTAATAGGAACGTTGTGGAAATGGAAACACAGTCTGCAGAAAAGATCTATATAGCCATTGGGACTGATCTACATGACGGATTTTCAACTCTGGAATGGGTTTTAAAGAGGTGGAATTCTCCTTCGGTCAGTCTTGTGATTCTATATGCTGATAATAGCATATGCAAAGACTATGTTTACACACCAAGTAAGCTGTGGAAATTGGCTTTTCAGTTCCATTTTCTGAGATTTTGTCAGGGATTTTTGCTGCAGTTACTGATATGAATGTTTTGTAGTTGGAAGAATACCCGTAAGCTCCGTACGTGAGGAGAAACTGAAGGATCTTGACAAGTTTGAGGAAGTGAAAACCGACAAGATTCTTGCCAATTATGTGGCTTTCTGTCGCCAGGTTTGATTCATATACTTTACTTGGGAGTAGGAATATCTTGACAAAGCAGTTTTCTTGATCTGCTATGGTCTGATTACTTGTTTCTCCGTAGGTTAAAGCTCAAGGACGTAAAATTGACAGATATGATGAGCCCCTTCACAAAGTTTTAGTAGAATTAATAACAAGATTTCAGATAACCAAATTAGTCATGGCCTTTTCATTCATGAGATTCTCATCATGGTATGCACATTGCTTATTTTCTGGTCCTCTCTTAACTGTTTTTCATTTGAGGAATTGATAGCTCTGGTCCAATTTTGATTGGTTTCTCCGGTGTCTCAATTGATTCTTCATAGGAAATCAAAGAATGCAATAAGTGCAGCATTCCATGTCCATCGCCAAAAGCCCAACTTCTGTAACTTGTCTGTAATCTGTGGAGGAAAACTAGTTTTTCTCAGAGAAAAAAATAACGAAGGAATTATAGAGGATGAGCAGGGAGTCGTGGTTGCAAAGCTGAGAGAAAAGTTAAGTTTCAGAGGTTGGCTTGGGAAAGTGCTTCCTGAAAATGCTAATGAAAAAAATCATTATGATTCTCCTTCTTCATCAGGCAGCACTAGTTCAACTGATCAGTGGGAGAAGTATCATGAAGAGATTGAACATTATTTCAATCAATTAATGTCTTCCAATGCCAATGGCAGCGATCCCGAGAGTGCCAATGACACCTTGGTTAGAAATCAACCAGGGCTAGATTTGCCCGAAAATATGGTATGAAATGATATTCTTTATAGAATTCTGTGGTCTAAATTTAGTTTGGTAAAGGTTTATTTGTTCAACTAATACACTCAGCTTTCTTCTGCCAATAAAGTTCTCTACCTTATCTGTTCTGGCCTTTTGACTTCGCCAGTGTTTGATAGTGAGGGGTCCATAATATGGTGTGTTTAGTTGCAAGGGTATCTCTTCCGCATCCAAAATCCGACAGCCAAACTGATTTCTGTGCATTTGAGTTCATTTTTACCTTTTCTGTTGATTGAATAGCTTCTGCCATAGGGCATATGGATAATTTTTGGTAATTAAAAAAAAAAATCTTCAACTTTGATAAAATCACTAGGCTGCGGCAGAAAAGATTGAAGCTTTGAAGATCAAGATTCGTGATACTCAAGAAGAAGCCAAGGCTGATGCTGAGAGATGTACAAAAGCTAAATGGGCGATCAGTTTATGTACTAGCCGGGTAAATTATTGTATTCAAGTATTACTGCTAATTTGTTTGATTATCTCACTCTACTGTCAAAAGCCTGAGTCATCTTCCGTTCTGTTTAGGCTGATGAACTTCAATTTCGTATAAATGAAGAAGATGCTAAGAGGATGTGTTTACAGAAGGACCTAGAAATCACAAAGGAAGAACTCTATGAACTTCTGAGCGAAGTTGAGGAAAGGAGGACTAAACTGAACTCAATTCTTGAACTTCAAAGAGAGCTTTCAAACAAGCTCCAGCTATCTTCGTTAGCAAAATTGCGTGCTGAAATGCAACTAGAGAAGGCAGTGCGCACTAGGGCTGAAATGGTTCAGGAAATTGAGGAGTTGAGAAGGCAAAGGGATGTTTTGCAGCGCAGAATTGAGTTCTGTAAAGAAAAGGATGCTATAGGCATGGCTAACAGATTAGGCGACTTTAACTTTGATTATAGAAAGTTCACTGCTGCGGAAATTAGAGCTGCCACTGATGATTTTTCGGAGCGTTTGAGGTTGAAATCAGCGGGAGTATGGACAAATGTATATAGGGGGTGCATCAATCAATCAGCAGTGGCTATCAAAATGTCTGATTCTACCGATGGACTCTCTCAAGAAGCTTTCCAGGAAAAGGTGAGGCTTATTTATAGTTGATTTTTAACTTTCACATCATCATTTGACTACTACAATTTTGCGGACAGTGTAGATATCACACTCTGATTCCTCCATCTAATGAAGGAGCATGAGTTAATCTTAATTGTTCAATGACTAGTTTGATGAGGAACTTAAGCTTGTACATCGTGCAGGTTAATCTCCATAGTCACATTAGGCATCCTCATATCCTTGCTATGATTGGATTCTGCACTGAGTTAAAATGTGTTGTCTTTGAATACATGCAACATGGCTGCTTAAGAGACAGATTATTCTCAAACCCCAGAAGCCATAAAGGAAGAAAATTGAGCCTCAGTTGGCATGCTCGAATACGTATTGCAGCTGAGGTTTGTACAGGCCTGAGCTTCCTTCACAAGGCCAAGCCTAGGCCTATAGTTCATGGCAACGTCAACCCTTCCAAGGTCCTGCTTGATAGAAACAATGTTGCGAAAATTTATGGCTTTAAGCCTGGTTGGAACAGCGTTGAATCTAATGCCATATCAGATATTCGGGCTTTTGGCTCCTTGCTTCTGCAACTTCTCATGGGAAGAAATTGGGCTGGACTTGGTGAAGAGGCGATGTTGATGGATAGTGCCATGCTAGCTGAATCCTTGGACAAAATGGCTGGAGAGTGGCCGTTGGATTTGGCTGTGGAACTTGGTGCAATTGCAAAGTGCTGTTTGAGCAGTGGTGAGAACGAAGAAAAGGAGTTTAGTAGCAAGTTAGTGATGAGATGGATTGAAAAGGTCAGAAGAAAAGCTGATGAGCTAGTGGCGAATGCAGACTTTGCTGTTGCAGCTGAAGTAGATGAAAGCATAGAAGACTTGGGCCATGTGCCAAAAGTATTCTTCTGCCCCATATATCAGGTTGCTACTAAGCAGTTTCCACCAAGATTATGTTATTTTTTGTTAAACTAATTTAAAGCTCACACTTTAAGAGAAAAGTGTAAATTTTACACTAAACAAAAGAAGAGGGGATGAATGATCAAACTGCATAAGCAGTAACGTGACTTTGTCCGTGTTTCTTGTGTGCAGGAAGTTATGAAGAATCCATATATTGCAGCAGATGGATTTTCATATGAGCATGAGGCAATAGAGGAATGGCTGAAGACAGGGCATGATACATCCCCAGCGACAAACTTAAAGCTTAAGCACAAGCTTCTCACTCCTAATCACACTCTTCGCTCACTAATTCAGGATTGGCACAACAAAAGATCAATTTCTTAGGCATAGTATACACAAGATGAATGTGAAACTAACTTCTTTGTATTCAAACAAATCTGGATATAAATCAGGCATTTGCAGTAAAAGAGCAGCAGTTTTAACAGCTTGGTCATAGTTTTCAACAGAAATCAGGTATAAGGATGTTCCACTTAACTAAATGCACAAATACAAGCATCTTCTTCCTTCAATGGCATTTCCTTGTGTTTTCGGCACGGATGGTTCACTATCTGTGTAACAGAGCGCATCCCTTTTCCAACATGGAACTTCTTCTCATGTGACATTTTATTCTACCAGCCAAGAATGACTACATTATGAGAATCAAAGATTTCACAAACTGAAAACTGAGACAGAATATGCGACAGAAATATCCTTTCTGTATAAGAATAGTATAACCGCTGAGGTAATTTTAAGTAATTCATGTGTTGGTTACATGTACAAAACAATTAACTATACTTCCCGCTGGATGGTGTGTGCATTTTTGAATAAGAAATTGTGTATGTATCTATAGCCTACCTGTACTCCTAGGCAATCCTGACTGTAACTCATAATGGGGAAAAAAGTGGCTGCATATTTTCACACCCCCAAACATTTTGCCCAATGGAAAGCACGAGCAACTTTCTGTGGTATTTCATAGTCTGAAATGGAAGATGGATCAGTCATTATATCTTCAGCACTTGACCATATGTAGATGCCTCGTTCTTGCCGGCTACCAGGGACAGTGTTATCCAATACAAATGCCACCAATAGTGTCACCACCATGTTCAAGGACAGCAGAGCATTTACCGCAAAGTCAAACTGGCAGCAGAAGAACAAGAGAGCATCTCAGGCTTCATTCTTACGCCAAATCAAAGTTAAGAGCATTGCTTGCATGATTATGTAGATCAAAAGAGTTCACTAGAAGAAACTCCTCTATCGGGAATTATATGAACAATTTATGCATATGTCTGAGTGGCAATTGTGTATCTGAAACATTTGAAGATTCCATTTCTGCATGCAGTAAATGGTAAAATACTTGACCATGCTCTTCACGCATGCTTTCAACAGTTGACACAGTCACATTTGCCTTCTGATTATTTAATTACAATATCTTGCTCTATTTTGATTGAGCGTACAATGAGGTTTTTTCATTGCAAAAGCCTATTCATCTACATATTGGAAGAAAAGAATCATTTTCTCTTTGCATAAATCAGGACTTGGAGTGGAAGGATTATGGATGTAATAAAGGAGAATAAAGGGTACTCACTTCTCTACCACCAGAACGCACTGGTCCATCAGATGCAGCTGCATAAGGAACAAGATAACTGGGCAGTACCAAGCTGGACTCAGGTTGATACTGTTGAACATAAGCTGGGATGGATAAACCAAGAAACAATGAAGCACCGACTATCATTATATTCCGGAAACTAGCTGTCTGAGTATACTGCAGTGTCGACAGACCTAATGTAACAATCAGAGCCCACGTGAAGCACAGTGTGGCAGCGGCCAAAGCCAGTGGTATAGAAGCAAGAATGGCCCCCACTTTTCCTATTAATTCAAGTGAAGAATCACTACGCTAGTATTATATGAATCATGAGACATGAATTTACAACAAAAGAGGCCAAACCAACAGTGGATGATTGAGAGGACTGAGCAATAGTCCCTCTATAAGTTCATGCACAAATTTCTACTTATAAAACTCCAAGTGATTCTGATTCTGGGTTTCAGTTAAGAATATGTCTAAAATATTATACCTATGAATGAGAACAGGATCATGAAAAGTGCTCCAAGTCCCACAGCCCTTCTGCTAGCTACCTTAGTCACTGCAATGGTATGCACATTTTCAGTCAAGGTGGTTGACCCTGTCCCTGAGCCCCAAAGCCCAGCCAACAAGCTACAGAAACCTTCAAAACCAATCCCTCTACTAACAATATTGGGAGTTGGAGGCTTCAGATTAATACTCACAGATGCTGTGTGATATGTCCCAATCTACAATCAACAGATACTTTGCATTAGTTCAAGAAACATCAGAAGTTCTCACTTGAAAACAAATAATCAGCAAAGTTAACACGACAATCAGAGATCTAATGGAAAATAAAAATAAACTTCAGTGAGCTTGTTAGTTCTTTTAGTTCAATTTGACATGTGCATGTTATTATAACAATCAGTCAGAAGATACAATTGAGGGAAACAAGACAAAAAACAAGTACATATAGTGACATATTAAAATATCCATCGTTCCTTCCTGATTGATGCCATTTGGGCAGGTTATTATTGTCTGGACCAATGTCGAATGCTTTCCATGTGGCTGAATGGGAGGTAAATGACTACAAGCTTTCAGCAAATCAGCTTTACAGCAGAACATGGTATCTACTATCTATATGATGGAACGTTAGACATCCTTAATCAAAGCTCACTGATAAACAAGTAGATTTGACAATTCTCGAATTATGAAAAAGCAGCTTTCAGTATATGCAAATTTATTTGCTATGCCATTCCAATTTCTATTCCATCTAATTGCAGATTACTAACCGAGTCAATTGATGAAACAAGGGACACAAAGATCATGATGATTGAAGTCCTCAGCCGGAAGATTGGAATACCCCACTGCAGAGGATAAGGTATCCTCACCCATGCAGCAGTTCTCATTGCATTTGAAACATCTGTTCTGCAATGTTGCATTGTATATGCATGCTTTCTGCAGGCATCAATAAGCATATTGGAAGTTGGAATGTCAGGATTACAACCTTTGTAATTATAGGCCCCACCAGCTGTCAGAAAGAAAGCATATGCCCATATTATTACCACACTCAAGGGCACCTGCAAGTTTTGGAATATTGTTAGATGACAAAAGGAAAGGGAAAAGGGCACTCTAAATAAATGGAAACAAAGTATTACTTCTAAACAAATTGTCAATAAGAAAACAACTTCATGAAACTAATACAATGACTAGCATCAAATACTTGTCATATGCAGAGGATGGTTCTAAAAGCTTAGAATTGAGGCAAGTGACATGTCAGAAATCCAACAGGATAAGTAGGCACAAAGATAATGCATGTGAAGGGAAAACACCTACCGCATAAATTCGAAATATCCTGTTACCAAACACAGATATCCGTCGAAGGTACTGCAATGGAAAATGAGTTTCATTAGACAAAATCTATTGAAAATCAGATGCAGGTTTTAAAATATTTCTTCCATTTTGGTTTGTTGGGAAGGCACATAAATCATAAGCAAGCCTTCAATTTTAGGAAAAGAGAATAAAGATTCCTGGTAGAGAATTCGCTTATGTAAAATAGAATTCCTTTGAGCATAAAATTTTCAGAGGAGGTACATGTCCATTATTGTTAGTGAGTTTATCCAGAAGGATGCTTACCAAGGTAAAAATTAGAACTAAAACTATCTGGGGAAGACTGATTTCCACACAGCTACCAGCCTGAGGAAAGCCATAGCTAAAAAATGCTAAACCAACTGCAGCAACAGTTGGAGCCACCACAACTGGATTAATTAATCTGCAATATTTCATCAACTGATATGTCAGACTAGCTTGCCATGGTTACATTCAGAGTTATGATTTGTAAGGACTAAGGAAACAAATTTTCAGTCCATAATAAGAAGAGAAAATATTAGGGTGACAATTACCTTAGTGGTGATCAATTGTTATAATTCTTGGAGACTGGATTAAGGTAACTATGAAGTGAAGGTTTTCAAAGTTTAAAGCCATATGATTAGTACAAAAGTTGATTTGTAGTGGAATTATCTTTTACAGGATTATTTATAGCATATAATTAAAAAAACCAAAAATTCCCTGTCCACAGTTCCCCCAAGAAGAAAATCAAGAAAACAAGAAGGAAAACAGTATTTGCAAGGAAAACAAAATAAAGAGGACAAGGGAGTCACCTTAAAAAGAGTGACATCAAACCACTGAAGCCCAAGATGCTCTGGAAAATTGAACCAACAATTATAGCCCCTTGTAGTTCTCGCATTATATGCCGGAATTTCTGTAGACAACTAACTATTCATTAGAAAATATTGAAGAACAGAGTCAGGTTATGGAAGGATGGGACTAAAACAGCAGATCCAAAATTTTCTGATGTTTATAAATCTAGATCATCTCTTAGAATGATACAAAAGGCACTTGTATGTCAGAAGAGATTTTCGTGCTGCAATCCTTTTCCTTTCAGTCAAAAACACACCACTCCCCAGAACTTTTTCTGCAAATTCTTATCACTAAGAGTCCTCAAACTGACCTTGGAACTTGCAATAGCTTGAAAGCGAATATTAAAAAGACAACAGATAAGAGAATTGCTTCTCTTGAGGTGCATTTAATAGTGAATAAGAAAAAATAGACAGAAAGCTTCAGAAGCCAATGAGGATCAAATTGCTGAGCTGATGACTAAATTTCTTAATATAATTTGCATCATTGTCAAGACAGTATTCTGTCTATCAATGATGGCTTTCTAGATGATTGGGATGACATGACAAGCCTGTAAAGTTTTCCAACATCCCCTACAGATTAGGTACTACTCTCAATTGGCACAAGGTTTAAGAGAAGCATATAGTTCTCAGAAGTATCATTACTTGATTAAGCACTTACATGTTCAGTAAGGTTTCGATGCTCTCGGGAATTCATGATAACTAATGCAGAAGCAAGATAAACAAATGAACTCCCTTGAACCAATGGTAGCCGGGTACCAAAATATAAGTTCAGAACTGTGGTAATGCCAGAGACTAGCAGCATTGTGGAAATTACAGTGGCTGTATCCTTCTGCCATTCATTAAAGATGAAAGAAAGTGAGCCATTTATATAGATACATATGCCTCTAAGTTAAATCTAAAATAGAACAGAAAAGCCCTTACATCAGATCCACCCATGGCAGGTACCATAATCAAAGGAATGAGTATAAGCGAACCAGCCAGTGACAAGAAGTGCTGCAGACCATAGAATATGAGTAGTACTGCAGTTTGATGTCCAAGGTAAATATGATATAAGTTAGTTAAAATTCCTCCAAAAGCATCAACCAGATATGTCAAATGAATAACATCTCCGTCGAGAAAGCGTGAGTATTTAGTTTAAAAAAAATATTGTGAATACAAGTGTAAAATAAACCAGAAAAAAGTTTCAAATTTTCTATGTTAAGTTAATGTAGAATAGATCAATGTCTGACAACTATAGAGAAATTGGAAGGAATCACTCGTGCTAAGGTGTATTCTGTTATTTGAAACTAGTCCAATTATACTATAGCAGAATTCTTACCTCTGATAATCACTTTTCATCTGGGAATATATTAAGCAGAACTATGAATTTTGAGTTTCTTTTTCAGATACAGAACACCATCTAGGCCGTCATAAAGGGGATATCAAGAAAACAATTATTGCCTAGAGCAGGCAAACATTGAACAATTCAGGATGAATGCATTGTTATTTCTGTTATTCTTATCTCTTATTCTACAAAAGTGGGAGAGGCTCATCTCTAGGAAAGGGACAACCAGATACTACATGATCCAAAGAGTCAAAAGGCAAGGGAAATATCTCTCAAGGTATTTCATTAAATTCATTTACATCAGATGCAAAGACCACCCTAGTTTGAAAATGAATAAAGATATCTAACAAAAGTAAGCTATAAACTGAGAAAAAAATAGATAGATTTAGACACCTGAGGCTGGACATTCCAAGATCCTATAAGCTGCCTACTTTTTGGCTTTTCCATTTCTAAAGCTATCATGTTCTCAATATTTCTCTTCTTACATGTCAAAGTGCCTAAACTTGTATTAATATTATTCAATATTATCTCACCCTATTTTCTCTAATTTCAGCCAGAGGACTCACATAAAATTACTGAATTCCTAATGAAGCAATAAGATACATGGAACCAAATCAAAGCCAACATATACTAACCGAAACCCGGATTTTCTCTTAACCCACACTTAATTTTTGGTGATTGGTGCCATCCTCCAAAATTTGGATTCTCGCCATCTGGAAACACAGGGATTTCCACTTCGCCATCCACATCTCCATCCTCCTTTCTCTGCTCTGTTACTGGGGCAGCCGCCTGAACTCCATGCCCATTTTCATTCATACCCACATTGCCATTCCCATTAACAGTCCCAATTGCATTTCCATTCATACCATTTTTCCTCTCCTCGTTTTTAGGCACAATCCCGTCTCTATTCCTCTGATTTTCAGCTCGTCTAATTTCATCCCTCAGCTGAAAACCCCCTTCTCTCTCATTCCTAGTCGGGCCATTTCCAGACCCCTCAATCTCCAATCCTTTATTTCTAGTCCTCCCCAGAATAGGATCAATCTCAATAGTTGGCGACAAAGAATCCTTTTCAAGACCTTTCTCCAAATCAAACTTCTCACGCTCATTTTGATTCCTCCCACTTGTACTTCCTCGATCAGTCTCCCCAGAGAAAGTAGACACAAAACCTGTCCTCTTAGCCCAAGATCTCAACTCTCTTGGATCATAAAAATTCTTTCTTGGTTTAAAAGGCTCAATATTATCATTCCCCTTCTCCTCCTTTCCTCCAGCTCCAGCTCCAGCTCTTGAGCTAGACCGACCCTCCATGACAACTCTTTTCTCAAATGGGCCTAACTTCTTCAAGAAAGAAGCAAAAAATGCAGCAAAGTCGCTCCTTTTAGCTCAATATCAAGAGTAAGAGAGAGAAAGAGAGAGTAGAAGCAAAGCAAAAGCGAACTGTGCGATACCTACAGATCAAGTAGTAAATAAGTATAGCAATGCATTGTACTTTTCTCATGCGTTAATGGCAGCTGCCCAATGCTGACGAAGTGGGATTGGAAGGCGAAGAAGAGTTAAAAGAGTGAAGAGTGAGAGAGCATCAATCTTCTGCTCCCTTTCTTATCAGTTCTTTTGGCCTTTCCCATTACTGCTCTTCAGTAGCTATCAAAAGTTTGGACTTTAGAGCTTTTCAGTATGAAATTACTTCATTATCCTTCTGTAACGGTTGAAAAGGAGATCCTCCATTGGAGCCTGGATTGGGGTGAATAAAATAGGTTCATGTGCTATGCCCTTCCTTATGGATCAAGCTCTTGTTCCTTTCTTTTTCATCTCATCTCTGTGTGTTCAGTGGGTTGAGACACTACTGACTCAGATGTGATGAAGAAGCCAACAACTTTCTTTCATGGGTAAATCAAAATTTTAGGTCCATGAGGTCTATTATAATCTCAATCTTATAGTAAAAAATATTCCAAATGTTGTTAGAAATGTTCTAATTTTACACTCACCAGAAACAATAAATTGCGTATGAGTAATAAACATTGGAGGAAATCCCTTATTTAAAGCCATTAAAGTTATAGTACAAGATTTAGAAAAGCTTATGAGGAGATAGAGTGAGAATATTTCAAAATGAAACTGTAAATATTACTTAAAATTCAATCCTATATTTTGAAGAAAAATTAGAAAAAAAAAATTCAAACATCCTCCAAAAATCACAAAATTTTAATTTTAGTTGCTTAGTACTTGGACAACATTTTATCATAATATCAAATAAAATAGAAATAGAAGGATTTCAAATATCCTTTTTTTTTACCCTTTTATTGCAAAATTTTGCTCTTACTATTCATAAAAATTAGTATGTGATTTGGACTATTTTTGATTCCTTTGATTGTAAGTTTTTGCCTTTGGCATTAAGAAGATGAAGCCATGATTATGACTTTGTGAAGCTTTGAAAGGTTCCTAAAAGCATTGATTAGAGAAAGAAAGTTGGAAAAGTGTTAGTAGTAATTACATTTTTGAACAAAATGAAAACTACCAAATTATTACAAAAATCTTGATAAGAAAAGATCATTTGCATTTAGAAACTTGAGGGAAAAGATAAGATTGCCATTTACTATGATTTTGCGTGAACAAACAAACAAAAGGGTTGTGACCTAATCATTTGTTTTGCCTACCACACCATGATGAAAGTTACCACATCATCTTCCATCATTCTTCTACCCTCTAGGAGGTGCTCTCAATGTTTTGAATTGAATTGAATATGACCATGAAAGTTTCTTCAGAACTTGAATTTTGCATAGGTGATCTTTGTTAAACTAGTTTTTCTCCTCTCTCTCTCTCTCTCTCTCTCTCTCTCGCATTTGTTGTTTTTTTTTTCTTAATCCTTTCAGGTGTTAGGGAAATGATAATGGATAAAAAGGGTGCTAGAATTCGAAGCTACTTTCCACACTTGAAAACAGAGTCTAATAACAGAATTCAAATAGTGATCTCAGGATAATGTTATATTATAATTTTTGGACTAAATAGCAGCTATTTGAATATTTTATTTTAAGAGAATAAATAGTATTTATTTTTAGATATTCCGAAATGAAGAACGGAAGCATTTGAATTTGGATGGAAAAATTAGTTGTAAAGGGAATTATTTTTTTGGCCGCTTTTTCTGAAATTGTTTAACGCTTTGATAGGATAATTTGGGACTAACTCTCAATGAACTCTAATCAAGTCTTTTTCATTATTAAGTCTTTAGTGTTTGGGCAATGGAAGAAAGAATCCATTTCAAGCCTCTTTTTTACCCCATTTGATGACTGCACAAGAACTGCCATACCACCCTGAAGGGGTAGGCGAATTGATGGGGTAGTAAACTGAAAAAATCAAGAATTTAAATCTCCCATAAACAATGGCAGTTCTCTTAAGGAACCTTTGGAGAGCGGGGGGAGGGGTATGCCTCTCCCAAAGATTTTGACAAACACCCCCTTTATATATATATATATATATATATATATATATATATATATATATATATATATATATATAATATTTAAATTGACTTCCTTAATAAACTTTTTTAATATATTTTAATATAGATTATCTCTAAAAAGATTGACTCTACAAAATATATTTTAATAATATTATTTTAATTTTAAAATTAAAATTATAATATTAGTATTATTTATCTATTTATTTTACTATTCAATAAAATATTTTTAAATTATTAAAATAAATTTGTTTATCTTAAATATAAAGACATTAAAAATATACCAATTTAACTTTTATCCTCATTTTTTTTTTTTTTTGGAGAAAGCTTTTAGACTTAAAAAATCAACAAATAATTTCTAACTTCCTTAAAAAGTTTTAAAATAAAAAAAAGATTTGGGCGAAAGGTTTGGGCAAAAGTTGAAAAGTCCATCACAGATTCGCAGGGCTGGTTCTCCTTCTCTAATTCGGAATCCCCTCAATAGCTCATTATCGTATACTTTATTCGTCCCATTAAAATTGACCTATTTATTATTTTGAATTATCTCATTAAATTTAATACTTTTTTTAAAAAAAAATTTATTATATAATTTATTATAAAATAATTAATATATCATACATATATTATATTTATATTCTTAAATTTGATATAAAATATTGTGAGACCTACATATTTTTTATTTTTATTATATTATATTATAATTATATTATAATTTTTACTTTTGCATAAAATATTGTGTCAATTTGTCTTCTTAATTTATATTATAAAGTATTGGGAGTATCTTCTTAGTTTCACTTACTTTGGTATTTCTTTTTCCCAATTTGACTCTTTTTAACTATTTAAATCCCAATATATTTTAGACTTTTGTTTATTCTTACAACTCAAGTTCCTACTTGGCTTGTACTTTTCAACTATTATTTGTCATTTATTAATGTTAGTTTGTTAATTTTTGCAATAGATGTTTATATAATCTTGGGATGAATTATCTGGCTTATTTGCACTTACTATTTATTGATTTTTATCTATTTGCATTAGTTTGTTAATTTTTGTATTAGATTTTTTACATAATCTTGTATTTTTTTTTAAGAAAAAAATCTTTTGAGTATATGCATGGATAATTTATGTTTAGTAACATATTTGCAAAAATTCTTTATTTATTTGTCTTAAACTTATCTTATTAATATATTTTTTTTGGATATCTAACTTGTATTAAGACATAAGCTACTTTTTTTAAAAACATTTTAGAAAAATACAAATTTATATTGGTGAGTAAAAAAGTATACTAAAAAAAATTAAACTAATAGAAAATAGAACAGTGCATAGGTAAAACTGGGATGAACTAACTAATTTTTAGTGCTATTCTTGAAGATTTATTATTTAAAGGAATGTCGCTCACAATTCTAGGTAAATGTTTTATTTTATATACTTTATTTTCTCATTTTTCTTATATTTTTGTTTGTAAAATTTATGATATTATAATAACTTTATTTATTATTAACATATTAATTACATAAATAATTTATTATTATTATTATTATTATTATTATTATTATTATTATTATTATGTAATCGACACATCCAAATTCACAAATCAAGTTCACCACTGCTGATAAAAAAATGCCTGTTAATCTTTTCGATTAAATCGATCAACTAAGACTTATCTAAATTAATTTAAATAATTCTTTGTCGATTAAAATTAAATTCACCCAATATTAGGTAGCGATTGTAAAGAAGAAATGCCATACTTGAAGGTAACAGTAAAACATGGTTCCCTCCCTTGATCATGAAGCACGGTGATGTTCTTAAACCAAGGAAATACTACTATTTTGTTCTGAATCAATCGTGAATTGAACCTAAATGAATTTGAAAGTGATGGGTTAGAACTTGAGACTTTTCCAGTATCTCAATTCTGTGAGTTTGATTTGTTTTACTGACATGTAAAATGCCAAAAAGAGCATCAAATTGTTAGGATGTGACTTGATCCCACCTCGGTTTTGACAAAGCATTTCACCATCTCTTCTGCCTATATACTTAGGCTTTATTTGACTTTATAAAATAGAACACCAAATTTGTTATGAATGACTTGCATCTTCCACATAGAATTTCTAAGACTTTCCATTACTATTTGTGACTTATAAATATAAGGCTTTATTTGGTTCTTTAACAATAACACCAATAATTTCATTTTCTACATATAAATAAAAGTGGACTGTTTGAGTGGTGTTTGAAGATTAGGCAAATTTAATCGAATTTCGTTATCAATTCCAGATGTATTTTTTTTTATTTTCGTATTTATTTATTGTTATTATTATAATTTCTTTTCAATTATAATATAGTATTCAATATTATTTGTCGAGTTTATTTGTAATGCTTTGTACAGTTTATTTGAGTGTATTTTACTATTCACGTATATGTACTATTTATGTATACACAAGTGTAAGTTGTGATAATACACCATGCACGTAAGTTCTAATAGGAGACTAAAATTTAAGAAATACAGTGTCTTCTTCAGTTTTTTCTTAGAAACTATTGAATCGAATCATTTTACTAATTGTTTTAGAGGAAAAATTTATCCAATTTTTTCAACAAGTGGTATCAGAGCCGAAGGTTCGTCCTTGATTTGTTTATAATATTGTTATATTGAATACTATTATTTTGAGTCTGTAATGGCGTCGAATGATCAAGAAACAATAAAGACTACTTCAAATATAACACTAGGGACATATGCTTTCTCGTCATCATGGTCGAGGATTTCGATGTCAAGTTTGAAATTGGCGGTGGAGATATTTGACGGTACTGGCCATTTCGGCATGTGGCAAGGAGAGGTCTTGAACTCTCTTTTCCAGTAGGGTCTTGACATAGTCATTGAAGAAAAAAAAAATCAGAAGACATGGAAGATAAGAATTGGAGTATCATAAATCAGTTGGCGTGCGGAACAATTCGATCGTACTTATCTATAGAGTAGATGTATGCTTTCAAAAATGAGACTTTTGCATATAAATTGTGGATGGCATTAGAAGGTAAATTTTTTGAAAAAGAGTGGTCAGAATAAGCTCCTTATGAAGAAAATGATTGTTCCGATTTGATTACCGACCAGGTACTTCTATGAATGAACACATTACTATATTTAATCAATTATTAACATATCTGTCAAATTTAGATGTGAAATTTGAAGATGAAGATTTGGCTTTGATGTTGTTATCATCTTTTCCCGATGAATTTGAACATTTGGAAACTACGTTACTTCACGGGAAGGAGAATGTATCTTTAGATGTTGTAGGTTCTACTTTGTATAGTCATAAATTGAGAAAGTAGGATAAAATGAAAAGCAAGGCAATTACAACAGATGAAGCATTGGTGGCAAGAGGTCGTTAGCAAAGCCAATTGAAGGGAAGAAGGGGAAAATCCAAATCAAAAAGTCAAGTTGTCAAAGATGAGTGTGCTTTCTATCATGAGAAAGGACACTAGAAGGACTGTCCAAAATTGAAGAAGAAAGGGAAGGCTCTGCAAGATGGAAACGTTGTCGAATGCAAAAGCGATGGGGAATCAGATATCTCTTTGATGATTTCACTATCAACATTACAACAAGACGAATGGATTCTAGATTCAGGTTGCACCTATCATATGTCTCTCATCCAAGAGTGGTTCTTTGATTTCGAGGAATTTAATGGCGGGGTTGTTTACATGGGTAATGATAATTCATGTAAAACAGTCGAGATAGGTTTAATCAAGCTAGAGAATCATGACGGATCCACCAGAATTTTGAATTTTGAATGAGGTGAAGTTGAAGAAGAATCTCATCTCTTTGGGGGCCTCAGAATCACAAGGTCTAATTGTGACACTGCAAGATAGAATTCTTAAAGCTACTTCAGGAGCACCTGTAATGTTGAAAGGCGTAAGGAAGAACAATTTGTATTACTGCTAAGGTAATACAGTGACTAGAACAGTGGTGGCTGCAATTTCTAGTAGCAAGAAGGATGCAGAGGTAATAAAGTTGTGGCATATGCGTTTGGAACATGCTGGTAAAAAATCCTTACAAATTCTTACCAAGTAAGGATTATTGAAAGATACAAAAACTTGTAAATTAGAATTTTGTGAGCATTATGTGTTGGAAAAACAAAGAAGAGTGAAGTTTGGCACTACTATTAACAATACCAAGGGTGTTTTAGATTATATGCACTCAGATATCTGAGGACTTGCCAAGACCCCGTCTCTTGGAGGTAGGCATTATTTTGTCACTTTTGTTGATGATTTTTCCAGAAGAGTGTGGGTGTTTACTATGAAGAATAAGGATGATGTGCTTAGGATTTTCCTTAAGTGGAAGGCTCAAAGTTAAAAACCATGTAGGAAGGAAGATCAAAGTTCTCCAAACAAATAACAGTGGGGAATACAAGAGTGATCCTTTCTTGGAAGTATGCTAAGAGTGTGGCATAGTTCGGCACTTCACAGGTAGAAAAATACCACAGCAGAATGAGATATCGGAGCTCATGAACAAGACACTTTTGAAGAAAGTTCGTTATATGCTGTCTAATGTTGGGTTAGGTAGAAAATTTTGGGTTGAGGTTGTGACATATGCTCAACATCTCTCATCAACTGCTTGCCAGTGTCTGCATTGGAAGGCAAGACTCCTTTAGAGATATGGTCTGGAAAACCTGCAACAGATTATGATTCTTTACATATTTTTTGTTCTATTGGATATTATCATGTGAATGAATCAAAGTTGGATGTGCAAGCAAAGAAGGCTATTTTTATGGGCTTTAATGCTGGAGTTAAGAGATATCGTTTGTGGTGCCTAGAGGTAAAGAAGGCAATTATCAGTAGGGATGTTACCTTTGATGAATCTACCATGTTGAAAAATGTAAATTCAGATTGGACTGATGGTACTCCGCTGCAGGTGGAGTGTACGCCGAAGCAGGTAGAGTTTGAACAGACAGTGGTAACCTCAACAAAAGGCATCACCAGTGACTTTCCCGTGATAGAAGAAGAGTCAGATGAGAAAGAGGTTTCGACCCAAGAATCCTATAGCAATTAGAGTCAATTGCCTCTAGAAGAATAAGACGAGAAATCCATAAACCTACTCGTTTTACTAACATGGTAGCTTATGCACTTCTAGTTATTGATAATGTTCCATCCACCTTTCCAGAAGCCGTCTGAAACCCAGAAAATGGTAGATGGAAAGGTACAATGGAAGAAGAAATATAATCTCTACAGAAAAACAAGACATAGAAGCTGACACAACTACCAAAGGGCAAGAAGGTAATTGGATGCAAGTGGATATTTGCAAAGAAAGAAGGATTTCCTGACAAGGATGATATTCACTACAAGGTAGGATTAGTGGCTAAAGGCTACGCTCAGAAGGAAGGAATTGATTATAATGAGGTATTTTCTCCAGTTGCTAAACATTCCTCTATTAGAATTTTATTGGCTTAGGTAGCACGGTTGAATTTGGAGTTAGCTCAATTTGATGTGAAGACCGCGTTCTTACACAGTGACTAAAATGAGGAAATCTATATGACTCATCCAGAAGGGTTTAAGGTTGCTGGTAAAGAAAATTGAATTTGGAAGTTGAACAAATTGTTGTACGGATTAAAGCAATCACCAAGTCAGTGGTACAAATGATTTGACAAGTTTATGAAGGGTCAGAGATACATAAGAAGCAAATATGATCATTGTGTGTATTTGCTCAGACTTCAAGATGGGCCCTACATCTACTTACTTTTGTATGTTGATGATATGCTGATAGCAGCAAAGAGCCAAGTTGAGATTGACAAACTGAAGGCTCAGTTGAGTAAAGAGTTCGAGATGAAGGATTTGGGAGAAGCCAAGAAGATTCTCAGTATGGAGATAAATAGGGATAAATAGAGAGGCAAGCTTTGGTTGACACAGAAGCAGTATTTGAAGAAGGTACTACAATGTTTTGGTATGAATGAAGATTCAAAATCTATAAGTACCTCACTTACTCTTCATTTGAAACTCAATAGCCAGTTATCTCCAAAGATGAATGAAGGATGAGAGTACATGGCAAAAGTCTCGTATACAAATGCAGTTGGAAGCTTGATGTATGCAATGGTGTGTACGAGACTCGATATTTCACAAGCTGTTGGTGTTGTGAGCAGGTACATGCATGATTTGGGCAAGGGTCATTGACAAGTTGTGAAAAGGATTCTATGGTATATTCAAGATACTGTAGATGTTGGTTTAGAGTTTGAGTGGGATGAATTACTTAGTCAACCCATAGTTGGATATTGTGATTCAGACTATGCAGGTGAGTTAGATAAACGACGATTTACAACTTGCTATTTGTTCACTTTCGTTAAGGCGTCAGTTAGTTGGAAGTCTACTTTGCAATCAACGATGGCTTTATCTATAATAAAGGTAGAGTATATGGCGATTATAGAAACTGTAAAGGAGGCGATTAAAGAAGCTGTAAAGGAGTTGGTCAAAAATATCTTGAGGTATATTCTGACAATCAGAGGGCTATATACTTAGCAAAGAATCAAGTCTTTCATGCAAGAATAAAGCACATTGATATTCGCTATCACTTTGTGCGGGAAATTCTCGAGAAAGAGGAGATACTTCACCAAAAGATTCGAATTACAGAGAATCCTGCAGATATGCTGACCCAGGTGATTACAAGAGCCAAATTTGAACATTATTTAGACTTGATCAATATCCTACACATTTGAGTTGGCACCTGACGTCACATATTTGAAAGCACCGCGAGGTCTGTTTTTTATTTTATTGAGAAGATTTATATTTGGTGAGACTAAAAATTGAGTTTGGGATGCAAGTCAATATGGAGATTTGTTATGAATGCCTTGCGTCTCCCACATCAAATTTCTAAGACTTTCCACTACTATTTGTGCCTTATAAATATAAGGCCTTGTTTGGTTCTTTAACAATAATACCAACAATCTCTTCTCCCACATATAAATAAAAACGGGTTATTTGACTGGTGCTCGGAGATTAGGCAAATTTGGCCGAACTCCGTTATCAATTCTAGGTGTATTCTTTCTTTATTTCTGCATTTATTTATTGTTATTATTGTAATTTCTTTTCAGTTGTAATATAATATTCAATATTATTTGTCGAGTTTATTTATAGTGTTTTGTATGATTTATTTGAGTGTATTTTATTATTAGCGTGTATGTATTTTTTATGTATACATGAGTGTAGGTTGTAATAATACACCACGTAAATTCTAATAGGAGATTGTAATTTAAGAGAGATAGTGTCTCTTTTGATTTTTTCTTAGGAACTACTGAATTGGTTCATTTCACTAATTGTTTTAGAGGGAAAATTTACCCGATTTTCCCAACACAAATGACCAATAAGAAACGAGGGGTTGGAAAAAAAAAATTGAAACTAGTGTCTCAGTTGATACTTATATTCAATGGAAAGCCCTTGCTACTTCATGAGAAACATGAGAAAAAGAAGAGGTTGTCTCTCACCTTGGAGCTTTTCATGTCAACTATAAATTTATGTATTACAATAAAAAGTGAGGTTTTCAATGCAAGATTTAAAAACATATCTCTCCTAGGCACCAGTACTAAGTATGTTATGATTCAGGGCTTTGGCAGGTCTATTGATAGAGATTAATCTTTTTTTTCCGGATGCGTTGACATTCCCCTTTTTTTTTCATTCTAGTTATTGACATGGGAAGGAAAAGGTAAAATCTTGGAAACCATGCAATTACATTATGAGGAATTCTCCTCAAATGCAGGCATAATGCCAAGGTCGCCTACTTTCGGGATTCCAACATGTCTCACATATTTACCCAACATGTCTCATATATTTACCCATCCTCATTTTGGAATAAACATTCATGAACATGAACTCAAATAGTTCATTGCAAGTTTGTATTTCAGTTGAAGATAAAAACATTAGATAAAGCATTTGCAAAGAAATCTTCTACTAACAGAATCAAATGAAGGAAGAAAAAGAACATCCATGTCTTTAGCAGCTATGGATGTAATCTGAGCATCTGCATATTAGACACATTCTTCGTTTCAAGTCCAGGTAAAGGTTCTTTCCCCTTACCACTATCCAAGTTGATCAAAGGAAAGTGCGTGCTCAATTGCACCGCCATTGGTTCTGGCTGGTGTATTCTCAATGGTAGACGCAAACAAAAATTTCACCGCCAGCTACATCTTTGGATATGATATTATGGTGGGGATGTAACATCCTCTTAATCAACATTGGACACAGCACAACTTAATCAGCATCCAGCATCCCAAGAACAAAATAATTACACATCTCTTTCTCCCCATTTACTATGAAGGGCCCAGACAGGGTACATGGAGTCCCTACTTCACTGTCGAATTTAGGTGATGTTTAGATAGAGACTTTTGCCATCACTCATAAAAAAAAAAAAATCTCTAACTGCCATTTGCGACTTCCATTGACAAATATAAACGCAAGAAATTATTTGGGGACTGCTGTTCTGAGCTCATGCTAATCTTCCAAAATATGAAAATGTCAAGGAATTAGAAAGGCTAATGCAAGGTCATTTAGCAGGCATTCAACAGCTCTGCAGATTCTCAAGAAATTCCACACGCACAGTCGGTGACATGCCTTCAAGCCAGAATATTAACCAGAAAATACTAGTTAACCTGAAAAAGTCTTTCATCCCTGTGAGTTCTAGGGTTATTCCAGTTATGAGAACAAAGGTTTCATAATCTGTAATCCCAAAATTGTTCCTGTCATGCAGTGAAACTTCTTATGATTTAATGGAACCAACTCCAAGATCCTGTCCATCGTCTGATAAAGCATGGCCTCTTGGGTAATGTCCTAGACTACTAACTGCATAAAGGATATCCAGCAAAACCTATAAATCACAAAACCACATATAACAAGGGTCACCTAAGCTTTAATTTCAGATCCAGCTAAATGCCATGATCCCAACAGACATCTGGAAAAAGGGTTAAATTCAATGCTTGTATCAAGAATTCGGAGACCCAGACAACAACCAATAGAGAATGAATTCCTTACCTACCGCTCACGATGTTTTCTAAACACAACACTTTATCCTAGCTGAAATTCAGTGTTATTATATCTTGGTTATTTTCCAATATAAATAATAAAGCCTTATGTAAACCAGACCAATTGCACAACCAACATACATAGATACACAATTATAAAATCTTACTGTCATCCATGAAAAATAGTCGGGCAAAATTTCTTATCCATAAAAGGCACATTAGGTTACATTTTCTGCAAAGAAAAAATCCAGAGGCTTGAACAACACAAGTGGGATCTTGCACTCATTAGCTCATAGTACCGGCAAGAAAACAGTAACAGTCTCCAACATTCCAGTCTCGTGTCCCATTCTTTAGAAGAAGGAACACACCGCATTTCCCAGTCTTTAGTTCAACCACATCCTTTAATTAATGTGTGAGATGTAGCTATTGAAACAGTTAAGAGAACCAGAACAATCAGTAACATAATTTATCAAATCTAGCAACAATAGTAATTCCAGCTTCTGAGTTCTGACTTTGACTCTAACTCCCAAAGCAATGCCAGGATCAACTTTCCACGTCTTAACAATCCAGAACTTAGAAAATCACCAGGTCCAACCAGGAAGGTCGTGCTTCTCTGTGCAGCCTTAAAGGAAACACGAGGTTGCTATACCTGAAACGAACATCAAAACCCTTGCAGATTGAAGAACTGGCAACACCAATAAGTAATCATTTTGAGTTCCCTGCAAACAATTTGTAAAATAGAACTGCCAAGACTTTCAACATAATGAAGCTAATCTTGTGAGCTCAGCAAATCCATCCCTAAGGCACAAGAGACAAAGAAAGAGATTACTAACTCAAAGACTAAGCCATGACACTAAAGGTTCACCCTGCATCAGCTCCAATGCACTTTATCTTCAGACCAATCTACTCTTTTGGCTTTGCCAACCCAAAACATTTATCAAGACCAAGTTGCTTAGATGAAATTGAACCACAATCCCACTCCCATGAAAGAGGGAGAAAAGGGAAAATTTTTCAAAGAGCCTAGTAGGATAAAAACCTTGAACAAGGATCCGTCAAATGTACATATTCTTTGGAAAAGAAAGATATCCACTTCCCCCAACTTAGAGCTTATAAGGAAACAGCCATTGTAAAACAAAACCTGAAATGACCTTCTCCTTTGAAGGAAACAGTCATTTGCACAAAGGACCTGCAAAGAAACTAGGATTGAGTGGTAGAAGAAATGTCCTTTGAAACAGAAGGAAGATTTTAGAAGTAGTGTTGCCAGAGGAGTCTCAAAATAATCCTTGAACACCAACAAATCCCCGAGAAACAAAAAGCTAGTAGGCTTTTCTTACTTCATAAAGTAGAAAACAAGACACTGCCAGAAAACCCAGAGCACAAAAGAAACAAAACATTCACCACAAAAGCTAGCGAAAATAGCAGAAAGGAGAGTACAAAATTTTTCTAGTTTTGTTTACCTCTTTCTAGTATAAAAGCCTGTGTTCAGTACAAACATATTATGCAACTAAAAACCATGCAAATATCAACATTCAGTTCTGCCTCCTCCTTTCCCCTCAACAACAAAAAAAAGAAGAAAGTGCCATCTCCTCCTTGCACCTCAAAGGGCATGGGCATTTCTGGCCAAAATCCCACAAATGAGTTCCAAATGTTTTGGTAAACTTGACCAAGGTAAATAATTTTGACAATGCCAATACCAAAAGGTAACCATTCTTAGGCCCAAATGTATTGATTCTACTTTACATTAAAAACCAAATATATCTTACGCAACAGTGCAGGTTCCTAATAAAATACTCAGAAATATAAACTAAAATAAAAAAACACACACACACACCCCAAAAAAAAAAAAAAGGTCCAATAGTTGTATGATTTTGCTTAACAGTCAGCAAATTTCCCAGTTTCACATCATCTTCCGATAGTTCCAGCATTTAGAGTACCCAAAGAATTCAACAACAGGCTCACGTGCACTCAGCTGAAGATGCCTGGATGATAAGACAATAGTGGGAAGTGAAGAGTTACTAAAATTTCACGCAACATAGAGGAAAAAGACAATGCCATTCTGTGTGATTCCACTAACCAAAGATTCGATCAACACTGGACGAAATTACAGAACTTACAAAAAAAGAACAGGTGAAATTGCATATTTTAGCTATACATATGATCACAAACTGATCAATCATCCACGAACAACAATAAAATTTTCACCGAATATAGATTTAAAACTGAAATTATTACTGAAGAAGGAAGGAAGACTTTTCCACTTCAATCCTTGATCATTTCAACAATTTTGAGCTGTTGTTATTTAGTCGATACGGAGGAGTAAAGGCGAACAAGCTGGTCTCGCTGCTCTCTGTAACGGCGTCTAAGGTAAGTCTCCAGGATTTCCATCACGGAGACGAAACGCTTCATTTCTTCAAGCTGGCGGCTGAGCTCAGCTTCACGAGCCCTAGCTCGCTCCAGGCGGGCTTCAGTCTCGGCCAGCCGGTCTCTCAGGTCCTCCACCACCGCCTCGCTCTCGCTTAGGTTTCGAGTTGAAGGTCGGGTCGAGCTGTTCAATGTCAAGTCTTCTTTCGAGGGTAATCGTTGACCGCCGTAACACATGTTCGCTGGCTACTACTTGATCGTCGGATGGTGGGGTAGTGAAGGGCCGGCGCACGGGACGGGAGTGGTGGGCAGTGCACGGCAGCTGTGGAGCGTCGTCGTTTTAATCCGATGACAGAGGAATAGACGCTTGGCGGAGTAAACTAGCTATCTCTGGAAAACAATATTTATGATCATAGGCTATTAATTTATGACTAAACAAAAAAGTTACTGCGATGTTAATAATAAGTCAATTAATGACAACTCTACGTTAACAGACTAGTAATTTTTTACCAAAAAAAAAAACAATATACATTATAATTTTTTTTTTATAATATAAATCATTTTATAAAAATTTATTATTTTTTTCATCTCTATCCCTCTCTGTAATCTCTCTATTTTCACTAAATATGACCAAACTCTCTCCAATTAACAAAGTAGACAAAAACTTAATTATGATATTTTTAAAAGTTTAATTTTAAAATAATTTAGAATTTATAAACTCTTAATTCTTATACATAAGTTTAAAACGATTTATATTATGAAACGTAGATAGTACTTGCTAATAGATGCCCGCCAACTAAATTGTGAATACTAATCTTAAATTCATAGAATAATAAGTTATCGCTAAATAGAAAATTACTCTCTTACTACTAGAAATAAGCAAGTTAGATTGTAAGTGCCAACTTAGGCCTCATTTGTACAATAATTTTTTATTTCATTTCAAATTAATTTTTTACTTTAATTCAAATATATTATTTTATATATTTTTTATTTATAAAAAATTATCATCTACTCACAACATATTATATTCATTTTCTATGAACCTCACATGACTCTACATATTTAATATTTTTTTACAAAACTTATCTCAAATCAATTCTTATCAACTTACTATTTTTATGAGTCAAATGGTTATAAACATTATAATATTGAAGAATGAAAGTTCAACCGTTTTCATATCTCCTCAATAAATTCTAAATAAAATTCTCTAATTAATTCTAGAGAAAAATTTAAATTTCTTAAATTATAATTATTTTATGTGATTATTATTATCTTTTGACTCTTTTATTCTTAAATTATTAATATATATATATATATATATATATATATATATATATACATACACGTGTGTGTAATATCTCTTACATTCCTAAACCTTTAAAATCCTTCCTTCATTCTAACCCCGAACTTGGCAAACGCATCAAGTCATAAAGGAACGATATGTAAATGTAAAATTGCTTAAATTTCTTCAAATCTCTCAACATTTCAAAAATTTTGTTAGCACAGTATTTATGTAAAAAAATGAAGCAGATAAAGTGAGATGGTAGAAGAGATAAAAAATATTGAGATACTAAATTATTTTAAATTATATTTTTTAATTAAATGAATAGTTTAGAAATTAAAAAATAATAATAATTTAAGAATTGAAATTTAAAAATATAGATTTAAATTTTAAAAGTGTATATTTAACCCTTCTCTTAATAATAAACTCTAAAATATTATTATTGTGAAACACTTTTCCGTTATATATTTCTCTCTTCTCTCTCCCTTTATGCTTTTGCTCCTCTATGATGATATTAAACATTTTCGATCATTGAAGTCCACAGAAGGCATATATATGGGGGAGTAGATTGGGAACAAGGACTGAGGTTCGAGTATCGCCAGTCGCAGTGTGAGATTTCTTTTCCTGAAATATGGGGGAGGATTCTCATGGACCGTGAGTATTGGACATCCTCTCTTGTTGGCTGGTTGAGTACCTAATTTACAATCTGCATCTGAAGCGTGGAACAATTCTAATGCGGGTCGGTGTGGACGTCCGTTGCGCCTTTTGGGAACAAGGCATATATATTTGCTTATACATGTTTTTGCAAAAGCATGGACCTTTTCCTTTTTTGGTATGCAAGTTGGAGCTCATTCTGTGTTCGAATCCATAGAGGTGCAATATATGTTTAGACCCCTCTAAGAAAGAAAATAGAGTGAAAAAGATATGAAATCTAATGAAGAGATGCTTCTTAAATGGGGAAAGTCTAAAACTTTTTTTTTTTTTTTTGAAAGGTAGCCCATTGGATTGAAGCTACTTGTAATCCTCAAAAACTGGCGAAAGTGCACAGAGAAGTAGAGAAAAAATTGAAGTACAAGAAATTTTGGGTTTAGAGTGATGATAGTTAAATATTAGAAATTCTAATCTCACTTCACCTTTTAAAATCATACATACTTATACCATTCTCGACCCATTTCCTCATCGATAGTGGGCTGGAGTTCTCAGTAGAAAAAATTATTCACACCCTCCACCCAAGATCCATCTCCAAATAGAGAAATGGGGCCATACCATTTTCGTGACAGAAGCCCCACGCCCACGATCCTCCCTTTCTCATATTCTTCTTCACTTATAAAAATTCATTAAGTGTCTTTTGTTATAAAATTTGGATAGTGTTAAAATAAAATCTTCACACTATACACTAATAAAACTCTAACTATTCTTTGCACAAAAATTTCACTCTTTATTTTCTCTTACAATTTTCTCTAATCTTTCTTTCATAAAATAATGGTGTATTACAAGTTTAGAGAATAACTCTATTTATAGAGCTTTAATTAGTAGAATACATCATGGCATACTTCATCTTCTACTAATCTTAATTAGTGGTGTCTCCACTAAATGGTGGACATCCATAAAATTTTTTTCTAATAATTCACATAAATCCATAATTAGTGGAGCCTCCACTAATTAATGGAGTTTTCAATAATTTTAAGATATTCATAACACTCCCCCTTGGATGTCCATCCATTACATAAATAATATGCTACGTTAAAACTTTATTAGATAAAAATCCAGTGGGAAAAAAATCTAGTGAAGGAAAAAGAGTACACTATTCTATATGTCTGTTTATTACTCTCCCTGATGAGCTGATTCCTTTAAATCTTTACACCGACGCATACCGATTTTATATCTCAACTTCTCAAATGTTGCAGTCGGTAAAATTTTCGTGAAAATATTTGCGAGGTTGTCACATGACCAAATTTGTAGCACATTAATTTCACCTTTCTTCTGGAGTTCATGAGTAAAGAAGAATTTTGGTGAAATATGTTTTGTCCGATCTCCTTTAATATATCCTCCTTATAATTGAGTTATGCAAGCTGCATTGTCTTCATAAAAAGGAGTTGGAATATCTTTGATCGATGATAATCCACAACTTTCTCGAATATAATGAATCATGGATCTTAGTCATACACATTCTCGACTTGCTTCATGAATGACTATAATTTCAGCATAATTTGAAGAAATAGCTGCTATAGATTGTTTTGTAGAACGTCATGATATAGCAGTATTTCCACATGTAAATAGATAACCCGTTTGAGAACGTGCTTTATGTGGATCAGATAAATAACTAGCATCTACATAACCAATCAATGTTGGGTTGGTTTTATTTGAATAAAATAATTCGACATCAATTGTACCTTGGAGATATCGAATGACTTGTTTAGTTCCATTCCAATGTCGTCGTGTTGGTGAAGAACTAAATCTTGCTAATAAATTGACAGCAAAAGCAATATCAGGTCGTGTATTATTAGCAAGATACATCAATGCACCAATTGCACTGGGATATGGTACTTCAGGATCAAGGAGTTCTTCATCATTTTCTTGAGGTCGAAAAGGATCTTTATCCACATTTAATGATAGGACAATCATTGGAATACTCAATGGATGTGCTTTATTCATGTAAAATCTTTTTAACACTTTTGCTGTATATGTTGATTGATGAATAAATGTTCCACTTTCCAGATGTTCAATTTGTAAACCAAGGCAAAATTTGATTTTACCAAAATCTTTGATTTCGAATTCTCTTTTTAAATAATTAATTGTTGGAGTTCCAATAAGATTAATATCATCAACATATATAGCTAATATCACAAATTTAGAACAAGATTTCTTAATAAAAACACATGGACAAACCTGGTCATTTTTAAATCCCGCTTTCAATAAATATTCACTAAGACGTGTGAACCACATGCGCTCAGATTGCTTCAGGCCATATAATGATTTCTGCAACTTGATGGAGTAATTTTCACGAGGATAATGTTTATATGCTTCAGGCATATGAAATCCTTCGGGGATTTTCATGTAAACATCATTTTCTAAATTTTCATACAAGTAAGCAGTGATAACATCTAATAGGCGCATATCTATCTTTTTATGTACTGCCAAACTGATAAGATATCAGAGTGTAATAACATCAACAATAGGAAAATAAGTTTTATCATAATCAATACCTGGTCTTTGTGAAAAACTTTGGGCTACTAACCGTGTTTTATATCGTACGATTTCATTATTTTCATTGCGCTTTCATACAAATATCCATTTGTAGCCAATAGGTTTTACACCTTCTGGTGTTCGAATTGCAGGTCTGAAGACTTCACGTTTTGTCAGTGCATTTAACTCCGATTGAACCGCATCTTTCAATTGCAGCCAATCTTTTCTATGTCGACATTCATCAACTGATATTGGTTCAGGATCATCATTATCCTGTGTAACATCAAGAGATATATTGTATGCAAATATATTATCAATAACAGTTTCTATCCGATTCCAACTTCTACCGAAAGTGGTATAATTGATAGAAATTTCAGTGTTACTTTCATCAACTTCTGGTTCTTTGTCATCAGTTCTCTCTTGGTCTTTATCATTCTTTTCTTTAATATGATCTTTTGGATCATTTAATCATCTTTTCTTTCGAGAATTTTTATCTTTAGAACCAAGAGGTCGGCCACGCTTCTGGCGTGTTTTTGACTCAGTAGCTATAGGTATAATATTTTGTTTTGTTGGAACTTCAATTCGAATAGGAGTATTTATAGTTGGAATATGCGATTTTGTAACTCTTCTGGTGTCAACAAAAGCATCTGGCATTTGATTTGCAATACTTTACAAATGAATTATCTTTTGAACTTCAAGTTCACATGCGCTTGTGCGCGGATCAAGATAATTTAACGATGTTGTCCACGTAAGATCTTTTTTATGCTGTTCTGGTTCTCCCCCTAATTTAGGGAATAATGATTTATCAAAATGACAATCAGCAAATCTTGCTGTGAATAGATCTTCTGTCAGGGGTTCAACATACCTGATAATAGAGGGAGAATCATATCTAACGTATATTCCCTTTCTTCTTTGAGGACCCATCTTTGTACGTTGGTTTGGTGCAATTGAAACATATACAACACACCCAAAAAATTTTAAATGAGTAATATTTGGTTCTGACCCAAAAGCCAATTGCAAAGGAGAGAATTTATGATAACTAGCTAGTCTTATGCGTACAAGTGTTGCAACATGTAAAATTGCATGTCCCCAGGCAGATGTTGGGAGATTTGTTTTCATTAATAATGGTCTAACAATTAATTGTAATCGTTTAATCAAAGATTCAGCAAGACCATTTTGTGTGTGAACATGAGTTACAAGATGTTCAATATTAATCCCAATTGGCATGCAATATGCATCAAAAGTATGTGATGAAAATTCACCAGCATTATCCAAACGGATATTTTTAATGTGATGGTCAGGAAATTGTGCTCATAATTTAATTATTTGAGCAAGTAATCTCACAAACGCCAGGTTGCAAGTAGATAATAAACATACATATGACCATCGGGATGATACATCAATTAAGACCATAAAATATTTGAATGGTTCACATGGTGGATCAATAGGTCCACAAATATCTCCGTGAATCCGTTCGAGAAATGTAGGACTTTCAACTCCTACTTTTACTGGTGATGGTTTAACAATTAATTTTTCTAGGGAACATGCAGTACATGCGATTTTTTCTAATGTCAATATCCTTTTATTTTTTAAAGGATGACCATGTGTATTGTCAATGATTATTCTCATCATGGTAGATCCCGAATGACCCAACCGGTCATGCCAAATGCTAAAAGTAATAGGATCAGTAAACTTCTGGTTTATTAGATGATGAATTTCAATTGTGCGTATTTTTACAAAATATAGGTCAGTAGAAAAAGACGGCAATTTTTCTAATACAGATTTCTTACCCAAATGCATTTGAGTAATATAAAGATACACAATCCCATTTTTCTCATTTGTTTCAACATGATACCCATTTATGCGGATATCTTTAAAACTCAATAAATTTCTTCTGGATTTTGAGAAAAATAGTGCCTTATCAATAACAATTGTTGTTCCTTTAGGCAACAATATACTAACTCTTCCGGAGCCCTCAATCACATTTGCACTACCGTTTATCGTATAAATATATATTTTTCCCATTTTGAGATCAGAAAAATATTTCTCATTTTTTAGTATGGTGTGTGTAGTTCCACTATCAATAATGCATACATCATCATTAACAACAGCCATCTGAACACAAATATATATATATGCAAACGTAAATATTATTAGAATATAATGAAAATGAAAATACAAAAATATCAAGGTGAGGCTTTAGTTCTTCTAGATACTGCCATCGTCAATTAAATAGTATATCCTACCGTCTGGGTGTTCAAAAAAATCCGATATATCCATATGGGTAATATTGATATTAAGATCTTCAGGATCAATATCATCATCCTCAACATCATTTATTGGATGTTGGGAAAAATTTGCTTTTACATTTTTATTTTTCAATAAAACTTGATACAATTCAACTAAATACTTAGCCGTACGACAGTTTCGTGACCAATGACCTTTCATGCCACATCTATAACATATATCCTCATACTTTTCTTCCATTTCTTTTTATTTTCCCTTATGATCTTTTCTATTCCACTTCAGGTGGTCAGTATTTCTCACAATTTGATTATGATTGTGATAAGAGAAATATCTGAGCGTGTCTACGACCATAACCACGATCACGGCCACGACCACGACTATAACGATGGCTTCTGCAGGAGCCAACAACATGTGATGTTGAGCCAGTTGGTCTGGCTTCATGATTTCTCAATAATAACTCATTATTCTTTTCTACAATGAGGAGGGCAGTAATTAAATCTATAAATTTTGTATACCATTTCTCTCGATATTGTTGTTGCAGGACAATATTCGAGGCATGAAAGGTGGAGAATGTCTTCTCCAACATATCTTCATCAGTTACTTTTTCTCCGCATAATTTTAACTGAGATGTAATTTTATACATTGCGGAGTTATATTCATTCACAGTTTTAAAATCTTGCAACCTCAGGTGCAATCATTCATACCGTGCAGTGAGTAGTATGACCATCTTCAGGTGGTCAAATCTTTCTTTTAAATTTACCCACATGACATATGGATCTTTTTCGGTAAGATATTCCATTTTCAAATTTTCATCGAGATGACGACGAATAAAAATCAAAGCTTTAGCCTTGTGTTGTGCAAATGCACTATTATTTGCTTGAATAGTTTCACTAAGGCCTTCAGCATTTAGATGCAT
Source organism: Voacanga thouarsii (assembly GCA_026120185.1). Classification (NCBI taxonomy): domain Eukaryota; kingdom Viridiplantae; phylum Streptophyta; class Magnoliopsida; order Gentianales; family Apocynaceae; genus Voacanga; species Voacanga thouarsii. The sequence continues at coordinate 3,682,307 of JANUWF010001205.1, forward strand.
TTCTGCATCGAAAACCCATGACATATAATTTTTCCAGAAATATCAAAGGTTACAAATTCGAGTTTAGCGAGGTTAGCCAAGAGATCAATAAATGCGTACCTGTCTTCTGGCTTTGTTAACGGCAGAAACTCGTGCTTAGTCTTCTGGCTTTGTTAACGGCAGAGACTCGTGCTGATAACGTGTTATAAAATTTGGGTAGTGTTAGAATAAAATTTTCACACTACACACTAATAGAACTCTAACTATTCTTTGCACAAGAATTTCTCTCTTTCTTTTTTCTCACAATTTTCACTAATCTTTCTTTCACAAAATAATGGTGTATTACAAGTTTAGAGAATAGCTCTATTTATAGAGCTCTAATTAGTGGAATACATCATAACATACATCATTTTCTACTAATCTTAATTAGTGGCGTCTCCACTAAATGGTGGACATCCATAAAAATCTTCTCTAATAATTCACATAAATCCATAATTAGTGGAGCCTCCACTAATTAATGGAGCTTCTAATAATTTTAAGATACTTATAACATCTTTCCCATTGATATTTTTTTTTTCTTTTTCAAATAAAAGTTTATTATTTAAATTGATTTATTTTTTAAATAGATTATTATTTAAATTATAAAATTTTATTTAATTCCAACTATGTCATCATATCTATCGTCGGATGTGGCTACTCCTATTAAGCGAGGAATTCTTATATGGATCGTGAACCAGTGAACCAAATGCATTGATGAGTTGTACCGTATAATTTATGTTATACGCAGTACAACTCATCAATGCAATTAGTCCATGCTAGAATTTTCCCTATTAAGGACATATAATCCCATAGTATAGCTAAAAGACTTGTCAGGAGTCTCTTTAAGTCCAATTACGTCGTCATACTTCTAAACCAATATGACTCCCCTCATTAGAGGAACACAATCCTATAATAAATAGAATTCCATATTTCCCCGTATACTCATGCATGCCTTGGAATTTCTGTGCGTCAAACTAGAAACATTTGCAACGCACGATAAATTTATTTAAATATAATAAAAATTATTAAATATATAAATTTATAGTAAAATATCGTTAAAATTAAAATGAAAAATATAATGTATTATAAAGTCTAAAAATATATTTTCTTTTAAATTGAGATAGATTGAAAAAGATTTGTTTCCATTTCCATGTCAGATGCCTGTGCAATCATCCAGCTAACACACTTTGAGAGTTGCAAGATTGTCCATGGCCATGCCTCTTGTTTTCCATAATATGTTGGTCATTGTTTTATTTTTTTCTTAAAATTTTTAGAGTCTATATATAAATTTCTACAAGATAGTTTAGCTAAATAAATGTATAAAAAATTGAGAAAATAAATGTATAATAATCATTTAAATTATTTATTTATTTAAATTTATTGTTTATTTATTTAAGCTTATTATTTAGATTATTTAGGTTATTTATTTATTTAAGTTTATTATTTAGATTTACTATTTAAGTATATTTATTTAGGTTATTTAGGTTTATTATATATTTATTTTTTTCTAAATAAAAATTTATATTATTTAGTTATAAAATTTATTTTTGTTTGAAAAAAAATAAATAGAGATGATATAAGAGACATTTGACGAATTTTTGAGAATGAGGAAAGGATTTAAGGGAGAGAATCTGTATCGTATTTAAGGTGGTTAGTTATTGACTAAGATGTTTTATCTTTCTTAAACTTGTTATAAATATTTTTTACATATTTTATTTTGAGTGAAATAAATTATTTATATGGAATATAAATATTTTAAAGAGTTTATTTATTTATCAAATTTATATTTATTCGTGATTACAGCGCTTATATATAAGTATAGCAAAGCTATTGGCATCCTGCTTAGTATAAATGGGTCTCCCATCTTCTTTCTTACCTTTCAGAACCTTCATTGTCACTCCCATGGCCAACATAAATCTCTTATTTCTCTCTCCCTCCAATCTCAAACTTAGCCATGCTCTGAAAACCCTCCCTCCATGTAATTTTGCTGCTTTTGTGTTCTCTCTCCTTCGTTCCACTGCCATTGCCTTATCTGTCTTTCTATCATTTCTTGTCATTCTTTCTGCTATAACCCTTGCCATTTCATCCTCTTCCCCCTTGTGCCTGCGTTGGATAATAATAGAAGGAATTAAAAGTAAAAAAAAATTAAATAATACACGAGATTTACGTGTGATTCAGATGACTTGCATCTATGAGCAGGGAACACGATTTCTTATTTCTTTTATGGAGAACTGTTATAAAAAATGTTACAATTACAATTCCTCAAATTATATATTGATAGAAAATACTATATGTTACCATATAGTACCTCCTGCACCCCTCAAAGAGGTCACTAGTGGACTCTAGGCTTGAGTCCCCTTTTGGGTCGTACTTTCAAAATTTTAAGTCGGATCATCAATTTTAGTCGTAATAATAATTCAAACACAACTCTTGTTCTCTGTCCCTTGCACAACACCACCATAAGCGACTTTAGCATTTTGAAAAATATTACTTATGGATTCTTTTTTGTCAATCTATTTCTACCCTAATTTAAAGGGATATATTTTTAAAAAAAGTATAATGGGAGTTTAATCCTCAATTTCTTGCGAATTCTTCTCATCTTTTCCTTAATAATATTTCTTTTCAAATTCTTTTTTTTTTGTGGGGTTAAAATTAATGATATGACCAAAGGGCTACCTCTATTTTTAAAAATTACACACACACACACACATATATTTATATATTATAAAAATTAACTTATTTGGTCCTTAAAATTTAAAACTTGTAATATTTTTATTTTTGATTATTTTTTTACTATTAAAGTCGCTAATAAAATTATAACCTACCAAGTAATTCTTAACTTTCTTTTTGGATAAAAATTATGGCCAGAAAAATTAATCTCCATTGCACGGAAAAAATCATATGCGATAGAGATAATTTTTTTTGACAAGAATTTATATTGAAAAAAGAGTTGGAAATTACTTAGTAAGTTATAATTTTTTTAAGGATCACAACGATTAAAAAAATAATTAAGGATGAAAATATTATAAGTTATAAATTTTAAGGACTAAATAAATTAAAATATTAAAAAATTAAAAATCTTTAAAATGATATTTTTAAATTTTATCTCCCATCCTATAAAAAATTTAAAAAATTAGAATATTATCGAATAATTTATATTTACATATAACTTGCCCCTTCCCCTATTTACTTTGTCCCTAACTCAAATGTTTGTCAGGAGTGAAGAAACTGTTTGAATATGGAAAAAAAAAAAAAAATCATTTGGGCTAATGTTACCGATTAGAAGCCCACTTAGCCTTATTTAAAAAAAAAAACAAAAACAAAAACTTTATTATAAACCCTTTCACTTTCACTTTCAGTCCCCCGCCAGTTCCCAGTGAGATTCCAACGTGGACCATTGAAGCGACATCGTTTTCCTACTGAAACTCCTGATTCTTCTAGTAGACAAGGGAAATCATTTACAAACTCCGCCACCTCCTGCCAGCACTTGCAGCCATGGCAGACGCCAACTCCGTCTTCTCCCAGAAATCCCGCCCCCCTGACGACACCGTTTTCTACTCAATCTTCCCCGACTTCTCCTTATCCTCCTCTTCCTCATCCTCCGCGGCCACCACCAGCACCACCGAAGAACTCCACAATCTCCACCTCCAAATCATCCAAATTATCTCCCCTTACACAAAACCCTACATTTTCCAACACCAACCTTTCACTCTCACTCCTACTTCCTCTCCTCTTCCTCACCTCCATGGCAGCCTCCGCTTCGGCGACAACCTCGAAGACGAATGGTTCGTTGTTTTTCTTCTCTTCACCATCTCTAAACACTTTCCTAAACTCTCAATTTCGGTTCACGATTCTGACGGCCAGTTCCTGTTAATAGAAACCGCTTTCCATCTCCCACGTTGGCTCAATCCTGAAACTTCTACCAACCGCGTTTTCCTCCGCTGTGGCCGCCTTTATATCCTCCCTCGCTCCGTCTTCCCAACTACGCCACCTCTCCATGGCGCCCTCAAGTTCTTATCAGAAAACGATGACAATCCGGAAGTCCTCCGTGCTACCCCTGATGCTGTGCAGCTTCATTTGGAGAAAAAAATTAATGAATACTCTGAAAGAGCCGAGAAAAATATGCATAAAGTAAGAGTTAGGGTGCCTGTTTCTGTGGCGTGGGTTTTGAAGCACGAGCCTTGCTTGATTGCGCTTGCTGTTGAAGGCTTCTATGATAGGGATATTGATAGTATGAAGTATGCTGATAAACTGGAGAAATTTTTGCCCAGTGGCAGACAGGAGGAGCTTGTCCAGGTGGTAGTGAAGATGTCCAGGGCAATGTATGCGCAATTGACACAGCAGACATTTAGGCCGCCTAAGTGTTACCCCGGATTGCCTCCAATTAGTGATGGGGAGGCCTATAAGGAGTCAGAGATGGGAATGAAGATAGCTTGTGGGTTTGAGATGATGTATCAATTGAGGAAAAGGCAAGGGGAAGAAGGGAAAGGAAGTACATGGGATGTTTTCAAGGGGACATTGGAGAAGAGTGGATATTTTGAAAGGTTGTTGCCAGGGTCAAAGGAGTATAATAGGTTAATGCAGAATGCTGAGGAGTATTATAAGGATAGTTCAGCTTATTCAAGAGCAAGGTAATCATGAAACAGTGCTTGTCTAGTTGTTATTCATAGGTTACCTGAATTGCTTGTGTATTCTCAATATAACATTACTGTGTCATCTGATATAATTATGTTGTTTGTTTAGTATCCCCCTTAATATGTGATTTGGCTAGTTTTAACATGTTGCTATTGAAGCAGTGAAATGCTTAATGCACCAGTGAAACGTATTGATGAAATCCTTTCTTTACCGCACTCTGCTGATGCTTTTAAGGGTCATGACCTACCTGCATCAGATGATGACTCATGGCTTTATAATGGGGATGATGAGCTTAATGCTGCTCTTGAGGAGCGACAACAGGAGATGGAATTCTTTGATTCAAAACAGAAAAGGAAACAGAAGATGAAAGAGGAGGAAGATGGGGCAGATTATGATCTGGGAGAAATAGCAAATTCTATGCAAGCATTTATGAAGAATATATCAAGTTATAAAGGGGCAGAGATTCCTGAAAGCGGGTTAGACCTTTATGATCATTTTGCAATTTGGATTCATTTATCTTGTTTGACGGGCAAAATAATATTATGTTTTTCTTTTTGACAATAAAAACAGAATTATTTTTGCTTCGTCAGATGTGCTGTGATTTTTCATTTTTATTCGAGGCATATATGATTCATTTTTTGTGGCTACCTGAAGAATGAATCTCCTTGTATGTGTCATTTTGTATCCTATATTTGTCATCCATTGACTTTCTAATTTACTTGTCAACTGGATACTGACTAACCTGGAGTCTTGCACTGCAACAAATGTTTGTGCCTTATTTATGGAAAATTCATGACAAACCCTAGTGATCAGACTAAACCTAATGTAAGTAGAGGCACGACACTTTCTTTTTATCATTAACCATCATTCCATCTCCCTAAAAGCGTATTTCAAATTCAAAATTACTAAAAGTGACTATGTAGGTGTTTGAAATATTATTTGATGTCCACTAAGCTGTTTTTGGTTTCTTGGACTGATTTTTACAGTGAGTTATTTTGGTTCTTTTAGCTAGATATAGATTTTAATTACTACAATATAATCTGAAATGTTGAGCAATAGTATTCTGATGCTAGATTTACCTTTAGTGTTACAGCTTGATCTGAAAATTGCAGTTCACTGCTACTTATTTTATGCTTGTCATCCTTTTTCCCCTTACTACAACTTAAGATGTTAATTAGAATTTTCTTGGTTTTCGCTGTTGTGGCTTATCTTTTGCTTAATATTCTCTCTGATGTCTTTGCTTTTTGTCTGTTGCTTGTCAGAATCATGAAAGATGTGGACCTTGACGTTGATCGCTTCATGAAAGACATGGAATCAGTAACGAGGCGTCGGGGCTTTGACAATGATGGAAGGGACTTGGAACTTGAAGAGGGGTCCTCATCTGACATGGATTTTGGTAATTTCTACACTTTTTGTACATAAAGCATTTCGTCATGGTAGTTGGTCATCTATTATGTAGTTTTCATGAAAAAGAAACATTTTAAACCTCTTTTCTCATTTAAAAAAAAAAAAATCTGTTTATGTGATCAATTAAAAGTTTTCTTCCTTCTTCAGTGAAAGGATTTCCTTGCAAAAATGATGTGATTAAAGTATGTATTTTTATTGTGGGAAGCATACTTTCTTATTGTTATACATCCTTGTGTGCAAATTATCAGGTGAATAAATAGATAACCTTCAAAGCAATTGTTTTAGACTCAGCTTCTGCATATTGTCAGTATAAACTGATGTTTTAATTGAGCATGTGTTTCTATATATAGGGTTCTTAAATTTTACGAACAATTCTATATTTAAGCAAAAAGTGGTAAACTGTAGCTACATTTTTAAGACTATTATTTGTTGAAACCTGGGATTCATAAATTTACTGCCTTTGGCCCATTTAATAGGGATACTTATTTTTTCCTTGTTCAAATGTCTGTCTGAAAAGGATTTCTTTTATGAATTGTTTAATATCTTAGAACTTAGAAGGCAAAGGTTTCCATAGTACTTGTTTTTGTTAGTTCTCTGTTTCTAGTGTTCTCAAAACTAATTATGTCTTCCAAGTGGTATTGGGGGAAAAAGGATGTCAGTGGAAAATAATTTAGTATCTTGTGTGCCATTGCATTTGTTATACATTATTTGTAATTTCTGGGTAATCTTGTCCACAAACAGCTAACTGTGCTGTGTGCTTTTATTTCCTCATGGCTATCTTTATCAATAAATTGATTTTTATTGTCATTCTTAGGGATATTACAGTATTATTCTTCTTGAGGGCTCAGTATTATAGACATCCTTTTTATAGAATGGTTAATAATAGTTAAACATCATAACAAGTGGAAAAGAATCATGTCACTTTTGGTCTGGTATTGGTCCAAGGTCTAAAACTGAGTGGGCAGCATAAGGCTTCCTCTGTGGAGCCCCTTGCTTCCAAGTTTTACACAAGCAATTTGCTGTTGCACATGTTTACCATTGCTTATTGTTAGCAGTGTACTTTTGAAGGTGTAGAATTTGTATACTTGAATATCTATGTAAGTTATTACGAATGCACATCCAACTATAATTGTAAAATTTCGACCTGCAGATGATTCCATGGATGACGATATAGAAGAGGATAATGAAGAGGGTGATGATCCTTTCATGCATTCCTATTCAGATGCACTCAACAAGGAATTGAAGGCCACCACTCTTGACAGAAGTTTTGTTCGCGCAAAAGACCAACCCTTGAAGAAGGCTGAGGTATATACTCTATTCTGTTTCAGATTCTTCTAGTTTTCTCTCTCTTTCTTGAACTGGTAAATGCAAGCTGTGTTTGACCTACTCTTCGTTCATTGGAACCTTTGTGCTAGAGGTCCTCCACGACCAACATGCCTAGACTAGGGAAATCGAAATTTTGCTACTATTTGTTTATGTAGAAGCAAGCAGTGTCTTCTACATACTGTATGACGCTGTATTATAGGCAAAACAACTTATGATTGACTAGTTTCATTTTACAAAATTGATAGGCTTCTTTAGTTTTCCCCAGCGTCCGTGCTGTAGTAATTCTTTACCACAGATGAGTTATTGGGTGAATATACAATTGCAGGGAACATCAAATGCCACTGAGGACATGGATGAAGATTTCACTCCTGTGGATGTGGATGTGAACCTAATAAAAAATTTGCTCGATTCATTTTCATCTCAGGAAGGACTACCTGGCCCTGCTTCCAATTTACTCGGACTCATGGGTCTTCAGCTTCCTCAAGGCAGCAAGAATGGCAAATAGATACCATTTTCCCACAAAATGCTACTGTCTTTTTGTAGCATGTTTATGAGTCCGTGTACAGTCACGTGCTGGCTGATCAATCCTAAAGTTATGATTTTTGTAATCATATATTTAATTTTTCCTTCTAAATGTTACTTCTTTAGCAATGATACCTCACCTTTTAAAAACTTCCTAATTTTACTCTCAAAACATCAAAATAGTTTTATGTTACCCTTCAAATGTTGAAATTGAGATCATTGTCTACCGTTCCCTCACTAAAATCAAGGGGTGATATTAAGGCCAAGAAGACCATGTTGAAGGTCAAAACTGAGGTTTTCAAAGAGGAATATAATCGTAAAATTCCTAGCATTTGAAAAGTAAAATTAAACATCCTATGAAAATATACATATATATATATATATATATGTATATATGTTATTGCAAATTTTGAAAATTTTTTAGGGCAAGATTATCGAGGCACTTACTATTGAAGCAATGCGATTGATTCTCAAGAGGAAAGAGAAAGCCCTCTTGGATTTAGGAGGGAGTTTCGAAGGCGAATCTCTTCATTTGAGCGTTGATGTGTCATGATCAGGTGGGATGTAAATTGGGATGTGCACCAGTGGTAATCCCCCGGTAGGAATCGAATCCGCAACTCTGATCAGTTTATCACAGACCTATCACTTCAGGTCTTACCAACTGGCCTATGCGTCGGAGGTAAGAGAAAGCCCTCTATACTCTAATGGGCTTGCGTCAACAGCGATCTACCTCAAGATCAGTCGACAATTGTTTTCTTTTATGCCATTTTTTCATATTTAACAAAATAGGTGGCTTTATATGAGTTTGAGTTGGAGGATGAGTGAATTTTTTTAAAAAAAATTAGATTTAAACCAAGCCTATTGCACAGCTCTTATTTAGTACAATTTATACTTGTAGTTTACATATTATTATCTTTTTTGTGGTTTATAAGTTATATTGTATGTGAGACTAAATTTAGTCGGTGTGTATTATCAATCAGTAATGATAATTTTTTTTTAAAATAAACTTTTCCTTCCCCTCTCTCAGAGAAAACAAAATTATAATTAAAAAGAGAATTTTATTTTATTTTATTTAAATCTTGAATCTTCCCTGGAAACCAAGTATGAGTTATCCGTGGAAATGCAAGAATGTCAATCCAAGTCCAGTGACTTTACATCAGACACAGAAAAAAAAAATATTACACTCGTTTGAATCAAATTCATATAGTTTAATTTGATACCAAATTTTATATAAAAAAAAATTATAATATAATAATATATTAAAATAAAATATAATAAATATGTGAGTTATATAATATTTTATATAAAAAAAATATATAACAAGAATATTAATTATTTTATAATATATCATATATTAATTTTTAAAAAAAATTAATTTAATTGAGATATATAGAAGAAGTTGGTGGTGTAGCCTTGTAGTATAATTTGGGGGCACTTGTCGTCATACCGCACTCGTCAGTCATTTCAGCAGATTGAACGACGGGTAATCCCATCGGCCCCTTCTCCGCATGACTTTAGAACGTCTTAGGTATCTTCTGCCAAAGTCTTGCGGCCTGTTTGGGTTTCACTGAATTGTGAAAAGTTTTTCATTCTCCTTTTTCCAAAATATTTTATATTTTAAAAATAGACAATTAATTATTTTAGTTCTAATATATTATTTTATAGTACCAAGTTAGTAAAATTTCTCCTTTTTTTTTTTTCAAAAGAAAATACAGAAGTTTCGATGCATAAAAATTTGGTCAACAAAGGGATAGTTGCATCTAACTATCCCTATCTTGGACTCTTTATCTGATTTTCTGGGTTGATTTGAACCAAACAAAGTGTTTGATTGGATATTACTGGAACCAAACACACTGTTTGATTATACATAACTGGTGGAATCTGTTTGTCTCAGTCTCTTTTGGCTTCTTTTCTGTCTCCTTTCAACTGTGCATACCGACCAGTTGAAGCTCTCTAGGTGCTAACATGCCCCATACGTACAAATTTTTGTATTCTTTGATTTGATTTGATGCTGTTTTCTTTGCAGAAAAGAGATATTCTTTTCTTGTTTCATGACTGACCAATTGCTTCATTGGGTTATATATACACAGGTTTGCCGTGTATTTGTGTTATAGAGAAGTGGGCTGATTGGAAAAAGAATGGTGTCACAGCCCATGGATTTGTTAAGGAAGGAGCTGCCGGTGGAGCAGGAGGCTCTTGTGGTTTCTGATGATGTTAAGACTGGTCTGGTTCTTGTTGACGTTGTTAATGGCTTCTGCACAGTGGGTTCAGGAAATTTGGTAATTACGTTTAGATTTCTTGATATTTTGGTTCTTTACATTATGCTAATGGATGCCATGGACAGAGAGTGCATGATGGTTTTATTAGTTAGTTTTATTTAGCGGTGAATTGACTGAGTTTGCTTGGTCTCCAAAGATAAGAACATCAAGGTTCGAAGATTTGTGGTCTTTGTTATTCAGATAATCAGTTAGATGCTGTAAGAAGTCTATTACAATAGGTTACACTTTAGTGGGGTAAAGAGGGTGAACAGAAAGTTTCCAAGTTATTTGAATAGATTTCATGAGGGCAATTGGTCTATATACATAAAATATATTATGCTAAGCTGTTGAATTCATTTTTCTGAGGGCTATGCTGTCCTGAATTCTATTGACAAACTCAGAAATTCTTGATTTCACTCGTCTGTGGTACAGTTCTATTGATCACCACTTCACCAGATTATGGTACTGAGTAGAGGACAGTAACTATATGGTTATTCCAGCTTGAAGAACGTGCCATTAGTGATCCCATTACTTTTTAGTATTCGTTTATTTGTTTGTCCTGAGGTTAATGCCAAAAGCTCGTCTTTGGTGTTCTTTTGCCTATTTCTTTGTTTCTAGTGGTTGAAAATTTTAAGGTCATCATGTTACTGAGCTACTAATTAATATCCTAATAAATAACCAAATTGATTTTTCAACAGGCTCCAACAGCACCTGACAAACAAATTTCTGGAATGGTTGATGAGTCAGCGAAGCTTGCTAAAGTGTTCTGTGAAAAGAAATGGCCTGTCTTTGCCTTTCTTGATTCCCATCATCCAGATATCCCAGAGCCTCCATATCCTCCGCATTGTATAGCCGGAAGTGATGAATCCAAATTAGTTCCCGGTAATTTTGTTTCCCATGTTAATTTCTCAATAAAGATCAAAGCAAGTTGATTGGTTTTCTCCATCTCACGATGCTCTCTTTTGTACTTTGTGAAGCTCTGCAATGGTTGGAAAATGAACCTAATGTGACATTAAGATGCAAGGATTGCATTGATGGATTTCTTGGTGCAGTGGAGAAAGATGGCTCTAATGTCTTTGCAGATTGGGTGAAAACCAACCAGATCAAAGCTGTATGTTCTCTCCCATTAACTAGCATTTCCGTTTTGCAGGCAATGCATATCTGATTATTATTATTTTTTTCTTTAGATTTTGGTTGTAGGCATATGCACAGACATATGTGTCCTTGATTTTGTTTGCTCTGCACTTTCTGCAAGAAATCGAAGGCTTCTTTTGCCCCTGGAGGATGTCATTGTATATTCCAGTGGCTGTGCTACTTTTGACCTTCCACTCCAGGTTGCCAGAAATATCAATGGTGCTCTTGCTCATCCACAGGTAATCTGATCACAGCAGTCATATTTAGCTTCTGAATGCACAGAAATCAAAGTGAAACATCTAATGCAATAATTTAACTGACGAAAAAGGGGTGTACTGATTAATATGCATTTGAAGGGACTCATTTTCCCCCTCAAGTTGTTCTCATTCACTTGTTTTATGGTATTGCTCTATGTTCTTGATAAATCTCTCTCTCTCTTTCTGATCTGTGGTTCTGGGGAATCCTACATGGGATGATATCAGTCCCCAAGTCATGTAACCTATGACATCTCTATGGGACGATTTTCTTTCTCTGGCAAATCCAAAGACTGGTTTATTTTTTGCTAAAATTGTGTTAGATTGAGGATACAGATCCATTATGAAAAATATACCAAGTGATAATAGCTAAATGTATGCATGAAAGAATATTTCAGCTGCCTACTTTTCTACTAACTACTTGCTTTATGTTTTAAAGCAATAAACATTTACTTTCTAGAATTATATTCAGTTTGTGTCTACAAAGAAGCTTGATGGTGGCACCTTGAATGTTATGTCATCCGCTTTTTTGTGTACTCCTTTTCATGTTTTCTCCTGGGCAAAAACTGATGTCTATATCCCCCTCCCTGATCTCTCACCACTTTTTAATTTGTCTGTTGTAGTTCATATGCCAAAAAGAAGTCAACTTTCTTGGTTTCTAATTGCAGATTGCTTTATTTACCAAACCTTTAAAAGGTTCTTCGCCAGGGTACATATTCTGAAAGCTGTTTCTACTTTTCATATGACAGGAACTCATGCATCACATTGGCCTTTACATGGCTAAAGGAAGGGGAGCCAAGGTGGTTTCAGAAGTTTCGTTTGTTGTGCCAATTGAGACATCATTTTGATTTCTTAATGGATTTTGCTTCTGTATCTGGGAGATTCTGATGTTGTCACTGTATAAAGATTTTCATTTTGGTTAAGCTTTTTAATTTTGGTGCTGAGAAGAGAAGCATATCTGTAGAAATTATGGTACTACGAATAATTTCTGTATATTCCAGTGTGCAATTTTACATAAATGATCTTTTGAATATTCCTCTTGTTTGGTGCTGACTTGCACATTAAGTGTGTCAACTTTAATGCCCAACAGGTTTCTTGTTTAGGGATATATGAATGATCAAATTCAAACGAGGATACAGAAATGAGATTGGCCAAAACTTTCTATTTTCATGAAGGCAACCATACAAAGCAGAAATTTCTGCATGAACAAATGATTCTTAACTACGAAAAGAAAATAGATAACAAAAAATTTTGTTCCTTTTGAAGGTGACGCTACACAGTAATCCAAAGAACGAGAACAAAAAAGATTTGAACAAAAATAATACAAGATTCATGAGCTAAAGATCTAAAAAGGTATCCCAGCTCTCAAGACATGGTATTTTTTATTCGGGTGCACACATGAAAAGATTGAATGCCTCTGCTTCTTTTTAGTTCCAAAGATAAACGATCGTAGAGGAACTCGGGACCGACTCGCTGAGTGCCTTAGTTGCGGTTGGTCCCCAGAAATTTCGAACTCCTCGTTCAAATTTCTTAGGGACTTGTCAATATCCACTTGCAATGTGGTTACATGATCAACACCTGCTTGCAGTTCCACTCTCACCTTGTTATTTTCTTGTTTCATGTTCAAAATCTCGCCCTGGAATTTTGCTGCTTGATGGCTGGAGAATCTTATTTCGTCTTCTTCAACACCCTCCTTCAGAGCAACTGTGATCTTCTCCTGAATGTTGCACAAAGATGAGAACCTCCTTTTCAGTTCATCTTTAAGCAAGACACTTTGTTCTAGCCACACTGTTAATTCTGCCTGTATTTCTTTGAGGTGCTTGTAAATTGGTCGAACTTCTGATCTTAGGTCTCCTGCATTGCTTCCCTCTTGCCCCTTCTTTTCCTTTATTTTTGATATTTCATTCTGTAAATCAAGGACTGTGGTCTTGAATTTTTGTATCTGATGAAATGAAGTGCTAAATTTTAACCAGAACTCTAAGTTCTCATCTAGTATTGCATCAATGTCCATCCGGAGCTTTTCTTCAACTTGTGACATGACATGAGGTTGATGATCTAAGATCAACTTGATTTCTTCATCTACGTTCTTGATCAGAGGAGTACCTGTATCCTTAGGTTTGACACTTAGATCGTCTGATGTTGCTTGGTGGTCTTCCTTTGTATTGCCATCTTCACCCAAATTTAACCTCTGGCGCAGGCGGTGAATCTCTTCATCTCTCTTTGCAATAGCACTCTTCAGGTCACTAATTTGTAATACCACTTCAAACTCCCTATCTTTGTCCTTTTTCTCCATGTCACTCAGTTTCTTCTTGACGTCCTTGTAATTCCGGAGAATTGTTGTATATTCTGAGAGAAGAATCTTCTCTTTGTCCTCCAACCCAGTCAGGAGCATCTGCTGCCAGTTAAAGTCACCTTCTGTCTCAGTTTCTGCCTGCGAATCAGTTCTAACAAGAGCATCTCCTGTTGATTTTGGATTTTTCTCAGCAAGTAAGTCCCTTGATATTGGGTCCTGAAATGTAACTGTCTTTTTTCCAGCTTGTTTAACTTCCTCTCCTTGGTGGTTAGTAGATGCCCCAGAATCATGTTCTTTTATATCCTTCACATCATCTCTTCCAAATGTATTGGCTTCTTCTTTACCATTTGCACGAACTAGATTTTCTTTTTTCTCAAAATCCTTCCCCACTTCATTGTTCCTGTCTTCATTGACAAAGGAACTGGTAACCTCAGGTTCTTCATCAGGTTTTACACTATTCAGTTTCTCAGACAGGTTATCTAGACTTGAACGAGCTTCATCAAAATGTGTTTGCAGGGTGCTGTTTTGCTTTTCAACATTTTGGTCTAGATATTGAATACCATGCAATCTTTCCTCCACTTTCTTCAACCTGCTCCTCAAATTTTGTGCATCATCAACCATTGTTGCTCTATCTTCTTCCAAGAACCTAATTTGATCATGAAGATCATCTGCTTCTGTTTTCAATCTGTCTATTAGAACAGTCTGAGATGACACTGAGGTTTCTAGACTAATTACCTTATTCACAAGCTCATCAATCTTCTCTGCCAATTCTGTAACTGTAAGAGAAGCCAGTGGACCAACCTCAAAGTGTTCCTTAATTTTCTCCTTGATCTCTACGTTCTTTTTCTCTTTTAGCACATGATCTGGTTCTTCATTTGAGCCTTGCAACTCTTTAGCCCTTGCAGATTCAACTTCATCATCAGTTTGATCACGAAGAAACTCCCGCTTGATGGACTTCAGTTTCTGACAGGCAACTTCAATCTTTTTGTGTTCCTCTGTTGTTTGTAGGTTAGACATTTCTTGTTTCTCCTGCAACTGAGCCAATGTTTCATGACATGATTTAATTGCTGCTTCAGCCATTAATCTGCGAGCTTCATCATCTTCAATGACCTTGCCGGTTCCAAATTCATCTTGCAAGCAGAAAACCCTTTCTTGCAATTCCGCAATCTGGTTCTCAATGCCCCAATACTTTGAAAGGCCACTTTCGTAAGAGCTCTTCACAAACTCTTTGATAGTTTGTAATGCTAGAATTTCTTTTTGAAGCTTGTCAATCTCTTCGAGAGCTTCAGTTTTGCACAAACCAGATTTAGGAACTTCATTGTTAGCTTCTTGCAGTTTTGCTGGCTTCCTGTCTTTGTTCATTTGCTTTGAGGCTGTAATGAGACCCTTCCAATCCCTAATTGGAGCTTTTGGAACCTTAGGAACGGTTGATGAATTTGCAACTGGAACTTGTGGAAAGTTTCTGGGTTTAGGGTAATATTCATCATCCTCCTCCATTAGCGGAATCTGATCTGGACAAAGAGTGGCAATGGTGTTGTTGGCATTCTGCAGCTCTGTTGATAAATGATCATAGCGTTCAGCCAAGGCTCGAAAAGCACGGTATGATTCCTCCACAAAGTGAACGAGTTCTGGCCTCTTTTTATAGTACATTTCTGCCCTTTTAGCAAAGGAATCTCCATCTTCTTCAATTAGCTTAAGCACATATTGCGCCTTCTCTTCCATGTCTGCAATGCCGCAGACATAATCAGAACTTTTTAGAAATTAAGTACTAACAGATACTAAAAACATGAGGCCTGTTCATCCATAAAACTGTTTTTGCCAACTGATTATTATATTAAGATATCTTCATTGATGAACATATTCTGCTCTCTTATGGCAACATGAAACCAAAGAAAATGACTAGATCATTTGAAGAACTAAGGATTAATCCTGGGATTAATTTCATCTACTGAGAATCCTGGCTTAGGCATATCCTATCTCTCTTCTATCACACGCTCTGGTTCTTTATTGAGTTCTAATCTTATGCATATCCTGGCTTAGGCATGTAACCTACGTGCCACACCTCTTCCCGATATGCAAGCATGTAGCAGAACCATTTCTAACTTTCCTTCTCCCCAGGAAATTCTTTCTTCCCCCTACCTTTACAGGCACATAAAAACTCAAAAAAGGAACCATACATCCCACAGCGATACAGTAAAAAACCCATTTGTTCTCCATTATTCTGCTTACAAGGAAATAAAGACAATGGACTAAACTATCAAACATTCATAGAGATTCAATGATCAACGGTGCCTAGTTCTCTGCTTCTTTTCAATTTCTTCTATCCTTTGCAAGAAAAGGTAAAACATCTACATGGCATCATAATGCAATTACAGAAAAATGGATTGGGGTATGCAAAGTAAGAAGTTCCTAGAAAAATTTGTAACCTGTGCATGCTTGTAAAACAGAAGCTACATTATGATCATTAGCTCTAAAATTCCTTTGTATCTGTCTATGAAATGTATATGCGCTATCGCTTCTTGCTTAAACTAGAATCATGAAACCAATCAGCATTTTAAGTAGCAATTTGCATGATTTTCAATGTGATTCATTGTTATTCAAGATCTGCATGCAACTCCAACCCCAGAAGAAGAAACGATGGAGAAAGCAAAATGAAGACTTGAAAACTCCCAAAGAAAATACGTAATCTAAGTAGAGGATAGAATCCCTTCTCCTACAATTTCAACGATTTGAAAACATTCCCAAAAATGTATACCTAAAGATTAACAAGCATAAACCATCCAGAATAATGATTTACAAGAAGAATATACCTGAAACATTGAATTGTTCATCCCCAAAAAGAACTCATCAAACACATACATACCTTGAAGGCTCTGCTCAAGCCATTTGGACTGCTTTGTCCTAATGTGGCTAGCCCACCACCATGAATAGGCATTGCTTGCAGCCCTCTGCAACATCTTTCCCAAATAGATCTTCTTCTTTTTCTATTCTTCTTCTCCTCAATCAGTGACAGCATGAAATCTCTCTTACATCCAACAGAACATTCATAATTTGATGTACAAAATTTAGGAAAAGGAAGATTTTTTTTGGGAAGAAAAATGTTGCTACATTGCAAGAAAGGAATCAGTGTTAGAGGGTAGCCCAACATCCAACTTTTGATCATATGAAGGAAAGAGAGATATTTTCGCAGCAAAAAAGGTGTTCGACCCTTCTTCACAAAATTTTTCTCAAGACAGCAAAATCTGCAATCAATATATGAACGTGGCATCCACTGGCTTTCACAGATTGGCATTTCTAATAAAGAAAAATGAAAATTGTCAATTAAGGGAGAGAAAAAAAAAAGGGGGGGGGGTGACTCTTCTCTTTTTTGCCTTTTAGGCCCTTTTTGAACGGACCATTTCAATTACTTATTTATGGAATTGGGTGTAAAGTTAACTTTAGATCTTTCTTTTAGCTTTACATTGATTTATAATCAGTTTTTGCATTGGCTGATATCCTTAATTCTTTATGTACTAGTAACCAATGCCATGGAAGAAGTTCCCTCGTACTTAAGAATAGAATTAGAACTTTAAATTTAAAAAGTAAAATTATAAAAAAGAAATAAATATAAGAAAATGTTATAATTTAAAAATTGAGAGGACAGACATTAAATTTATATAAAATTTTTATTTTTTAAAATAATATATATATATTTTTAAAAAAAATTAGAGGCGAACACCACCACCACCCTCTAGCTCTATTAATGGTATTACTTACCTCCTTAAGTGCATATTTTAGGGCATAATAATAATAAAAGTTCGTTACATTGAAAGGGGAAAAAAAAACCAATGTTGATCATCATCATGAATATTTTATTTTAAGTATAATCATATTTCCTAATAAAAATGATAAATAAATGAATTATACTAATTAATCATTTAAGTTTAGATTTTTATTTTTTTTTATTTTTACTGTCAAATTAGTGATGCTCAAATTTTATTACTGGTCTTCATTTTCTTGTCAACACCCCCGCTGCTTTGGGTGGCCGAAGCCTTTTTCAGAGAAGGTGATTGTGGCGAAGTCTTGGTAAAGGTTAAACCTGTAAATTGGAAATTTTTGAACTTTCATCGGCCCAAAACTGCTAATTGACACAACAAAAATAGGGAGGCCCAAAAATTGGAAGGGTTATTGTAATCGAAAAAGGCCCAGCGGGCCGTAAGGTATCAAAAGGGGAGGTGCGATTTTGGCCCATGGTTCACTACAACTATTATCACTATAGAAATTTCGAAAATAAATAAATTACTTTTTCTGTTTCAAAATATTTATTTTTAAAATTTTATTATTTTATTTTAAAATATTTATTCATATTTATATTTTTAAAATTAATAATTAATTTCTTCGTATTGTATCCCTATATATTCTAAATCAATTGCACAACTTTTCAAAACTCATATTTCTTATTGCTTCTTGGAATTTTTACCAATTAATAGCTATCGTGTTTTTAATATAAGTAAAATATGAATTTTATCTAAATTATTATATTATTTTTAACATTTTTAATCTGTGTACAAAAAGATTTTATGAATAAGTATTTTGAAACAAAATGAGTATATTTTTAATTTTTTCATGAGGATATTTTTCGAGTTGTTTTACAGCAAAAAAAATGCCCTTAATTTTAGAATTTATGATTTCATGCTGAGGCCCAATTACAGAGTCCTCAATTTCTGCCCACTGAAATAGAATGCTCCCTTTTTTTTTTTTTTTTTGCCATGGAAAAACTGCATAATCTGTTAAATTCAAGTCGTTTGAGAAAAAAAAATAGTGTTTCGAACTAACAAATTAAAGATTTAAACTATAATTTTAACTCTCTAAATATTAATTGTGAGTCTCTTCAATAATTTTTTTTTTTAAAAAAGAAAAATTCTCAATTTGACCCTCTTAGAAGATTAGTAGGCATTACCTAACTGGAATTTTGAAAGATTTTTGGATAATATTTGCAAAGAAACTATGAGATAGAACAGCCAATCTCATTAGGATTTGGCAAATATTTGAGGATATAACTTGAAATAGAAGCGGTTCGAAAGACCTCTTTGCTTCCAAAATTTGAAGATGTGCATTTGAAGTTTGAACTTGGAAACAGGTGATTCACTTCACGCTTCAACTTTGTCTTTTCTGAATAAGTTTCTGCATCGTATTAAAAGGGCATTTCCAAGTCCTCTCTTGTGGGAAGGGGCTTTCGATGAGTCAAAGAACAACACAAGCCCATGGTTGGCCACCAATTCTTGCCTATGCATTTGTGGTGGTGTCCATGGGACGTAAAATTCCATCGTTTTTTAAATTATGAGTTAAATATTCAATTAAATTATTAATAACAATGAACCGGACCCTAAAGTACTATTAAAGAATTGCAAACGCTTCCAAGAGGGAACCAAAATTGCAACTGGAACACTTCTTTAACTACAATAATTGCTAAAGGCTAAAAGCAATCCCTCGTTGTCATCACCATTAAGACTAAAACATAGCAATGATAATGACACAGAGAGTTTGAAATTGAAAACCTGCTTCAACTACTGCCAAGGAAACTTCTTTGATATGTCAACAACTACAACATAGAGTATATTTTGGGTATTCCACATATTGCATTAGATGTATGTAAAGAAAATTTGACGTAAATTCATAAACTGTATATATTAAAAAATTATACTGTACAATTAACATTATATATAATATAACTTATTAATATATATAAATACGTTCCACATAAACCGACTTCATATTAAAATTTCCAGTTTGTAAAAACTTTTGTGTGGTGAGAGGTGCACCCAGTGGCCAAGAAGGCAATAACCACAAAACAAGAAACTCTTGGTTACGTCCCTTTTATATAATCGTGCCCCTTGGGAGCTTTAAAATAGTGTGTGAGACGTCAAAACTCCAACGTGGGGTCAAAGATTGCTGTTGGTTTACCAATCCAAATTCACAGAATATTGAAAAGAAGATTTGAAGGGGCAAAGCAGAACAATATGAAACACGTTGTTGATTGCTTTGTTGCCATTTACTGCCAAACGTCAACATCCACTTGGCATCAGAACATGCACCGTTGTTGTAAATAGATTAGTATTAGCCACAGAAGTGGTGGTCCTTGGTCCACTCCACCTCCATTTGCCGGCGGGAGCAGAAGCAACAACCGTCACAATAGGAAAGCGAAAGCACTTGTCCTTTCGTGTTGTTCTGCCTTCTTGATTTCTTCAACCAAGGCAAAGAAAGAAGGCAAGAGAACCACTAGAACAACAAAAGCAACACCACCATTATATCAAAATTTGCGTTCTGGCTACAAAATTTGGAAGAAAACAAGGCCATCTGTTGATAATTTACATCAAGTATGCACCATAACTGCGTGCAGGGCAGAAATGGTTTAACCAAAGAATCGAACTATACACACCATCAAAAAAAGGGGCTAAAAAGGAAGATAAGCAAATACTTGCTCTTATATATCTAATTAAGAAATAAAAACATAGTTCATTCTGCAGTAGTTCAGATAGTATGGGTTTATTTACACCACCAGCACCTAGTCAAAAGCACAAAAGCTTCGAACTTTATTTACAGGAAGGGAAGCAATATTTACAATCATAAATCAGCACTAGATGCCGAGTTTCCCTGCAGAAAGGTCGGCATTTGCCAAGCCCCAATAACCAGAAGAAACAATGCAGCCTTGTTCAGTAAGCTTAAATTCTGTGTCACAAAAAAATCAGGCGAACTTTATCAGGGTTCGACATATGAGGGGCATTGAAATCAACTTTGCCATTTGCTCTGAAGCAGAAATGAGACCATCTATTTGTTTCTATATTATCAGCTTTTAGACTATGGCAAATTGTCCTCCATCTTCTAGTAGATTACCTGACCATAACATAATTAAGCATGCAGAAGCCAGCTACACAGTAGCTTCAAAAATTCTGAAGGGTAGAAAGCCACTGCTCCATGTATTTCTTACCCTCTGCAAATTCAAAAGTAAAAAAATAACTCAATAAAATTTGGCGTCCAATTTGAATATAAATAAGCATATAATATAGAAGAGCAGTTCTTCTTATCAATAGAACATCAAGAAATCGCAAATATAAAATGAATAAAATCAATTGCTGATATGCAGAATTAAGGATACAAAACAGCAAGAGCCATCATCCACAAGCTTTCTCTTGGCGAATACTAGGTCAAGAACCAACCACGAGTGAATGCATTTCTCTAGTTCTGAAAGTAAGGGGGAGGAGAAAAAGAAAGGGAAGCAAGCCTGGAGACAAATTTTTGTTTTCATTATGCAACATGCTCTACAGCTGGGGACCATCCCCTGGACCCTCTTTTGTGGCTCCAAAATCAACCAAAATTTGGCTTAGGTAAGGAAACAATCATTGGGAAAGAGAAAGCAACAACATCAAGAAGTTGCAAAAGGATTTTACAAATAAACAGTAAGAAGTCGCTCATATTGTACTAAGAGGAAATAATGGCAATTTGCAATCTGAATTGAAGAGTTAATGCTCATTGCTCATGATTAGTTGACAACAAAGTGAATAACAACAGTTGGATGCGAAATACAGACACAACCATACATACTTATCTCCCTTATTTTGCCAAAATATGAGTCTTTGTTCAATACCTCAATCATTTAGGTCTTGTTTAAATTCCTATTGCAAGCAATCAGCTCCTCAACTCATGCCCATGTCAAAGTAAACAATGAAACAATGGAAGACTTTCAAGCTAATATCCAAGATATACCACTCTCAAACTTCAATAGCACAATAAAATACACGTGGAATCCGAAAACATGAAGGCAGTCCGACAGATTAACTTCCATAAAACAGAGAAGACAAAGGGGCAGACAAACATATCAACTAAAATATTCAAAAGTCGCAGGGCAAGCAGCTATTACCAGCAGAGCACCCATTCGGAAGATTCTGAATGGCAGTCAAGAACTGATTATTAGGTTCCTTCTCCATTTCCCGGCAATCATGCCTATAGCAAGGAACAAGCACGGCAAAACTGTCGTCCGCCTCATCATCACTCTGGAAACCAGGGGCATGAGGTTCCAGCCACCCAATTGACCAGTCCGAGTCATCGGATTCAGACCCAGATAAACAAACACCATCTGATGGCACCAACACAACATCATACTCCTTATCAATTCTCCTCCTCTCCTCCCTGCTCTTCCATTTCCTCCTAATTTTCCTACTTGAAGAGGCCATTTTGGCAGCAGTAACTGATCTAAACTTCAAATTGTCTGGTTCCTTTAAACCAAAACCCCAGTCAGACAAAGAATTCATCGAAGACCCATTTGGTACTGGCTCTTTCTCCTTCCCTCCCCACCACCACCATGATAATCTAGTCAAAGAAACAGCCATTCTACCCAATCCGAACTCAAGCAAAGAATACAAGTAATAGTACAAATCAACGGTTGGTAGGAGACCAAAGAATTCAATCTTAATCAAACCCCAACACAGATGGAACAACAAGGGTGCAAGATCAAACGAATTCAAGGATGATCAATCAATAGCACAACAAATTATCAAACAGAAGAGGGAGACACTAGTCCAATTCAATCTACAGCTTTCTAAAGATGCTATCTTTTAAGTGAATTTAAAAATTAAAAAAAAAAGAATTTTCTGGGGATGATCCTAAATTTTATCCCAATTAGTTCTTCATATAAAGTCTAAGCCCACGAACAAAATCAACGCTTTTCGTAAGAAGCATGTCATCATGTCAACATAACACTAGTAGTGGTCAGAGTCCTCTAGCAAGGAAACTGTGAGACACTAAACCCAGACAGAAGAAACTCCATTACTGCCTGATAAAAATCATCAAAGTCCATAAAAAACAGGTGACAGTTTCAAACACCCAAAAATATCATTTCAAAACTTTTTTTCCAGTGTCTACAACAGAACGTTTTCGCGAGAGGCGAATTTCCAAACAAATAGTGACATCACCAAAACAAGAAGAAATTGAACCGGAAATCGGGAACTCTCCCGTAAGGAAAGACGGTAGTACTAATAAGGAAGAAGCAAATCAGGAACAGAAACGCCCTGGTAAACCGTGAAGACAAAGCAAATTGAGAACAGACACGCCCTAGTAAACCATGGAGAAAAACCATGCTATCTCTCCATGGTGGTTTCATATGCCGGACTCCTGAAAGCTCTCTCTTCTTCGTCTCCCCTCTCTACCTCCCAAACTCTCATCCACATCCCTACACCACACCATGAACTGGAACTCGCTTTTCTCAAGCGAGGAGAGGAGAGTCTATATATAGAGTCTTTTTTAGATTTTTATTCCTAATAACTTTTATCTTTATTTTTTCCCTAAAATCAAAACATAGTTTTATTTCTGATCTACCTTTTTCGAGATAATACATCCTAGTCCATAATTTATGTGAAATTTCGATATGGTCCTAGAGGTTTTGGATTTGTGCTGTGTTGTGCCTACTTCATTGAGGTATTTTGGGGATTTATGCAATTTTCTAATCGTTATAGTCCTTAGGGGAGACATTTGGGTGTGGCTGTGTCTTAACTTTTATTTTGTCATAATTGGCTAGTGTAATTGTTTTTAAGATTTATTTCCTTAATTTACTTTTGCTTTCTTATATATTAAGAAAAGTTTAATTGTAAATTTTAATTATCAGGTGAGGTAAGCGATCACGAAAACTCAATTGTGATTAATTAGTTTTCTTAATTTGTTTTACTTTTTTATATTAAGAAATGTTTAATTTTAAAATTTATTATTGGGTGACATGAGCTTGTGCAAAACATAATTGTGGTTACTTTTTTTTTTTTTCCTTAAACTAGGAAAGGTTTAATTATTGTGAGTCTGTGCAATTAGAATTTAGACTTACCCTTTCATATAAGGATGGAACTGGGTTAAGAGGCAATCTCTATGAAAAAAATACTTTAGAGGAGAATGTTATAAGTTTTGATTTTATTTTATTTTTTTAAATTGGTGAAAGATAGAATTTTAAAGGATATTTCAAGAAAAAAAAATAAAATTTCTATAATGAAATAATCTTTTTTTAAAAAAAATGGATGGCGCCACTCTCCATCCCCTAATTTTGTCCCTACTTCATCGGTTGTTTGATTCACCTATTATAAGTCAAGAACGAGAATTAATAAAATCTTTTTATTTTTAGCATAAAAGATTGAAACCAAACAGCATTTTAGTTGTGATTTTTTTTTTCTTAGCTCTTATAATGTGAATAAGAATTTGTTGTTGTTAAATGTTGATATTATAAAACTTTTCTGCTCCTTGTAAAATCATCCATTAATATGAATAGTATCTCTAAAAAAAATATAAAAAATACTAAATCATGATTTTCAACTTTTTAACTCAATATTTAACCTCATAATATTGCTGTTTTTTTAAGATAATTATTAATATTTGATTTTTTTGTTTCTTTTTAATGGGCAAATATTGGAGGAAGTGGGGATGTTTTACATAAAATTACCTCATGTAATTTACATCCTATTTATGCATTTCTTTTTCTTTTCTCAAAAACTTTCTTTGGGATTTTTTATACCCATATTAATTTCCCAAAATTCTATAATTAATCGTTATATTTAAATCTACAAGTTTTACTAATTTATATATTTCACTGCTTTCTAATTTATAAAAAAAAATTTAATAATTAAATATTGTTATAAAACTTTTGTATCAAGTCAAAATAAAATACACTTAATATTTCTTTTTTATTTATTTACAAAGTAATCATTCAACCATTTAAATTTAAAAAAAAGATATTCATATATTTACTCAAAAGGGAGTGGATTTGGTAAGCGTGATCTAGTGACACCTGGATTCTGAAATGACGTGGTTGCCTAGGAAACCAATCATTCGTGGTTAATAGAATCAAGTATTGACACGTGGACGTATCATGGGACCTGTGGTTTTGGAAGGTAGTAATAATACTATTATAATATTTCAAAATTGGTTTGGGGTTGTTGACGTCAAATGGGCTTACACCTGTCTGAGCACGAGAGGTGGGGCCTACGTGCATGTGGCCCACCACATGATCGCTTTTATTTGACATCATGACATCATTTCTAACAAACAAAAAATCTTTCTACTCCTTTCCGCAACCTATTAAAAAAAAAAAAAAAAAGAAGAAGAAGGATAGCAATCTATTAAACAAAATCATAAAGTTTGTCCATTTCTCAATAGTGGAATATTCCAGTTTGATAAAAATTAAGTATAAATATTAAAATATAAATTAGTACAAGATATGAAGTATGATAGTTGAATTTTTTAATTTTTTTTGAATTTGAAAAAATAAATTAATTATTGTATCATAATTCGTTACTGTTGCTAAGACTGTGCATTCAGTTTTCGATTTTTAAATTTAATTTTTATTTTTTTTATCAAAATCAAACCGAATCAAAATTTTAAAAAAATTGATATAATCGAATCGAAATAATTTTAATTCAATTTGATTTTAAACTAAAATTAAATGCCTTCTTTATAAATCAATTAATCTAATATAAATTTAAACTCAAACAAGTAAAGTCCAACATGAACTACAACTCAAAGCCAATATAAAATGTAATATAAATTAAAATTCAATCATTTTAAAAATTTAGACAAAATATTTTAGTAGAAAGTTACAGTCATATATGCAAATAGTAAATATGCATATTTTAAATTCAATTACTAATGACTTTATTTTGGACAAAACTAAATCGAACTGAATTTTTATATAAATTCTAAAATCAAACCGAATTTTATTAAAATTGAATCGAAAATGATTAAATGAAAATGATTCTATTCGATTTTTTAATTCAAACCAAATAATGAAAATCCCTAACTGCTGCATATCTCCCGCTCTGTTTATCTATACAAGTTGTATTACCATATTTATCCCCTTTTTTGGTGAAAAATGACCAAAAAGTGGGTGAACTTATGTAGTGTTAAGATGAGCAATTAGGGTAATAATGGAAAAGAAAAGTGGATAAAATGTTTATATACTATATTAACAAATAAATAAAATTGAATTCTCTAAGTCTCTTTAGACATACTAATAATAATTTTCTGCGTAAATTGGGGGCTGAGATTTCGTACTTAATGGGGATAAGGACTTGTCCTAAGTCTCCCAATCAAGAGGGAAGCGGGCCCGAATATTAGTTTGTCCGCACTTCATAGTTTTTATTTTTTATTTTTTTTTCCACAAAGTGTCCCCTCTTGTGAAAAATTTTAATAATTCCTCTCGTGCTATTCTTCCACAATTGATTTATTCCCAAGTCTTTGAATTAGCAACCAATTAAAAAAATTAACTTTAATATTCCCTCCGTCCCACTAAAATTGATAGTGGTTGACTTGGCAAGATATTTTATACAAAAGTAAAAATTAGAATATAATAATATAACATAATATAAAATAATATAATAAAAATAAAAAATATGTGAGTCCCACAATACTTTATGTCAAATCTAAAAATATAAATATAATGTATATCGGGTATATTGATTATTTTATAATAAATTGTATAATAAAAACTTTTCTTTTAAGGAAAGTATCAAATTTAGTGGGACCGTCCAAAATAGTAAGTATGTCAATTTTAGTAGGACGGAAGGAGTATAAAAATTTCAACCTCATTTTTTAAAATTTTTTTTCTTATGCATTTATTAATTTACCTTACAAATAACACTTTTGAAAAATTTCAAACCATTTTAAACTTATTAGGTTTGGCAAATGATTGAATTCATGATAGACGATGGCATAATAATCTTTAACTAATATAAAATTTAACTTCTTGAATCTTCTTATTGATTAGTTTTAGTATAATTTGGTGGTGATTTTTTAAGATTGACAATGGGAATGGTTATTCTTTCTTTATTATTATTATTGGGTATTGTTATAGTAGCTCAATTAGCCTAATATGGGATAGCGACAGGAATGGTTCAGTCGTAGGCAGCCATGGGATAGAGATCCCTACCTCTCCGCTCCATATTACGTATAAGTGTACATATTTCATCATAATGTGCACATAACTATCATAAGAAGAGGTTTGCTAAAGTAATTAAGAAGAGATTTTTTGTATATTTATTTTATTTTATATATTGTACTATTTTTTTTAATGTGAGATTTTTTTTTCTGTTGTTAGAATCTTGTTATCTATATGTGTAATTTGTTCTTTTTTTGTAAATAAAAATCTTAATTAGCAAAAAAATAATAATAATAATAAAATAAGAAGTGCCATTTATGCAATGACAGAATTACGCGCCAACCCCCTCTTCAAACCCTGTTCCAAAAATTTTAAAATTTAATATTTTTCTTAATAAAATTAAAACTTTTAAAACATTCCTTAAACATTTATCTTTCATCCTTAAATCACTAGCGTCTTCATTATAATTATTCTTTGTGAAAGATATAAATTACGAGATGTATAAAGTAAAATTAAGAATCAAACTCAGGACCTCACGAGTTCACCACCATCTACAAACTCACCTTTTGTCACTACGTCATGCTTTGAACACTTTGTCCTTTTTATACATTTTATAATTTTAAATTCTTAATTCTGCCCCTATATTTATAAATTTTTAATAATTAAAGAGATATCTTTAATACTTTTTTTTTAATCCTTTTATACATAAAGAAGACGTGACATAAATTAAACTTATCTACCACTTGATGTTAATTTTTCTATCAATTTAATTATCACCTCATCAACAAAGATTTATATTTAAAAAAAAAAACATTTATGGTGTCATTTTCTTATCTTAACCTAAAAGTCAGCCTATTGGCTAGATTATAAAATCCTCGAGGCCCAATCCAAATGGAACAGACAAATAGTGTGCGTTGGTGGAAAGTAAGAGTGAGGTCGGTTGATTCCTAAGTTATCTCTTCCCATAATTATTTGACAAAGACTCAACGAATTAAAATTCATTTTGAAACAATTAAATGCCATTGTTCTATTTTACCACATAATTTACTCTCCCTCTTTCTAGAATACTCGTTTGATAACAAATGCTAAAATTGGAGTCTGCCCTAACAATTTTCTCCTTCTGCCAAAATCACATGTATCACAAAAGATAAAATTAAATTTCTATAAATTTTTTAAAGATGAAATATATAATTTATAGGTATTTTAACATTTTTAGATTTTGATTTTAATAATTTATTCTGGTGCAAAAAAATATTAAATTAAAGAAAAGTTTTGCGTTTGATCTCCAAAATATCTGTTGGCAAATAGCAAGTAACAAAAAGAAGAAAATTGAAGAGGAATAGTTTCATCTATTAATAATAATTTACTCAAATAAAGGAAACTAAATTTATTTTCATAATTAATTTTTTAATATTTGTAAAATTCTTCATTATGAACCTTTCTTAATCATTGGTCAATAATTATGAAGGAAATGGGGCCCAAAAAATTAATAAAAAAACTAATGCGAAAGAGATTTTTGTTTTTTTAAAGAAATTATTTAACAGAAGATATATTTTTTTCCAATGTTTATGGGGAGATAATTTTGTCACACTAATCAAAAGAAACAGCGTCAATGTGGATAGTACTGAAATGTTATTATTCAATATGGATAGTAAAAAAAAAGTTTAGTCACTGTCGGAAGGTACGTACAGGGTCATACCTTAAGAAAAATGATATATTTATCTAATACATCGGGTGCATGTAAGAATTTATATTATAAAAAATATAATTATTTAATGCATTCGATGCACGTGTACCGAATACACATAAAATTTTATCCTTATCATCTCCCCTCTATCCAATATATATTTTCAAAAAGTTGTCCAAATTCGTCCGAGGGGATTGTGAATTCCTCCGGTAGGATGTAGAAAATTAAACAATACTATATTTTTCCTAATTGCTTGATGAAAATGAAATCAATGTCATCTCTCACAAGCCACAAAAGTTCTAATTTTTATGTGTACATTAACTGCAAAAGCAGAGGAATCTGTTTCCTTTTGGCATCCAAAAAAAAAAAAAAAAAGCAGAACATGATGGCCAATTTCTCCTTCCACTACTTGACTTTTCTCTATTCCAATTTTTCCTCTTAATGGCCCATTTTCAATGAAGTAACCTACAAGCCTCCATTAAAGTGTTTTTGGAGAAAAACAAACTATTCTTTCGAAAAACATTGTCAATGCTAGGCTTGAAACAAGCATTATTATTCTTACACTTTTTTTGTTTTTAAATTATGGTTTTGTTTGTTTATTATGAAGAATCTTTGATCCCTTTTCTTCGGTCACCCCATGTTTGAAAATTGTCCTAAGATCCTATAGATTAGTGCACAACACTTCTTTTTAAAAGATTTAATTAAACTAAAGTAGCTTTTGTAGCAAGAAGAAAGGATTTAGAGTGTTAGAGAATTTAATCAAGTCATATTTGTTACTAGGAAAGAATAGGATTGTGCGAGATTCAAGAAGTATCCCAACAATTTTTCGAATGCTAATGGTGTCTGATAAGTAAAATAGCTCGTTCATTTTATTTGATTGAAAACTACTCGATCATATGTGAATATAAAAATGAATAATAAAAAATAAATAAAAATATTAAAATTTACGTAATTCAGTAAATTGACCTAATCCATGATTGAGACAAACAAAAAAAACTATTTTCATCGATCTAATTCTTTAACTCTCTTTCACCAACCTTGCACTAATACATCATAAACAACAAGAAATAGCCACACAGCATGGGGCTGGGGTGTGGGGATTGTGGGTGAGGGATTCGCCTTTTGCACCCAATGAAATAGCCGCACAATATGTACGTCTTCACCACTTGTGTTTGCAATTTGGCATTCCACATTAGTCCTTTTCAATCTGTCAAATTTTATTGAACTATGCCAAGTTGATATCAAAACAACCTGAGTTTTTTGACCTTTCCCTTTCGTAAAGGAAGAAGCAAAGACAAGTTATTGAAGTGAGAAATGATGGATAAATCTTTGCCATTTGTCTTCCTAACGAAAGAGGCAATTATAGTTGGAATATTAGAGCACATGTTTTATATTTGAAACTGTGGAAATATTGGCTAATAGTACCTTTCACATAATATCTACCCAAGTAAGTTATAAAAGATTAGTCCAACCCTATTTAATCCAAAGGGTACAAATTTTCAAGAGCCTAATCTAATAGTACAGAAAATCAAATTGCCATAACCACCCAATATACAATCATTTTCGATAGATAAATGTCCATGCGAATGAAAGGACCTATTCGCCTTGGTGAAGATTTGGTCAATCTGATGGATGTAAAAACCTAAAAAAAGGTATGTTCACTTTGCTTTTTGCCAAAGGGAGTGAAGTCACCTTGAGGTTGCATCTTGCCCACTTGCCCCTAGCATGAAGTCTAGCTTTTGGTGGCTGTTTTTTAATCCCCTTGGGGGCATGAGCATGTGCCTTGGTCTACCTCAAGACAAAAATTTGATTTCATTCTTGAATTTGGTGGATAGAAGAGAAGAAGGGGGAAAAAGGTGATTTAGTAGATGATGTGAGAATAGAGTTTTGCTTCATTTAGAGGGATGTGTGACAATTTATTGTGGTAAAAACATGCCATTTGTATGTTAAGGACATGGGTAAGTACTAGGACAAACTTGGATGGGGACATGATCGGGAAGTAGACAAGACCTAATAGGGAAGGAATTGGAATTTGCTGCCATGATCTTTGGGAAGCGACTTGGTGGGTGGGAGTTTCAAATTAGTGAATAACAAACCAAAGTTTACATAAAATAGCTTGAGATTTTTATTATTTTTTTTATTTTAAAATATTTATTCACAATTTTTTTTATTTTATTTTAAAATAGATATTCATATACATATGTACATATTTCTAAAATTAATTATTAGTTTATTCCCATTTTATATTCATTTATTCTAAATCAATTATATAATTTTTCAAAACTCTTTTTTCTTCTTACTTATTAGGAATTTTTACTAACTAATAACTGTTGTATTTTTAATATGAGTAGAATATGAATTTTATCTAAATTATAATATTGTTTTCAATACTCTTAATATGTGTACAAAGAGTTTCATGAATAAATATTTCGAAACTGATGAAAAATCAAAGTAAAGATACCAGTTGCTTCATTGGTAGATTAAGAAAGAAGAGTCGATGCAATCAATCCATAAAACTGGGGAAGTTGTTCTTTTTATCTTTTTCTTGGCTTAGCAATATGTTTTTAGGGATGAGTTTGAAACTGCCGACGACTTTATAATCTTCTTTAGTAACTTTAGTAATTTGTAGTTGAGATTCTTATTTCTTTGCAAGCAAATATAAAAAAGGGTTAGGAAAAGCATTAAAGACTCAAATGAGAATCGACTCTTGAAAATATATTGTGGTATGATAATAGAATTTTTATTTCATGATTCAAGTAAATACATGTTTATACTGTGATGTGACATTATTTTTTTCTCCAAAACTAAAAAGAGAAGGAATGAGAAGTGATGCGAAGAATGCATTAAGAGCCTCAAAAGGGTAGAATAATACTTAAGTAGAAAAAGAAATTATATCTTCACTTGAGAAAATCTGCAAAAGAACCATGATTGCATATTCCAAATACAAGGTATTTTCTAGACTTTGGGTATACAATGCAATGATAAAGGGCAGTAGATGACGGTGTCTCTACGAGGTCACGGATTTAATTCCTTATCCTATATTGTATATTCTGTGATTGATATCCTTACAAGGTTTTAGGATAGGGATAGTACTTGTGATGAAGTGTTATTTAAAGATAGTTTCTGGAAAACTTATTAGTTAATCTCCATACATCTACAAAATCAATTGCCAACAAAATTAATTGCCAATTGGAGATGCACAAAAACAAGGGATTTGGGGTTGCGGCCTAAGAAGAGATCTTCACAACTATTGAATAGTATTTTTCGAATAATATTACTTATATATATATATATATATATATATATATATATATATTCTAAATATTTATAATCTTTGCATGATATTTTATATTTCTTTTTTATACAATAAAAAAGATAAAATAAATAAGTGACAATATTTAAAAGATACTGACGGCATAACAAACTTATATCGTCCCATCCAAAAAACAAGAAGCAATATATCATTAATTTGATTAGGTACAATCGAATTGTAGTATCAAAATCAAATTCACTAATGCCTACAATAAGGCCAACAACATGTGAATAGTGCCACCACGCTCTCTCCCTTCACATGTTTCTTTGCACTTCCATCAAATTTCCCAACTAGATTGATATGGTTATCCGAAAATTGAAGACATACTAATGCATTATTCCATGTTTTTTGTGTACAGAAGTCCAAGAATTGAGTGAACCCCATGCCATGAGGTCCTTGTCCAATTGATAGCAAAATAATTCAGCAACAGTCCATCAAATCCCAAAGCTTTCTTGACACAAAAAAAATCCGTATCGACTTCAAAACTTTTAAAAACACTTTACTCGATATTATTTTAAGAAATAAATCATTTCACCTCAAAAGTATAATGTTTAATAAATTATTTCGTATAAAGTTCTCTCTAAAACAACGAAATTAACACCTAAAAAAAAAGAAAATAAAAATCGACCATTGGGTGGCCTTTTTTAGGAAGTAATTGTATTATTCACAAATTTTCTTTGACATATTACGATGTGGTACTAAAGCAACCAAACTTGTGATTGGTTGTGATGAGAATTGGATGGTAGCACATGGAAGGAATGACACAATGATGGAGACTCAAAAGAAAACAAACAAATATGAAGAAAATGATGTATAGGTATATGGTGAAGTATGCGTTTGGTGATTCCAATCATATGAGTGCTTTGAAGATGATTCAAATACTACCTAAAATAGATAAGACATTTGTGGTATCAAAGTAAACTTGTAACACTTGTGATTTTGAAGTTTGAGATTCAGGTCCATTTGTTTTGGATACAAAATATTTTTGGAAAATCATGTTTTGCAAAAAAAAAAAAAAAGTGTCGAGTTAAGATAATTATTTATTTGACAAATATTTTTATCAAATAAAAAAATCTCGAGTTTTATACTCATAAAAAATATACACATCTTCTTTTTCTTTATAACAATTTAGATTCTTTCTTATCATACCATAAGGTAGTGTAGGATTTATTTTTTTTTTTAAGTTTGTTTTAAAAAACTTTCATGTTTTTCAATAAGTTCGTGCTCGAATAGTAAGAAAAAATATCTTTAAACTTATAAATTAATAGTTTAATTCTAATCAAGTCTTGTTGATGAATATAATTAAAAAATAAAAAAATTAATGTATTTAATCTCTAAAGTTTAAGACTTGTTATATTTTTATCTTTAATAATTTTTTTTACTAATTTAATTTCTAATAAAATTATAACGCATCCGTATAATTTTTTATACTTTGAGACACCAATAAGATGCTGTTTGGATGGTATAGAAAGTCTTGTTGATCTATCCACATGATTGGCAGTGTTCTGATTAGGTACCAATCCATTTGGAGGCCTAGAATCAAGTAATGGGCTCTACTCCTTCCCACAATGGCCCAGACTCTAATTGGGCTGGTCATGAATAATTTTATTCTTTTTTAAACTATTCGCATTTTTTATTCTATTTTTTTTAAATACGTAAAAGTAAGAATTTTAAAATAGACTTATATATATATATATATTTCAATTTTGATATATTAGTGAAGAGATCAATAAAATTTTTTATACGATTTACCTTCGCTTAAATTTACCTATCCATACTATTTGTTTCCTAATCAATCGATTACCAATATCGATTTTTTTTATATGTTTAGTACAAATGAAAAGGAGAACAAAATGAGTTTTTTTTTTTCAATTTTTGTGCATATTAATTTTATATTTTTTATATTTATATATTTTAAATTGAAAGAGATATTTATGTAGTTTTTTAGTTAAAAAATTATTCATATTTTAGTACTTAAAAAATTAATGAATTTATAAATTTATGTGCAAGCTTTTAGTGGCTAAAATGAGTTCCAAGTATAATTTTGTAACAAAATTTTAGGATGATATATATATATATATATATATATATATATATATATATATATATTATTTCATCTGTTCAAATTTGAATATTTTATTTTGACTTGTTATAAAAATTTTAAATTTAGAAGACTATTTTTTTTTTAAATCATGAGTAGAGAAACAATAAAGGAGGTTTATTATGCTTATTTAAAAAAAAACAAACAATTATTTTTAAACATTCTAAATAGAGATATGAACATTTAAATCTAGACTGTAAAGTTTTTAAAAATAAAGTCTTAAGAATGTTAGAAAAAACAAGAAAAAGATAGTTAAAGAAGGGGAGTGAGGAATATCTCCCTTATTTGCTTTTTTTCCCCATGATTATTTTTAACATCCCCTTTTATGTAATATTTTCATAATTTTAGCCAACAAATATGATTTTTTTTTTTGATAATATTGTCCTCGATCTATTTCTTTCCTATAAGTTTGTGCCAAATCAAATGTTTTAGTTCTGTCCCTATCAAAATTGAAATAATATATTCTCACCAAAAAAAAAAACCCATAAATATATCATTTGAAATAGAAATTTTTATAAGAAGTTTTTTAAGGGACATTTTTATAAGAAGTTATAATTTTTTTTTCATTTTCAAAGGCCCAAGTCTACAATTGAGTTGGGCCTAAGAGTTCAACGGCTAGTTAGCAATGGATCCAAGAATAACGGCGATAAACGACAAACGGTAACTCCCCATCTGAACTCCGTCAACTGAATTCAAATCTATAAAGCTTGTCAATCTCCAACGGCTACTAAAAATCTGAAACTACCATTTTTACTTTTCTTTCCACTTCTTTTGCCTTTATCTTCCTCATCCTTTCAACACACGTTCAATCAAATAAAAGAACCATATCTTCAACCAATAATCTCCAGTTCTCGGCACCGTTTATGACCCCATTTTGCACCAGGTGCCATTCAAGGGTTCCCTTCAGGTTTTGTTCTTTTTCTGGGTATTTGATCTTATTTATGGAGTTGTTGAGATTGG
Organism: Voacanga thouarsii; assembly: GCA_026120185.1. Taxonomy (NCBI): domain Eukaryota; kingdom Viridiplantae; phylum Streptophyta; class Magnoliopsida; order Gentianales; family Apocynaceae; genus Voacanga; species Voacanga thouarsii. The sequence goes on from JANUWF010001205.1 coordinate 3,717,098, forward strand.
TAAACCTATTTCTGGGTTTTATTGATAAATGTTGGAACCTTCTTATAGTAACTAATTGAATTATAAGTTTGCGTTTTGGGGTAATTTCACTACATCAATGGTGCATTACTGTTTTTCTTGGAGATTAGGAAAAAGCAGTAACTTCTTGCCGTAACTCTATTTGTGTAAATTCTTGTTTGTCAATGTTAAATCTTTACAAGTATCCTGTTGAGGAAGTAATTAGTGGTTGAGTACCCAATTCTTAACTGAGGAAGATCAGGATTTGATCCTGGAATATAGAGGGGGGAAAAAAGGTTTTTTTGTAGCGTAGAAGTGTCGCAACCAAAAATGAGGGTACAGTTTGGGGAGAATCATTTGGTCCATTCATCAAGTATGATGACACTTTTAAGAATATGGAAGCACTTAAATTTAATACACTGGCAAGGCAAGTTTTGTTAATTTGGCAAATTGGGATGTGGAGATTTCAAAGTTTTCTCTTGCAGCTTTGAGGAATTTGGATAGTACCCTGAACTGAATTGTTTGAATTTCTTCAGTAACGTTGTTCTGCCTCTGTTTGAGTCATTTGATCAATTTTTATACTTAGTTTTTGTTGAATTATATCGCATCAACTAGTTGTCCTGGTAGGTTGTTTCTTATAAGTCATGAGCAAACTCTTCGATAAGGCGTCATTTGGGGTGGCATTATGCCTGCATTTTTTTCGGTAGTTTCGTAAGCAGCATCCATGGTGGATTCGCCAATTTAGCTGTTAAAATTTGAAAATTCCTATATGTGGATGCTTTGGGTTCTGTTGAGCCAAGATTAAGCAGTCTTCTATTTGAATAGGGGCCCCCGCCCTATATAAATGCAATGATCATAATGACAAAAAGAATCTTAAGTTCTTTAAACAGCTATTTTCTTAGTTTCTTAGCCACTTGTTATATTATAGATAAAACTCACACTGGTGTCGAACTTAGCAGAAGAGGTACAAGGGAAAAATAAAGATGAACGGCAAAAACTTACTGGTGGCATTAATCTAGCCTACAACAAAAAATATGCTGAACATTTATTTGTTTCTGGAATTTCTTTATCTTTATTAAAAGGGTCATTCAAATTCTTTTTTAGAAGGTAAGCTAAAGTTACTTTTTTGTCTTTCCTTGACTTCAGCTTCTAAAAATTTCATTTAAGTCTTTGCTTTTAATTTTGTTGCATCCTTATGTCTTTTGGGTTCTATTATTCCTAGCTTTGTCCTTTGCTTTGTTCTTCTTTTTAGGCTAACTCAGGTAAACTGATTAAGACAAATTTGTCTGTCATTTTGTGTGCTAGCAGGTGTTTTAGCAGAGTTAAAGGTTGAACTACTGAAAATGGGGGTTTATGAAGAGCTGGATGAAGCTAAAGCAGAAATTGAAAAGCTCAGGGTAAATTACCATATGAAATTGGAGTTGTCTGAAAGATTGAAAAAGGCACACAATGAACAGCTAATCAAGATTCAGGAAGCAGGTTCAAAGTCGGAGAAGCTCTCTCAAGAACTCAGTGGCATGGCTGAAGAACTCTCCGCTGCAAAGCTTATGTCAGAAGAGCTTAAATTGAACTTGAAAGAAAAAGAGGCTCTTATCAAGCACTTGACTTCTACAAATGACAAGATTCGTGCTGATTGGAAAGAGCAGCTTCAAAGGTGTGAAGAAGACAACAGAGGCCTAGCATTGGCTTTGGATGAAGCAGATGCAAAGAACATTGATAAAGAGAAACAGATCTGTTCACTTATAGAAGAAATTGAGGCGCTCAAGGGTTTTGTATCTGTTTCTCAGAATAAATATTCAGAGGCAGACAGAAAAACAAAAGTATCTAAAGACCTACAGCAGAGAGATGACATGCTGCTCAACTTAGAAGAGGAGAAGAGTAAGTATGAAAATCAGCTCAAATGGAAGAAGGAACAGTTTAGGCATTTAGAAGAAGCCCATGAGAAGATTAAATCTCAGTTTCAAGTCAAGGAGAAAGAGTGGGAGAAAGAAAAAGCTTCGTTGCTTGATGAGCTTTCTGCACTGCAGACAAACTTAGATTCCCAAATAAGACTTTCAGAATCTCTTAAAAGCCGCCTGGAGATGTGCAACCATGCTCTAGCTCATGAAGAGAGCAAAAGAAAATGTTTGGAAGTTGAACTTTTGGAATCAAAGGCTCAGTTTGACAATGTTTTTACAGAATTTGAGGAAGCAAAGTCCAAAATTGAAAGCTTGACAGGTCAAAGGGATAAAGAAATTGCAACCTTGAGGAATTCTTTGGGTACAAGGGAAAGTCTTTGTAAAGAAATGGAATATCAGGTCAGAAGGCTAGAGCAAGAGAAGCAAGAACTCATCTCATCTCTTAAAGAACTCCAGGAAACTCAAATTCAGGAAGCAGGAAACTCTTCTTCCTTGGCAAAGCTGCGGAACAAGCTTAGAAGCCTTGAGCAGGTGCATAAAGACTGTCCCACAAGGCTCAAGCATAAAGAAATTGAATGGAATTCTCAACTACAAAATTTGATGCAGCAACTTGACTACAACATCTCTGAGTTAGAGAACAAGAAAATGCTTATAGAGAAGCTCAGGATGGAGGCAGAGGCTCGTGATTCCACAATACTAGATTTAGCATTGCATAAAGAAGAGGCTACTTTGATGTTACTAGTATTCAAATCAGAGTTTTTAGAGGCCCAACAGAAACTTCGTGATGCTTATGCTAATGTATACCAAAAATACAATGAAAGCAGAGAGAGCATTTCTCTTCTTTTGAAGCAATTGGATATGAAGAGTGGTGCTCTGATACAAGCCCAAAAGGATATTGAAGAAGAGCGCAAGAAGGTGAGCCAGTTAACAGAGAAGGTTGAGTCTTCTAATTTTATGGCAGCGAAACAGCATTCACTGCTAAAGGAGACTGAAAGACAACAGGAACTGCTGCATGAATCAGATGCACGTACATATGAACTGAAGAAGCAAGTACTGAGCATGGAAAGTGAGTTGAATGAAGTTCGCCATGCCTTACACAGGGCAAATCAAGAACTGGATGAGAGATTTTGCGAAGGAAATGAATTTGAGCTGCAAATATGGAAATGTATGGCTCAACAATTGAAATCCCACCTTGAAGAAGAACACCAAATACATAGAAAAGCACAAGCTTCTGTTCATGCACAATTGCTGAACATGAAAAGTCACTTGAAGAAGCTTTGTGTTGCCATGGATGCAGCAAACGACGAAGTGGCTGCAAAATTCTGTGAAGTAAATGAAGTTGAATTTGAGTTGCAAATATGGAAATCCATTGCTGAACAGTTGAAAAAAAACCTGGAAGAAAATCATCAGATGCGGAAAGAAGTGGAGGCTTCTCTTCTTGCACAAGTAGCTGTTGAAGTCAATCTAAAACAGGAGAAAGACAGTCTCTTAAATTTGCTTGAAGACAAAGAAGAAAGAATAGATGGCCTACAGCAACAACTCATTTCATTGAACGAAGAATTGGGAATGAGAGAAATCAGGAATATCACAAAGGATTCTGAGGATTTCCTGGAAGAGGAAGAATGGATGAAAAAGGAACTCGAAAGAGCCATTTTGGCACAGATGGATGCAGAGAGAAATTATGAACATGAGAAAGACAGCCTCCACCAGCTTGTAGAGGAGAGAGATTGGAGGATAGAGGATCTCCAGCAGCTTCTCAAATCACTGGAGCAAGAGTTTGAGAGTTCAATCAGTTCTTTTTCCTCAAGACTATCGGACATGCAGATGGAGATCAGTCTGTTCCATGAAGCTTGGGACAAGGTTGTAGCAGCTTTGGTTTTGAAGGAGATGGAAGTTCAGGAGAAAATTTTGATAGTTGCAGAAATCCAAGATGACTTGATTAAATCAAAAATTAACTTAGAAGCAAAGAGATCAGAAGTGGGGAGCTTAACAAGTAGACTTGAGAACCTCAATGCTGAAAAAGGCAAGATACTTGAGGATGTAGTCAATTTGTCATCAGAAAGGATAACTTTGTTTGATGCGATTGAAGGGCTATCTGACAGACTTGAGCAGGAGCTGAATAGGTCTGATGTTCTGGTTGAGAAGTTCAATACTGAAAAGGGGAAAATACTTAAAGATGTGGTGACATTATCATCAGAAAGGGAGAATTTCATTGATATTATTGAGGGGCTGTCTAACAAGATTGACAAACTATCTAGAGAAGATATGCAACTGATGGAGAGCTTGGCCAGTATGGTTCAGACATTTGACTCTAAAGAATTGGACACCGGCAATGAATTTCTCCAAAAGGAGAATACAAACATTTGTCCATCGCCTAGAGTAACAAAAGGTGCCATTCCTGATGACAGGTTGCCGTTGAGAGCTCTCAACAACTAGTAGCAGCTGTGTACATAGGGGAGAGCTAATAAAACCCATCTTGGAGGCCTCCAATCCATCTTTGCCACTCCATGCAAATGATGTATGTTGAATTTAAAATTTATTGTCTAGTAGAAGAGGTTTTTTCAAAGTAGTTTTTGTGTTACATTAACTATCCTCGTAACTACATCCTTGACATAAATTCTAAGTCGGATTTATTGTGAATTATATATTTTAGTAAGTTATACTGTATAACTTATTAAAGTATATAGTACAACTTGCTAATATAGTAGAGCTAATCCACCTTAGAATTATAGTCATCTTTGATCCTCTGAATATAATCTTAAAAGACAGTTAGCAATGCCAATCAACATTCAAAGATTTAAAGATATTATGACGAAAGATATGATGTTTGCCCTATTGGTACTAAGAATTTTGAAAGAATCTAGATTTTACCATCTCTTTTTGTCCTCTTCGTTTTCAAGTCATTTGAGCATATATGATGTTCAGGGTTCGTTTTCCGGGATTTCTCATTATATTTGACTGAAAACTCCTAACGAGAATATCTAAATTCCATTTCCACATTGCTGCGCATGAAGAATCTCTGCATGGTTTCTGTTCCTAGTTATGAAATCCGAATAGCTGTTCTCTTAGTTGGATTTTTCTATTTGAAATTTTGCAGTCTTCTTTTCGGATAGGCGCAATGGTATCATGTAAACGCAGTGAACATAATTGCAGCAAGTGATGAAGTCTTTTGAGAGCTACTCTCTCCTCAATCTCTTGGGCTAGTTTGGGAGTTTAGAGGAAAAAAAGAAAAGAAGAGAAATTTAAGTTATAAGAGAAAAGAAGACAAAAGAAAGGAAACGGCTTCGGTTACGAGTTCGAATATCGTATAAATAGACTTGATTTTTTCGATTACGAGTTCGAATCTCATATAAATAGACTTAACTATTGATCATTTCGGTTACGGTGGACTTCACTTGATGCACACCTAAGAGTAACGGTTGTGAACTTCGTCCCGCCTTACGAAGCAAAATTATTTATACTTAATGTTATTTTAGGGAAAAAGTGGGCGTGGCATCTATTGAAGAAAAGATGAGAGAAAGTCGTCTGCGTTGGTTTGGACACGTTCAGAGAAGACTGAGGGATGCTCCTGTTAGGGCAATGGAAAGAGTGACGCAGGATAGGTTAGACAGAGGGAAAGGTAGAGGTAGAGGTAATTAAGAGAGATATGTCTTTGTTAGATTTAGATTACAGTATGACGTTCGATAGAAGAAAGTGGCGAGAGAGGATTCATGTGGATGACCACACGTTGCCTGACATTGGTTTATGTAGCCAACCCCAAGTTACTTGGGATTAAGACTTTGTTGTTATTGTTATTTTAGAGTTCAAAAAAAAAGAAAAAAAATATCTTTATTTTATTCGGAGGTAAAGAGAGAAAAAGAGAAGTAAAGTAAATTTACAAAAATACTAATTTCTATGCTTCTCTACCATTATTAAGGCACTCGGTTGCAGAATTATGTCCTCCTCATTTCAGCCACCATTGCCATCATAACCACCAACGATCTCTTCTCTTCCTTCCCCTCCTAATCTCAGTAACAATTCTTCGCCTTCTTCTTCTCCTAATCTCTGGTGATTCATGTTTGGCAGCATTGAAATCCTAATCAGCCAATGAAGGAGATAGGAGTGGCAATATTGAACATGACATGAAAACGACACGATTATAGCGAGTTAGAGTTGAAGTCTCACGGGTTGAAATCGAAATAGGTCGACCCATTTAATTTTAAATGTATTCAAGTCATAAACGGATTTAACATGTTTTAACCCTATACCCATTTAACTTTTTTGTAATACTTATGTTTAATATTTTTTGTAATACCTTACAAATTTCACTATAGAAAATTATATAAATTAATTGAATTAAATTTTATTATATAAATTAATTGAATTGTTTGTGTGTCTATTTTGTTTAATTATATGAGACCTCTTAAGAAAAATAAATAATGTTAATGTGACTATTTGCTTGATATATGGTAAATGAATAATTCTTAATTAATTATTATTTAGTGTCTATAATAATAATATTATTACGATGACTTTTAACCAAAGAAAATAATTTCTTGAACAATCTTATTTTATTACAAAGTTACATTTGTTTAGATTTTCAAGATTAAGTCTTATGAATTTATTGACATTTCTAAATATTTAGTTGAATGATTTTTTTGTTTTATTGGTTATTTAAGATTTTATAGGTTATTTTATTAATTTTTTTAAAATTTTATATGATTTGATTTGATTTTTTTAAATTTTTTGTATAATGAGTGGACAGATTGACAGGTTTAGTAGGTATTCAAGTTAACGAGTTTACTTATTATCTATTTAATTTTTATATCTAATTATATGAACTTTTTTATAATACAAACATGATACGAAAATAAATAAATTAATACGATACAACACGTTTATTAATTGTATCGTGTTTGAATTGACTTATTATATATAATTATCTCAAATTGATACAATTTGACAATTCGAACATGACAGATTACCATCCTAGAAGGAGGAGATAGAAGCAAAGTAAGTTAAAATTTGAAAATTTCGTACCTGCCTGCTCCATCCATCCCTTTCTTCCCACTTTTGGAAATAAACTTTTCTCTACTGTTGAGAGATTTCATCTCTCCACTTCTCTCCCTTTCTTTCCTTGAAAATCTGGCAAACAAAGGGAGAGAACATATTTCTCTTCAAATTCCTTCTCTTCTCTCCATTTTTCAACTCCCAAATCACCCCTTGGGAAGTTATTGCCATAATTCATCCCGTGATAGAACAAACATATAACACTCACACTAGTCTCTAAGCTAGTAGAATAAGGTACAGTGGCAATGCCCCTCGGTCATCACTAAGACCAGGACCCCAGTTTCAAGACACCCGGGATTTAGGGCTTCGGAAACTGCATTTGGCGAAGGCTGATTCCAAGAGTATTGAAAAATGTTGCGAGTATAGTTTGAGGCATTAGTATACAAATATTAGGAAGTACAATAAAATCTTCACTCGTATACCAAAAATTATCTTTGGTACATTCTTCACCGTTCTCAACCATTAACATCTGAAGGAGGTTATCGCACCAACTTTTGTGACCCCAATCCAAGCACAAAGGGAGCTTCGGAATTGTGTTAATCCCTAATATGGTAAAAATAACACCTTTTTTTTTTGGGGGGGGGGGGGGATCAAGAGTATTGCCTAATAGATGTATAGTATGCTTCAGAGTTCTTCCATGAGTTAGGAAATCATTTCCTTCTGTTTCTAACATATGAACTAGACTTTTGAGAGAAGTCAGAAAGCCCCTGCTTCAAAGCCCCTATTGTTACTCCATTCTCCACTAAGATGCTTGTGACTCCCATTTTAGAAACCTATGCATTCCATTAAGAGAATAAGGAATTAGTGTGACATAAATGACTGGTAAAACTGTAGGAACGCATTCTTTCCCCCTGTAAGAGTTCAGTTGCAAAGAGAAAGCATACATACTGCTTCTATATTTCTATCTTCATCATCAAAGAATAACATCGACTCATATGGTATTCCAGTCTTGCGGTGAATTTTCTGAAAATGCTCTGTCTTGTGAGTCCAACTAGAAAAAATTTCCTGCAGAATATCAATAACAGAATCATTGATAAAAGAGTAGGGGAAATCAAGAAAAGGATTAGTAAATTCTCGTAGATTAAAAAATAACTTTATAAGACAGAAGAAAAGCTGCATAAGAAGTGAGAAATAGAACCGATGAACCATTGGATCAGTTATAAATCTTTCTTCTTTATCAAAACTCAGCGTATGACAACTTCTAAAAGTTATGATGCTGCACTATTTTGCAGTGACTAAGATATGCTGCAACGCACATGAGTGCCACCTGATTAGAATTAGGATTTGGTGCATGGTGTAGTATTCTGCAAGTAAACGAAGGATCAAAACAAAGAAATGGAGGAAGATCCAAAATCTCTTAAAGCAAGAGCAAATTCACAGCATTTAATCAGAAAAAGATGTGCTGTTCCCTGCTTACACAAGCTACACAGGTGCAAAATGCTATGCCCGATACTAAGAATGATGATTTCATACATGATTTGCTATCTATGATAGTATTACAATTTAGATCAATAAATGCCACTTTCTTAGATCCTTGTTGCAGAAAAATTCATGCAAGAATTTGTATATAAAAGGCAAGGAGTGAAAGATGAAATGCTGCAGGTGTAGAATGACAAAGTATCATATTTACCCACTAAACAAATGAAGCACATATATCTAACATATAGCATCTATGTGATCATGATCAAATCCATGTGGCTTCTGCAAATTAGCAGATCCTTTCTATGTTAGTCTACAGTTAAAAACCACCCTAGCTCTAATTTTCACTAGATTAACTCTGTATATGGTAAAGCTAAGTAGCATACTTATCTCAACTACTTTAAAAAGTCAGCTGACTGCAGCAATACAATTTTGAGACTCAGTTCAAAAGGTGCATAGATAGTAAGAGTATTCAGTAGAGCTATTGGCTTGTAGTGGTCTTCCTTTCTGTTTTTCCATTTTATATCCTTGGAAGCATGTACAACGACGTGTCTCCTCTATAACTCTCCACAGAAGATCAACATCCGTAACCCTACAGAGCACAACATGACATCCCCCTCACTTCAAAGTGCTCCATTCTGCTTCTTGCATACTTAATACTATATACAAAGTAAATGCAGCAGTAAAGCTCAACTTTCAGTTGAAAACAACGGGCCATAAGCATTACTTCAGAATAATAAGGACTTGGGTAAATATAGAAAGAGATAGACTAGATATGAAAGAAGTCAAAACATCTAAGAAGGAATGTTTAAATGCCTTTACCTCAGCAATGAAAATGGATCTTAGATTCAATTTGTGAAGCAATGTTCTTGCTATTTCACTAGTTGGTGATCTTGAAGCAATGGCCACATCAATTCCCCAACCCTTGAGAGCATTTAGTATTCCTTTAGCATGAGGATACAAATATGGCGTATCATCCTCATCACAGAACTCACTGAGAAGTCACAAAAGAATTAGCTACTGCTAGTCACATACTAACACCTAGAACGAGGATTAACTATATTATTATTCAAAGTGTATAATTTGAAATATTCATTATATTTACCTAGAGATCTAAATCATTGGCACTTAAAAAACTTAGCTGCTACTGCACCCCTTACTGGATATAGAAGTATTATAAAATTGAAAGACAAAAGAGATACATATACAATAAGAAAAAATTAAAAGATTAACATGGGAAGTGTACCCATTTCCCTCCTCAACTGACATTAGCAGGCAACCTAAAGTTCTTAATAATTTATCCTAGTCCGGCTTCAATTCCAGCAGGCTATAGTAAAGTTCTGCATAAACCACGAGTTTCTGAGGTTGCTAAAACTAAGAGGAGTTTCTTGCCTACATATCTGCAGGTGTCTAGGATAATCCTGAAATCTCAATGCTAATGCCAACAGTCAACTTTTCACTCATTTCCCATTAGTTGTTAAACAAATTATCTAGTCACTTTAATTTATTTTAGACATTCAGTTCCAAAATATTAATTATCTGCATGTGTGTTGCTCGCCCCTTTATAGGCAGCTACTAATAATTTCTCAAATCTAAGTATATATATTAAACAAAAACAATAGTACTTTGTATTCTACTCCAAAGATTGATATGCACATTTCCTCTAACGTTTCTCCTAGTACTTCATATAAACAAGTCAAAAACTACGTAAGTCTCCTAGCCATAAGCAACAAAAGAAAATCATAGTCCCCTTCATTAGTGACCCCATCTATTCCAGCTAATTCCCAGGAAAGCAAATTTGTAATTGGGTCCATTCAGCACTAAATTCACTCCTTTTCATGAAATTTTGATCTGGCACACACTTGTGTAATCGCAAAGTTCATATCTTATATAAAAATATCACTTTTCACTCTAACCACCCCCTTTTAGCAAGTTTATAAAACGATGGAACACCAAAAATTGAGCTGAAATCCTAGTAAAATGAAAACTGGAAGAGAAATGGAACAGATTACAAAAACTATGGAATCATTCTTAATATCAGCATGTACCATAGAATTACATGAAAGCGGCTAACAGTAGAAGTACCAGTAAAAAGGCCAAAGGGTGTAATCAAGATCGAAGACTACAAGGCGAGGCAGATTCTGGTAGAGTCCGATAACTTGCTCAGCCTCTGCCTTCACCTTCTCGTCATCTGCCAATGCCATCTCCTCTGCCTTTCTTCCTGCGACTGCGAGCGTCGTGGAACAAGAAAGAATTTTTCTCGATCTTCCTTTTGGTCTGAGGGAAAAGATAGGTGAGGGGAGGAGAGGAACAAGACTAGCAATGGCTACTGGGCCTGCCCTTACAATTTTGGGTCGGGCCGAGTCCGAGGACCAGCCCACGTGGAGTGCAGGCTGGTTCGGGCTGTGCCGGTCCTTGGGTCAAAGGCCCTAGGATCGACATGGCCTGTGAACTTATTTTTTTTTTTTTTTTCTACTTAACATAATTTTTTAAAATTATAAAAAAGTCACATTGAAGTGGTAGGGGTTTGCCTTGGACCCTTACCTGTTTTATTAATTAATAAAATAAAAATTACATAAGAGGGGGACTTGATGTCTAAACCTCTTAAAAATATTATAATGATTAAAATTTAAAAATATAATAAATATCCTAAAAATAAAATTAAAAACATAATATTACTTATCCTAAATTCCTAATTATAAAAATACTAAACTAATTACTTGGTTCACCACATTCATCATTTGAATCATCTTCAATAATTCACAAATTAACCGTCTTATCTTCGGCTGCAAACTAACTACTACAACACATTAATATCTCCAAAGTTTGAGGAGCCAATCAAGATCTTCTTTCATCGATTGTTCGAGCGCTCTCACTAAGACGCTTTCCAATGGCACTGTAAAGATTGGTGGTATCAAAATATTACGTGCCATTTTAGATAAAATGGGGTATTGATTTACATGAGTTTTCCACCAACTACAAATATCAAAATGTTGATCTTCATTTTCTATCAAGGGTTGTATCTCATAAATTGTCATCTCGTTGTAGGTGGTAGTCGATCTTTTTTTATGTTTCATAATACCCCATGGATTAAATACTGATGAAATTGAAGAGGTAGATTTTCGCAGAGGTTGAAAGTGACTACTAGATGATGAAGTTTGCCTATTTAAACTAGGAGAATTAGAACAAGAAGACTCAAACCCATACAAACTATATATGTCAGATAAAACTTTAGCTGTTTTATCTTTTATATATTTTATCATACATTGTTTAAGTGTTTGTGATTCATCAAAATCTAATGTTTCATATAAATATTCAATAATACTATGAAAACCAGGCGTCTTTACTCTAGAATCTATATACAATGCCATACAATATAAAATAGGAATATTTTCATAATATTTTTTATATTTTTCAAATATACTTCTTATAAAAAAAATCATATTGGGGATGATATATATATTCACCAAAAATATGTGCTACCTTAGTAAGTGTTGGAAGAATATGATGAGTAGTAAGATAATAGAATCCCGATAAAAATTCAGTAACTTATTTGAAAGTAAATAAAAATGTTGAAAGTGCAGTACAATTTTTAAAATGAGTTTCAGTTATTGGAGGTTGAAAATTGTTACTATTACAAAATTCAATAAGTTGGTTTTGAAAAGGTATAACACTTTCAAACATATCTAAAGTTGAGTTCTATTTAGTTTTACAATCTAATCTAAATTTTTTAAAAGATACACCTTATTCTCGGCATAATGCCTTAAAATTTTGTTGCCTAATTGTTGATGTTTTAATAAATAAAACAACATTTCTAATTATATTAACAATATCATCAATATATTTATATCATTCTTTAACACACAAATTAAGTATATGACAAGCACACCTAGTATGAAATAAAATACCATCTAACATAGGATTCATAGTATTTTTTAAAATTGTTATGGCGGAATCATTATTTGAAACATTATCTAAAGAAATATAAATAATTTTATTTAAAACCATATATTCACGACATGTTTGAGTAATCATTCTAACTATATTACTATCTACATGAGGATATTCAACTAATTTAAAACAAATAGTTCTTTTTTGTACTAACCAATCATGATCTATCTAATGACATGTAATGCACAAATAAGATTCATTAGTAATTGTAGTCCAACCATCACAAGTAAGAGCAAATTTTCAATTACAAGAATAAAACATAGCAATTAGATACTCTTTCATTTCTTTATATATCTTTGGTATATCATTTTTTAATGTTGTTCTAGGAATTATTTTCCATGCTGGTTGACAATTATTTTGTACATATTGTTCATAATGTGTATTTTTTGCAAAATTAAAAAGTAATTTTGTTTGAACAATCATTTTAGCAAATGCACTTCTATTTTTTTTTTTTTATCATATTGAAAATTACCAACAATTTGACCTCCTGTAATACGTATTTATTGTTGTTTAAGTAGATTTTCTAACAAATCATTATGTGACATTTTCATATGTCTAACTAATGTTCCCGTCCCTCTTCCCTTCTTATGTGCATATACCATCCTACAAATTTTACATATTACCTTCTCATTATCTTTTTCAAAAAGATTCCAAACTATAGATGTTTTTGTTGGGATTCGTGGACTCCTAAACGCGGAAAACATCTACGAATCCCTCCCGAGGACCCAAGTAAACGATTAAGAAGATCTAAGCTTTAAGAGTTACCTCTGGTTCTTTGTGATCGAAATCCTTCGATTACGGTTTGCGTTGTTGTACGTTCGACCCGAACAATCACCGGACGTTGCGGTATGCGAACGTCCTCTACGGATACACACCGCGAACTCACTCGATACCGGGGAGTGCTAGCGCCTAGGGTTTGAGAGGTTTTTTTTTCTCACGGTAGAGAATGGCACGAATGTTCTCAACCGAAAAATTGGACTATCGAAAGACGGCTAGGGTTTTCTTAAAAAACCCTCGAACCTCTTAGAGTCCAACCCTAATCATATCTTATCATATTCTAATTTAAATTCAAATTAAATTAAAGCGATATGATAAGATTACTGCCATTATCTCGGTAATTTAACTAATTATTTTACAGAGTCGATTCTTATAATCTGGATATCATCCAGATTCATCGAACCTGGTCACCGAGAAAAATAACCTAACAAGTTCGCTTATTGTGTGACCCTATAGGTTCATTTAACAACTGCGGCGATGCCTAAATCGTATTTAAATGGCCCACAAGTTATAAGCGGTTTCTAGCAAAACATTATAACTATCCAGGTTAAATGAAGATCGGTGATCTCTTTAAACCAAACCATAATTTTATATTTAGTCCCTTTGTCACACGATATCCAGATTAAGCATAAGGCACGGAGCATGTCATCCTTATTAAGCTTAATCAATTATTTCTTGATTTCATAGTAGATTGTTCAAACAAATGATATCAATATCTTAGATTGATATATTTGAGCACGGCCATGCATTTTTAACGAGTCTAACTTATCAAGGGGCCCATGGATATCTCTCCCATAATTGAGAGGGACAAATTCCTTCACAATCAATCATATTCCTCTCCTTGATTTATTTTATATCCAACGAGTAGTCTAATTTATTATCCGGTTAAAGACAACTTTAGACAATGTCAAAATATAGAATTTATCAAGTAAGAAACTATGATGAATTTAGGTCGAAGGACTTTCAATATTATTATGGCTAGAAAGTACTTATGACATATTCCATGAAGTACTCTCACGAGTGGGTCATGTCCAATACAATGTTCTCTAACATTTATTTATGTCTTGACTCGATATCACAAATATCCATGGCGGTAAAAACATAGCCATCAAGTCACAAACATACTAATCTTAATTTATTATTATTCCAATAATAATAATCGATCGAGGATAGCTTTAGAATAGTCATTGTATTCATTGTAGGGTTTTACTATCAAGTCACGTACTTGATGACCAACAAAACAAAACTCACTATTCATGGAAAGGAAAGCCTCATATTATTATATAAAACATAATGACAATTGTATAAGTACAAATTGACTCTAGGGCATATCCCCAACAGACCTCCCACTTGCACTAAGACCAATTTGGCATAAGCCGTAATCCCATTGTTACGGTATGACTATCATGTTTAGACGATGGGAGAGGCTTTGTCGATGGATCTGCAACATTGTCATCGAGTTGGCACCTTGCATACATTGACATCTCCTCTATCAACAATTTCTCGAATGAGATGAAAACGTCTAAGTATATGTTTGGATCGCTGATGTGATCTTGGTTCCTTAGCTTGTGCAATGGCTCCATTGTTGTCACAATAGAGATCCACTGGGTTCACAATACTAGGAACTACATCTAGTTACGTAATGAACTTTTTAATCCAAGCTGCTTCTTTAGCTGCAGTGAGGCGACTACATACTCGACTTACGTAGTAGAATCGGCCACGGTGTCTTGCTTTGAACTTTTCCGACTTACGGCACCTCCATTCAAACAAAATAGAAAACACGATTGCGATCTATAATCATCTATGTCGGATCGAAAACTAGCATCGGTGTAACCATTTACAACTAGCTCGCCTTCTTGTCCTCCATAAACTAAGAACATATCTTTAGTTCTTCTTAAGTACTTTAGTATGTTCTTGATAGCGATCCGAGTGTGCCTCTCCGAGATTTGATTGGAACTCGCTTGTCATGCTCAATGCATATGATACATCGGGTCGAGTACATAACATGGCATACATGATAGACCCTATAGCGGAAGCGTATGGTATCTTGTTCATGCGCTCTTCTTCATCCTTCGTAGAAGGACTTTGAGTTTTCTTGAGCTTAATGCCATGTGACATTGGCAAGAATCCTCTCTTAGAGTCTTGCATACTTGAACCTTTTCAAGTACCATGTCAATGTATGCACTTTGACTTAGGCCAATTAGCTTTCTAGATCTATCTCTATAGATCCTTATACCTAGAATATAGGCAGCTTCACCTAAGTCTTTCATTGAGAAACAATTTCCCAACCATGTCTTTACACTTTGTAGAGTTGGGATGTCGTTTCCAATGAGTAAGATATCATCAACATAAAGTACCAAAAAGACTATTGCATTCCCACTTGTTTTCTTATAGACACAAGGCTCATCTTCATTTTTGATAAAGTTAAATTCTTTAATTGCTTCATCAAAACGAAGATTCCAACTTCGAGATGCTTGCTTCAATCCATAAATGGATCTTTGAAGCTTGCACACTTTATTAGAATTCAAAGGATCATCAAAACCCTCGAGGTTGTGTCATGTACACATCTTCGAGTAAGTTTCCATTAAGAAACGCGGTTTTGACATCCATTTGCCAAATTTCATAGTCATAATATGCTGCTATGGCAAGAAGAATTCGATAGATTTAAGCATTACAAGCTGGTGAAAATGTTTCATCATAGTCTATACCATGAGTTTGTCTATAACATTTTGCTACCGATCGTGCTTTGTAAGTATGCACATTTCCCTCCATGTCTGTTTTCTTTTTGAAAACCCACTTACACCCAATGGTTTTTGAACCTTTAGGTGGGTTAACCAAAGTCCAAACTTGGTTATCATACATGGATTGCATCTCGGACTTCATAGCCTCTAACCATTTTCTAGAGTCGGAACTCTTAATGGCTTCTTGATAGGAAGTGGGCTCATCATTAACCATAAGCTCCACATTGTGATCGTCGGTGATGAGAAATCCATATCTCTCGGGTTGTTGACGAACCCTATCGGATCTTCGAGGTCCTTGTTCTATAGATATAGGCTCATCTTGGACTTGTGAGCCATCTAATCGAGATTCATTATTTGGTTCGGGCACTAATTGTGGCTCTTGAATCTCATCTTGATGAGGTTCGAGCACTAATCGTGGTCCTTGAATCTCATCAAGATGTATTTTACTCCCACTTGATTCTTTTGGAAATAAATTCCTTTTCAAGAAAGAATCCATTTCGAGCAACAATTACTCTATTTTCTTTTGGGAGATAAAATTGATATCCTTTAGTTTCTTTAGGATACCCCACAAATATGCATTTATCGGATTTAGGTGCAAGTTTATCGGATAATAAACGCTTTACATAAACTTCACAACCCCAAATCTTCGAAATAACAAACTAGGTTGTCTCCCGAGTCCATATCTCATATGGCGTTTTACGAACCGATTTAGATGGAACTCGATTTAGTATGAATGCGGCGAGTCTCCAGGGCATAACCCCAAAAGGAGATTGGAAGATCAGTTTGACTCATCATTGATCGAACCATATCTAATAAAGTCCGATTTCTCCGTTCGGATACACCATTCCATTGAGGTGTTCCTGGTGGAGTTAATTGGGAAATAATTCCACAATTTTTAAGATGCTCGTCAAACTCGTGGCTTAAGTATTCACCACCTCGATCCGATCGAAGTGTTTTGATACTTTTGCCAAGTTGATTTTGTACTTCATTTTGAAATTCTTTGAATTTCCGGAACGATTCAGATTTGTGTTTCATCGGATACGAGTAGCCATATCTGCTGAAATCATCTGTAAATGTAATGAAGTATCGAAATCCTCCTCTAGCGAGTGAATTCATTGGTCCACATACATCGGTATGTATTAGGCCCAATAAATCGGTTGCCCTTTCATTTTGTCTTTTGAAAGGCGCTTTAGTCATTTTGCCTAATAAACAAGAATCACATGTTACTGTAAGATTCTAAATCAAACGATTTTAGAAGCCCATCATTATGAAGCTTTGTTATGCGTTTCTCATTTATATGGCCCAAACGACAATGCCGAAGTAAGTCCGATTTAAATCATTGGATTTCAATCTCTTAGTATTTATATTATAGATAGACATGTCCGAAGATCCACGAAGATTTAGAATATAAAGCACATTCGATAATGAAGCATCTCCATAAAAAATGCCGTTTTTATTAATGGAGCAAATGTTATTCCTAATAACAAATTCAAAACCTTCTAAATCCAAACAAGAAACTGAAATAATATTCCTACTCATAGCAGGAACATAAAAACAATTGTTCGGTTCTAAAACAAGCCCATTGGGCAAAATTAATTCAAAAGTTCCTACGACTCTGCAGGCAACTTTTGCTCCATTCGCAACTCGTAGGTCCACCTCGCCTTTTGCCAAGGCTCTACTCCTTTTTAAACCCTGCACATTTACACAAATGTGAGATCCACAACCGGTATCCAATACCCATGAATCGAAGTAGATAAATTAATTTCAATAACATAAATACCGAAGCGGCAGTCTCACTGCCTTCTTTTTCTTTGCTTCCAAATAGAGCTTGCAATTTCTTAACCAATGTCCTTGTTCTCCACAATGGTGGCAAGCTCCCTCCTTTGGTGTTTTGGCCTTAGGTTTGGGCTTGAACTTGGACTTTGCCTTGTCCTTACCCTTACTAGCCATGACCTTGCCCTTTTGGTTGTTCTTTTTGCCTTTCCCTTTTTGAACCATTAGAACACTAGGAGTATTCTTCTTAATGTTCAATTCAGCTTGTTTTAGCATCCCATGCAATTCGGTAATGGATTTCTCCATATTATGCATGTTAAAATTCATGACAAACTGGTCATACTCAGCGAGTAAAGAGCCCAAGATCAAATCCGTGGCCATGTCATGATTAACGGGAGCACCAAGCTTATCAAGATGATCTAGATAGCCCTTCATTTTAAGGACATGAGCACTTACCGAGGTGCCGGAAACCATCTTACATGCATTTAACGCCTTGTGAGTTTCAAATCTCTCTTGTCGTGCTTGCTCTTGGAACATTTCCTTGAGATGCACAATCATGTCATATGCCTCTGCTTCTTCAAACTGTTTTTGAAGTTCGAGTTCATGGTTGCTAGCATGAGGCAAGTAACATCGTTGGAGTCATCTTTGTGCTTACTATAAGCATCTTTTTCAGCTTTTGAGGCGTTATTTGTTGGAGTAGGGGGAATAGGATTTTCAAGAACATAGAGCCTTTTTTTCTTGCTTAAGAACAATTCTTAAGTTTCGTGCCCAATCAAGAAATTTAGTCCCACTAAGCTGTCTTTCTCAAGCACAGATCGCAATGAATTATTCCAACTGTTTGTTGCCATTATCTACATACAAAAATATGCAAAGTAATTAATTTTTGAGACTCTAACGAAAAACTCCCACTAAAAGCATTTAAACTTTTTAAAACTTCAACATTTTGATGTTTCGTAGTGGGGAAAAATATTTTGTTTTAATCATAAGTAAGCTTTGGCTTTAATCTTATAATTAAATAAAAATTCTAATTTTAAATGAGATAGACATCAAATGTCCTAGCTAAAAATATCTCATAAAATGCCCTAGGCCCAAAACCATTTTGATAGCCCAGTTAAGTCAAACCATATCAAACATATGGAAAACTATTTTCCATCTTATCTCACTCGAGATAATCAAAAGCATCCTACTTTGGCGGGAATGACCATATGATGATCTAAGTAATAACAAGTGTTTGATTTTGGAAGGCATTTAACACTTAAATTTTTTTTTCTTAAAGAAATTTGATTGGATTGTAGTAAGCAGGAAATAAACATATCAAATATGCATGCAAGACATAAATAAAAGTGACATAGCATGGCCCACAACCTATGTTGATCATCACGAGCAAAGTGAAGATCAAGGTGGTCAATCTAGGTATATGAACTCCTTAAGCATTCTCTAATGCCTTGAGCATACTCCTCCTTGGTTGTAAATGTCAGTTGCCGTCTTCTTTTACATTGGATAGTAAAATTAAAATAATTCCTGTTCTAGGAAAGCGAGTACAATTTTACAACAATGAAAAACGACACGCGAGCCGTATTTAAAAATTACAACTTAAAACAACCATAATGTAACCAGACCAATCACATTGGGATAAAACGGGCCATGCTATGCACTATTCAAAATAATCCACAACTACAATAAAAAACATTGACGAATAACACACAACGAACGGTTAGTTGGGGTTCCAAGGAGCAACGCCCATGGCGGGGTCAAGGGCGGCGCCCCTATGAGAGTCTCAGGGCGGCGCCCTAAGGAAAAACGATTTTTTCTACTCTCATTGAATGAGATTTTGCCTTCCGATTTCCGAAAATTAATCAAATTAACGTTCGGACCCCTTAATAACCATCGCAGTGAAAATTCATATTACAGACAATATGCGATCTTTTAATCATATTTATACGAGATAACATATTATCATGTCCGATTAATAAAAGCAATTCGCAAATATAGAACGACGGATAGCATGCTTACGATACCATATCATATTACAACGGACCAATTTACTGCATAATCTGCAACTAATCTAGTCCGATCAGAGCGACTAAGATTCATACATTAAACCTAATTCGAGCGATCTGCATGCTAAGTATTCTAAAATCATATTTATGCGAACATGCTGATACATACCCGTTAAATTCATATATACATATTATACATGTATTCAACAATACGATTAATACAGATAAATCAACCTAATCGTTTAGCAAGTTTCTCTGATACCACTGTTGGGATTCGTGGATTCCTAAACGCGGAAAACATCTACGAATCCCTCCCGAGGACCCAAGTAAACGATTAAGAAGATCTAAGCTTTAAGAGTTACCTCTGGTTGCTGTAATCGAAATCCTTCGATTCTGGTTGCGCTGTTATACGTTCGACCCGAACAATCACCGAGCATCTGCAGTATGCGAACGTCCTCTACGGATACACACCGCGAACTCACTCGATACTCGGGAGTGCTAGCGCCTAGGGTTTGAGAGGTTTTTTTTTTTTTCTCTGGTAGAGAATGGCACGAATGTTCTCAACCGAAAAATTGGACTATCGAAAGACGGCTAGGGTTTTCTTAAAAAACCCTCGAACCTCTTAGAGTCCAACCCTAATCATATCTTATCATATTCTAATTTAAATTCAAATTAAATTAAAACTGATATGATAAGATTCTGCCATTATCTCGGTAATTTAACTAATTATTTTACCGAGTCAGATTCTTATAATCTGAATATCATCCAGATTCATCGAACCTGGTCACCAGAAAAATAACCTAACAAGTTCGCTTATTGTGTGACCCTATAGGTGTTGGGATTCGTGGACTCCTAAACGCGGAAAACATCTACGAATCCCTCCCGAGGACCCAAGTAAACGATTAAGAAGATGTAAACGATTAAGAGTTACCTCTGGTTGCTGTAATCGAAATCCTTCGATTTTGGTTTGCGTTGTAGTACGTTCGACCCGAACAATCACCGAGCATGCTGCGGTATGCGAACGTCCTCTACGGATACACACCGCGAACTCACTCGATACCGGGGAGTGCTAGCGCCTAGGGTTTGAGAGGTTTTTTTCTTTCTACGGTAGAGAATGGCACGAATGTTCTCAACCGAAAAATTGGACTATCGAAAGACGGCTAGGGTTTTCTTAAAAAACCCTCAAACCTCTTAGAGTCCAACCCTAATCATATCTTATCATATTCTAATTTAAATTCAAATTAAATTAAAGCGATATGATAAGATTACGCCATTATCTCGGTAATTTAACTAATTTATTTTACAGAGTCGATTCTTATAATCCGGATATCATCCAGATTCATCGAACTCGGTCACCGAGAAAAATAACCTAACAAGTTCGCTTATTGTGTGACCCTATAGGTTCATTTAACAACGCGGCGATGCCTAAATCGTATTTAAATGGCCCACAAGTTATAAGCGGTTTCTAGCAAAACATTATAACTATCCGAGGTTAAATGAAGATCGGTGATCTCTTTGAACCAAACCATAATTTTATATTTAGTCCATTTGTCACACGATATCCAGATTAAGCATAAGGCACGGAGCATGTCATCCTTATTAAGCTTAATCAATTATTTCTTGATTTCATAGTAGACTTGTTCAAACAAATGATATCAATATCTTAGATTGATATATTTGAGCACGGCCATGCATTTTTAACGAGTCTAACTTATCAAGGGGCCCATGGATATCTCTCCCATAACTGAGAGGGACAAATTCCTTCACAATCAATCATATTCCTCTCCTTGATTTATTTTATATCCAACAGTAGTCTAATTTATTATCTGGTTAAAGACAACTTTAGACAATGTCAAAATATAGAATTTATCAAGTAAGAAACTATGATGAATTTAGGTCGAAGGACTTTCAATATTATTATGGCTAGAAAGTACTTATGACATATTCCATGAAGTACTCTCACAGTGGGTCATGTCCAATACAATGTTCTCTAACATTTATTTATGTCTTGACTCGATATCACAAATATCCATGGCCAGTAAAACATAGCCATCAAGTCACAAACATACTAATCTTAATTTATTATTATTCCAATAATAATAATCGATCAAGGACAGTTTTAGAATAGTCATTGTATTCATTGTAGGGTTTTACTATCAAGTCACGTACTTGATGACCAACAAAACAAAACTCACTATTCATGGAAAGGAAAGCCTCATATTATTATATAAAACATAATGACAATTGTATAAGTACAAATTGACTCTAGGGCATATCCCCAACAATAGGTTCATTTAACACTGGCAGCGTGCCTAAATCGTATTTAAATGGCCCACAAGTTATAAGCGGTTTCTAGCAAAACATTATAACTATCCAGGTTAAATGAAGATCGGTGATCTCTTTAAACCAAACCATAATTTTATATTTAGTCCCTTTGTCACACGATATCCAGATTAAGCATAAGGCACGGAGCATGTCATCCTTATTAAGCTTAATCAATTATTTCTTGATTTCATAGTAGACTGTTCAAACAAATGATATCAATATCTTAGATTGATATATTTGAGCACGGCCATGCATTTTTTAACAGTCTAACTTATCAAGGGGCCCATGGATATCTCTCCCATAATTGAGAGGGACAAATTCCTTCACAATCAATCATATTCCTCTCCTTGATTTATTTTATATCCAACGAGTAGTCTAATTTATTATCTGGTTAAAGACAACTTTAGACAATGTCAAAATATAGAATTTATCAAGTAAGAAACTATGATGAATTTAGGTCGAAGGACTTTCAATATTATTATGGCTAGAAAGTACTTATGACATATTCCATGAAGTACTCTCACAGTGGGTCATGTCCAATACAATGTTCTCTAACATTTATTTATGTCTTGACTCGATATCACAAATATCCATGGCCAGTAAAACATAGCCATCAAGTCACAAACATACTAATCTTAATTTATTATTATTCCAATAATAATAATCGATCAGGGATAGCTTTAGAATAGTCATTGTATTCATTGTAGGGTTTTACTATCAAGTCACGTACTTGATGACCAACAAAACAAAACTCACTATTCATGGAAAGGAAAGCCTCATATTATTATATAAAACATAATGACAATTGTATAAGTACAAATTGACTCTAGGGCATATCCCCAACAGTTTTTGCTTTAGTTGTAACATCCGTTGTTTCAACATCATCTTCATCTATATTAGATTCGTCAAGATTAATTGTTGGAGTTGGTTTTGATTGTGAAACACTAACACTAGGCCTACTAGGACCTTCATCTTCATTACCTATTTTATTATTTATTAAATTCAAAGCTGGATCTATATTAAAATCAAAATATGCAGATGATTGGGATGAAGAAAAATGATTATATTGATTTGGATCCATTATTTCTTAAAAAAAAAAAAACAAGCAATCAAAATTCAAATAAAAGTTCAAAAAAATAAAGTATTAACAAATAATGAAATAAGAGAATTGAAAAATATAAAAAATAAATTAACTTAAAAATTAAACAAATAAACAATTAATAAAGCCAAAATATAATAATGTAAGATTAATAAATACTAACTCGTTGATGACCAAGATTCAAGAATAATAATACTTTGTTGAGCTTTTTACTTCTTGTATCTACTATTCCACTACTCAACAATCTTCCAAAATATGAAGACTTTCTTGAAGAATTGAAAAAAATATAACACAAAATAAATTCTATTCTAATACTTTTTGTAGAGAAAATGGAGAATTGGAGAGTGTTTGATGAGTTTTGGGTTGAATTTGAGGTATTTATAGAGTTTTGGGAGGTTAAAAACGAGAATATAACCGTTAGGGACTAAAATAAAAAAAAAAACATTTCAACCGTTAGGGTGGCTGAAATGCAATAAATAATAATTGGAGAGAAGTTGGCAACGCTCTATCCAGGTGGGCCGGCCCGCACGGGGCCGCGGGCCCAGGTGGGCCAGGAGTTTTACCCCCTGGCCCGGCCCGGCCCGTCCCGACATGCCGGCCCACTGGCCATTGCTAAACAAGACAAAAAGGAGAGGGAAGAGACGATAGCGGTAGTGGGTAGGTACAGAGGAGAAAGAAATAATAAAATGTTAATTATAGGGTTGGATACGAGAGGAGAAGATATGATTTACATTTATATTTTTATTAATTAATTTAATGTAATATATTAAATTACATAGTTTTTATTATCGAGTATTTTAAAGTTTGTTTGGATTGAAATAAATGAAATACACACACACACACACACACACATATAAGTAGTTGTGAAAGCAGTAAGTGCAGAAGCATACTCTTATAACATGTGTCAGCTTCCGCAGTTCCTGTTTTGACAAGTGGTATCATCCTGTATCGACGTGGATGCATTGAACTCAAATAATTTTTCTTACTAGGAAATCTAAAGTTATCTGAATTCATTAAATTCAAATAAATTGAGATAAAGATTATCAGAATACATTGAATTCATATAAATTGAAATGAAGGTTATCCATCACTTAAAAACCTTAGTGGTGGTGTTGGTGAAGGAGGATGACGAACAGAATGAGAAGGTTCTTCTAATTGCTATGGTGGAATGTCGCATTTGTCAGGAGGAAGATTTGATGAATAATTTGGAGACTCCCTATGCTTGCAACAGTAGTCTCAAGGTAAAATTATTCAAACCCCTCATTATTGTGTGGCTTAAATTGTTAGGAACATTTGTGCATTTTTGGGGTATGAATTGTTCTAATGAATAATAGAATGTATTGATTTCAGGGGTACAATAAGCTGATAGAATAGAAAGGGTTGGCTTTTGCACCTCTTTTTCCTATTCTTTCAATCTTACAATGCTTTCTCGTTTATTATATATGTGTTGGGCCAATTAATGTCTTCGTGATATAGAAAGATGTAAACTCTGTTATGATTTTTTACATTAAGGACTAAGGGTATTGCTTTTTCTGAGACGGTTGAATTTTGTGTTTTTGATCATTTGTTGATTTCTCTCATAACCCACTAAGAGAAGGCATGGATTATCATCAGCTTCCAATTGACATTTCTTTGCAAGATTCTATCAAGGCCCTTGAATCAAATATTCATCATGCTAATATATTGTAAGTCCTCTCTGTTTTTATGTGTCTTTGTACTTTTATAGGTGATGATAGTTGCAATTTCTTTTTAGGTTTTTGGTGTACTTTACTGATTGCTCCTCAAGTCCCTTCTTGATCAGAAGTCAGTCCTTCACTAAGGCGTTCTTACTTTACAGCCTGACTTCTTCAATATTGAGCATTTATTTTCCGACTTCATTGCACCATCTGATGTGTAAATTGGTTTCCAAGTCATGTAGTCAACTTGGAACAACAGCTTTCCCTCATGTGCAAGTGAAGTAATTCTTCAGCTGAGGGCAAGTTTTACCTATAGTATTTTTGTTATATGTTAAAACAAACCAACATGTCCCTAAAGCAATTGTACATGCCTTCCCATTCTCAATTAGAAATAGGAAATTGACAATGCATGGTATCTCAGTTGCTATATTTTTAGAATGTCTCCCCATCATTTTGTGTTTCTTGATACTCAAGATGATATTTTGAGATGTTCCATCCCTTGAATGGTGAGGGAGAAAGATGAAGTTATTTGATGACATCTACCTTGCCTATTTATATCTTCTGAAGATCAGCTTTCTATTACAAATTGATCTTTGCGGGAACATTTGGCTTGGGGTTGTGGGTGGTATTGACTAAGCCCCTGCATTTTGAGTCAAGACGGTGAAAGGCTATTGGCTGAAGATATGCAAAATTGGCTTTGGGGTAGCAACTTGCCTCGCTCACCTCTGTGACATTTGATACCAACTTATACAATGTTGATCGATTTGAGGGTTATGAAAAGTCTAGCTGTGAATGATGAGAAAATAGATTATGAAACAAAATGTTAGGAGTTAACGGGGGAAAAAGGGTCGAAAAATAGATTTAAAAATAAATTGTTAATTTCATTATTCATTTTAAATAAATTATATTTATATTTTGTAAAAAATCAAACGTCTTCAGTGTACAATTCAGATGAGTTTTTTTTAAGATAAAAAGAAATGTGAAAGGTTATTTGAATTGAATTCAAATGAAAGTTATCTGAATCTACATTATTCTAACACATGAGTTTAAAAAAAAAAAGAAATGCAAAAGGTTATTTTAATTCATTGACTGTAAATGAAAATTATCTAAATTTATTAAATTTATTAAATTAATATATTACACACCTGTGCAATGCACATGGGAATCAAACTAGTCTATATAAATATATAAAAGTTGTAGGAGAAGCCTCTGGTGTTGCCATCTCCTATTGAGACTCAAGGAGAGCCTGACACATGGCATCCCATTTGTTGCCATCTATTATACGGCTTCCTTTTCTCCTGCATGACTTGCATTCCGTTTTCTTTCGGCAATATTTACTATTTCTTATTGAAGCGCAACTCCCAAATGTAATTTTAGAAGCCTAAACAACACATATTTCCATGTGGCAATTGCCTCTGCAAATGAAATTTCAGAAGTCTAAACAATACTCATTTCTCTTTAGAAGTGGAAGAGGTGAGAGTGGAAAAGTTGGATTGCTTTTAAGCTTGGCAACCACACATAACAATAGTAATAATAACCACAATAGTAGCGAGACAAGGTCGCATGTAACGCCGCTGCCGGATTTCGTATTGTAGTAGGGGGAAGGATGCGCTGTATGAAAGTCCCAGTGAAGGACCGCGGTGGTGACAACAACAATGGTAAAACTGATTCGATCGATTCGGTTCCAACTCTTCATTAGTTTAGGAGATAGTTCTGGCGGTGACTTTGAAATTAGTGGAGGATTAGACTTTTGTTCTAAAAGTTATGACTAGTTCGATGATTATGGTGGATTTGCTGATGGTTGGGTTGTGATTTCGGAGGCTTTAACATTTTACCGTGAATTATGTGATGAGATTTGCCACATCTGAACTTTCTGCAATCAATTATTTTGCTCACCACAGGTCTTGTGACCTTTGCTTTGGCTTTTCTGCCAATCAGTTGTTTGCATCATTAAATATAAAAAATTGAACTGATCATGAGTGATATATTGTCTGAGTTGATCATCGAGTTGTTAGATCAGAACAGAATAATAAGGAATCATCTCAGCCGAGTAGTAATGGCAATGGCAATGGTTATTAAATCTCCGTCAATGTCTGGCTTCCCCTTCTCAATGAATTCTAAGGTAAATTTTCATTTTGCCCCTAGAAAGGAAAATACCCGAGTGGACTCCCTCTTTTTCTATGTCAAATAACTAAGAATTGGTAATCATTTATACTTGCTACTATTTCTTAAAACTATCAATGAAGCTGCTAAGCCCCGGGTGTAATCTTCGCTCATTTGTTTACTAGTGTAGATGGGATTTTTCACCTAATCAGGAGCTCAGTCACCAAGCTATTGAAGCTTTTGAGGAGCACTTGAGTATGGGTGAGCAGTCCAAGAAAGGGAAGAACAAAAAGAAGGGCAAGATGAGTGGTTGAGGGATTGAAAAATATTAGATTTTTTGGGAGTAGAAGCTAGAAATGAGTTGCCGGAGATTCAAGAAAGTAGCTCTGTTGTGCAAGCTTCACCAAAAAATGACGTCTTTTCCTCAAAGTTGGTCTTCGAGGTTGGAGAAAGTGGTCAAGTACCCAAGGATTCGACTATGGAGGAGGAAGGAGAAGTGGTGGCAGCGGTGGAGCCACCAGTGGAGACGGCGGTGGTTGTGAATGGAGTTGGTGCGAGTAATCACAAGTTTGGCCAGAAAGATGTTGCCGAACATGTAGGGGTTATTCAACTTGCGCTTATGGAGTCTTTGGAATCTGAATGTGTAAAGAAAAGAAAAACATAACAGAAGGAGAAGAGAAAAATACCCTTTGGCTATAATTGGTGGTAGGCAATATTCCATGAGTATGTTAATCATGAAATGATTTCAGTCCATCCACTTGTGGCAACTGATTGTTTTGGAATGATATGTTTTAACTCAATTGAACTTACTTTTTGTCAAGTTGATGTTTGCAATCGACATGAGATTTTATCTGGATATGTAAACATATATGCATTTCGTTTTTGGTTTTTGTTTTTTTTTTTTTCCTGTCTGTTTCATTGTTCAAAATAATCTTCATTATTACCTGGGATATTTGTTCTTTGTTGCATCTTGGAATTGGATCTTTTATAGTGGTTGCTATTATATTTTTGTAATAAAAATTTAATATTATATTTTTGTAACATAAATAGGTTTTTAAATATACTTTTAAACAGGCCAAGCTCAAGCCTAAAAAAAAAATTATATATGCTAACAGGCCAGACTCAGATCTTAAACCTACAATTCAGGCCCAGACCTATTTAGCCAAAGCCTGGCCTGGCCTATTTCCATACCTATCAGTATTGAATGGGGATGCCCTAGTAAGTTATTTCTTGTAATCTAAATTTTGGCCATTGAGTTCTTTGAATTTTGATTGAAAATTCGTGTGTTGTACTAGACTGTAAGCAGTGTCACCTTCTTCAAATTAAGTGGTGCCACCCACCTTTGCCGCCAGCACTTTCCCAAGCGGTGCCGCCTCTTTCCTGGTAGTCTAGTTGTTGTTTTGCTTGTATTTAAGTGGCACCATTCTTCTTGGAATAGGTGGCACTACTCCTCACCTCTTGTGACCTTTTTTGTTGAATTATACGATCATGCAATTGTTTCCTTAGCCCTACACATGGAATCCAGGAATTAGAGTCTTTTACTTAAACTGTAAATAATTTTTATAAAGGAAGTTTTGAATGCTCTTCTCCTTCTTGTTGTTTAAAGTATTTGAAAAACTAGTTTTTGTGTGACATACTCAATCCCAAGTAAGTCACATCTTTTTTATTGAGCTAGTGAGCTCACTTCTTGTTATTTTTTAGCAGGATCTCAATTAAAAAGGGATGAATTAGAAGAATGGATTAATAATGATCTTGTGTAGTTGTAATGTTGATATTAAAGTTCTGTTTAGAGATGACATTATGGATATTTGTTTAAATCTAGTTATGTTTTGAATGTTTATTAAAAGCTAGACTTTTGGTTATTATGGTTACTACAAGTATTAATATTTTAATCTTTATATATTTAAGTTCATTTAATGTAAGTTTAAATGTATAGATTATGTGTATTTAGTTTGAATTGTTTTAGATTCGACATTCTATTTAGAAATGTTGTCATTTCACCTTGCACAGGCACAGGACGTGACAAGAGGTTGTAAGAACACCGCAATACAAATGAATTGATAATGAAATATTATTATATTAGAATAAACAATTTCAAATTCTCAAATCTTATTGATATTATATTTACAATATTATTATATTAGAATATTACTAATATTTCAAATTTTATATTTAATCATTGTAATTTTTTGGGATCTATATAGCTACCAAGTTTTCTCCTATATAGTCATTATCTCGAATTTTTATATAAAATTCATAGTTCTTAAATTCTAATTAATGTTTCATACTTTTAAATTTTTAATACAAAAAAATGAAATTAATTATAAAAGGTTACTATAATCCCTTAAAAAATAAAAAGGAAGGGTTGGTTTTAAATTTTAATAGTAGCTTAAAAAAAAAAAAAAAGAGTGCAATATGAACTAGTCTACATAAACTGCGAATTGTGTGATTCGTTGAATCAGTTTATGCCAAGTCTTCGTCCCCTACCCACCCAAAACTTTCTTGAAGAGTCGTTGACAAATAATGATAAGAATATAATCTGAATTAGAATTGCTTTGGAAGGAGGAAAGAGCTCTAGCAATATCATAAGCCAATATGAAAATGTACCGGCCACCCTCTTGACAATGCTAATATTACATTCATATGTCAATTAATTTATATAAAAAAACCCTTAAATAATAGTACTTTCTACAATTTAGTTCATTCTTTTCATTATAAATACTCATCAAATCTCTCTCTCTCTCTATATAAAAATAGTTGCAAAAAGTTGTCATTGAGACACGTGACACTTTGTTGTATTGACACTTGGTAAAAATAAATTTTAGATTTATTTATATAAATTTATATAAATAAAAACTAACATTATGATTATTAAATTCAGATAGATTGAGATAAGATTAGTTGAGAAATACAAAATATGTTGAATTCTTAGTTACTGATGTCCATTCCAATTTTCCAAAACTCAAATAAAAATTATTTGAATTTATATTATTCGAATCGATAATTTTTAATATATATAAAATTATTTTAATTCATTGAATTCAAATAAAAATTATATGAATTTATTAAATTTATTAAATTAATATATTATACAAAAGCAACGGACGAATATTTTAATACAACCCTTCCTGCCCTTTTTAGATGGAATGATCAAAAAGTTGATTGTTTGACTGGGCATTTTTGCAATTTATAGAACTTTGTTATTTTTGCTAATTCTCTCTCTCCCCTCTCTCTCTCTAGGATTTCATCTCACTTTTCCCTTCACAATGACGGGTTGTATATTGTAGCATGAAGAGGAATGGGTTAGGGAAAAATACAATCAAGTAAAAAAAAAAATAAAATTACATTTTGCCCCTTCAGAGACAAAAGAAATCAATTAATAATTTCGTATATGTGGCATGAGTATTTACAATTAAAAAAAAAGAGAAATTAACTTATAAAAAGTACCATTTTCGAAAAGAATTTTTAAATATAGGAAGTATAATAAATGTTATTATTTAATTATTAGAATTAAATATTCACATTGAGATTATTATGACATTTAGAAGGATACAAGTGATACTTGTGTCAAGCAGAGTATTATTACAAAAATTATAATATTTGATAGATAAATTTGAATATTTTGTGAAAGCACGGAAATGATTAAAAAGTTAAAATATTTAAATGATAAGATTATAAAAATCGATTTTTTATTTTTTGAAAGAATTTTATACTATTATATCAAAAGAAATATATAAAACCTTGCACCGGATGAGCATCAAAATATTACTTAATTAACTATTATTTTTGTTATAAAATTAGGGTAGGGTTAGAATAAAATCTACACACTACACACTAAGAAAATTCTAACTATTCTTTGCACAAAAATTTCTCTTCAAACTTCTCTCTTTCTTTTTCTCACAATTCTTTCTCTAATCTTTCTTTCACTAATCTTTCTTTCACAAAATAATGGTGTATTATAGGCTTAGAGAATAACTCTATTTATAGAGTTCTAATTAGTGGATTACATCATGGCATACATCATCTTCCATTAATCTTAATTAGTGGTGTCTCCACTAAATGGTGGACATCCATAAAAATCTTCTATAATAATTCACATAAATCCATAATTAGTGGAGCCTCCACTAATTAATAAAGATTCCAATAATTCATAACACTCCCACTTGGATGTCCATCCATTACATAAAGAATATGCCTCGTTAAAACCTTACTAGATAAAAATCCAGTGGGAAAAAAAAATCTAGTGAAGGAAAAAGAATACACTATTCTATATGTCTGTTTATTACTCCTCCTGATGAGATGATTCCTTTAAATCTTTAAACCAACGCATACCGATTTTATATCTCAACTTTTCAAATGTTGCAGTCGGTAAAGTCTTCGTGAAAATATCTGCGAGGTTATCACATGACCGAATTTGTAGCACATCAATTTCACCTTTTTTCTGGAGTTCATGAGTAAAGAAGAATTTTGGTGAAATATGTTTTGTCCAATCTCCTTTAATATATCCTCCTCGTAATTGAGCTATGCAAGCTGCATTGTCTTCATAAAGAGGAGTTGGAATACCTTTGATTGATGATAATCCACAACTTTCTCGGATATAATGAATCATGGATCTTAACCATACACATTCTCGACTTACTTCATGAATGGCTATAATTTTAGCATGATTTGAAGAAGTAGCTGCTATAGATTGTTTCGTAGAACGCCATGATATAGCAGTATTTCCACATGTAAATAGATAGCCCGTTTGAGAACGTGCTTTATATGGATCAGATAAATAACCAGCATCTGCATAACCTATCAATGTTGGATTGGTTTTATTTGAATAAAATAATTCGAGATCAATTGTACCTTGGAGATATCGAAGGACTTGTTTAATTCCATTACAATGTCGTCGTGTTGGTGAAGAACTAAATCTTGCTAATAAATTGACAGCAAAAGCAATATCAGGTCTTGTATTATTAGCAAGATACATCAATGCACTAATTGCACTGAGATATGGTACTTCAGGACCAAGGAGTTCTTCATCATTTTCTTGAGGTCAGAAAGGATCTTTATCCACATTTAATGATCGGACGATCATTGGAATACTCAATGGATGTGCTTTGTCCATGTAAAATCTTTTTAGCACTTTTGCTGTATATGTTGATTGATGAATAAATGTTCCACTCTCCAGATGTTCAATTTGTAAACCAAGACAAAATTTGGTTTTACCAAAATTCTTGATTTCGAATTCTCTTTTTAAATAATCAATTATTTCTTGGAGCTCTTCAGGAGTTCCAATAAGATTAATATCATTAACATATATAGCTAATATCACAAATTTAGAACCAGATTTCTTAATAAAAACGCATGGACATACCTGGTCATTTTTAAATATCGCTTTCAATAAATATTCACTAAGACGTGTAAACTACATGCGCCTAGATTGCTTCAGGCCATATAATGATTTCTGCAACTTGATGGAGTAATTTTCACGAGGATAATGTTTATATGCTTCAGGCATATGAAATCCTTCGGGGATTTTCATATAAACATCATTTTCTAAATTTCCATACAAGTAAGCAGTGACAACATCTAATAGGAGCATATCTATCTTTTCATGTACTGCCAAACTGATAAGATATCGGAGTGTAATAGCATCAACAACAGGAGAATAAGTTTCATCATAATCAATACATGGTCTTTGTGAAAAACCTTAGGCTACTAATCGCGCTTTATATCGAACGATTTCACTCTTTTCATTGCGCTTTCGCATAAATATCCATTTGTAGCCAACAGGTTTTACACCTTCTGGTGTTCGGACTGCAAGTCCGAAGACTTCACATTTTGTCAGTGCATTTAACTCCGATTGAATCGCATCTTTCCATTGCAGCCAATCTTTTCTATGCCGATATTCATCAACTGATATTGGTTCAGGATCATCACTATCCTGTATAACATCAAGAGATATTATATGCAAACATATGATCAATAATTGTTTCTATCCGATTCCAACTTCTACCGGAAGTGGTATAATGGATAGAAATTTCAGTGTTACTTTCATTTATGTCTGATTCTTTGTCATAAGTTTTCTCTTGGTCTTTCTCATTCTTTGCTTTAATATGATCATCTGGATCAGTTAATCCTCTTTTCTTTCAAGGATTTTTATCTTTAGAACCAAGAGGTTGGCCACGCTTCTGACGTGTTTTTGACTCAGCAGCTATAGGTATAATATTTTGTTCTGCTGGAACTTCAATTCGAATAGGAGCATTTATAGCTGAAATATGCGATTTTGTAACTCTTTTGGAGTCAACAAAAGCGTCTGGTATTTGATTTGCAATGCTTTGCAAATGAATTATCTTTTGAACTTCAAGTTCACATGCGCTTGTATGCGGATCAAGATAATTTAATGATGTTATCCAATCACAATCTTTCTTGTACTGTTTCTATTCTCCCCCTAATTTAGGGAATAATGATTTCACAAGAGAATAAGAAAAGAAATATAAGAAAATGATGACAAGCAGGAAATGCCAAGAAAAATATCTCATTTTTTTTTTTCACTCTTCCCGGTACCGACTTTTCATCTTCCTCTCTTGTCTTTTCTTCTCCTCCGACCCTCTACCTACCATCTACCTCTTCTTCTTCCTCATACATACATATATATATATATATGTATATATGTATCGATATATATCTCAGTTATCAGTCATTAGTAAACATCAAAAACAAAAATCACAAAGCAGATATGGAGACTCGTAATTCATTTGAGACATGGTCAAATTTTGACTCGGTTTCTGCAGCAGATGTTGAAGTATTTTCCTTTCCAAACCAACCGCTTCTGCCTAATTCGAACGCAGAAGATTTTGATATGTTTTCCTTTCCAAACCAACCACTTCCTCCTAATTTCAGGTGAGATACCTTTGAGGGCTTCCATTTGTTTTTAGTGTGCTTGATAATGAAATTAAACTCTCTTTTGGTTTGTTTTTTATGTGAATCAGTGGAAGTTTTGAACATACTGCTTTGGACCAAGTTGATCTGCCCCTATAAGAGACTGCTTTTGATACTGTTCATCTTGATGCTATTCCTTTGAATGAGGATATGCTTGTGCATGATCCATTCTACTCTCTAATGGATTTTGAACAAAGCCAGAATATGATTCCAGGTTATTATACATTTAAACATGGATTTTGAATAGTATTACCTTTACTGATATTATTTTCTTTTTCTAGGAGAAATAATGAGTGGTCTTGGCAACGAAGTCGGAGTAAGTACTCATAAAATGTATAATATCGAAATTCAAGATATTATTGCAAACAAAATTTCTGGGGAGAAGAAGATGATTAAGAGGCAGAGAGAGAAGAAGGGCAATAACTCCCAGACACTATCAAGAGAAACAATTTCGCAATACTTTTACCTACCAATCAAGAGCACAGCCAAAGAACTGAATATTGGCATAACCCGTCTCAAGAAAAGATGTAGGGAGTTAGGAATTCGTCGATGGCCTCACAGGAAGTTGGTGAGCTTGGAGACCATAATCAAGAATGTTCAAGTTCTCTCTCATACATACTTATAATTTGCAAGTATGAAACTATGAAAGATTTATAAGTAAATAACCGATGATATCACTTCGATTTACAGGATATGCAAAATAAAGAAGAAGGAGGACATATGGCTGAGAAGAAGTTGAAAGAAGCCATTGCGATATTGGAATGTGAAAAACAGTTGGTGGAAGAAAGTCCTAATACGCAGTTAGAGGACTAAACACAAGAAATTGAGACAAGCATGCTTCAAGGCCAAATATAATAAGAAATTTAATTATAATAAACTTAAGGGGATCATAAAATCCCAAGACTCATTTCACAGTAATTTTACGGCTAATTCTGCAGCTAGTCTCGATGCTGGCTCAAAGGGGAAAGAAAATGAGGAGGATGTCGAAAAAGAGGAGCTGAAGTCCATAATTACTAATTGTTTGTCTTCCTCCAATGTAAATATTGAAAAAGAACAATTACAAACCTTCATCTTACATTTGTCAGCTCAATTACAAAAGAGCAACTATAAGCATGTATCCTCAAATTCATATGAACACTAGTAATATGAATAAAAGATGTGATACTTATTATTAATGGAAATATCTTTTTCCCTTATTATCTTTTCTGTTCCACTTCAGGTGGCCAGTATTTTTCTGTGATAAGGGAAATATCGAGTGTGTCCATGACCATAACCACAGCCACTGCCACAACTACGACTATAACGATGGCTTCCGCTGGAGCCAACAGCATTCACTTCTGGGAGTACTGTTGAGTCAGTTCATCTGGCTTCATGATTTCTCAATAATAACTCATGTTAAAGCTGTCAATTTTGGATACTATTTTTTTCGATATTGTTACTGTAGGACATGAAAAGTGGAGAATGTCTTATCCAATATAACTTCATCAGTAACTTTTTCTCCGTAAAATTTTTAACTAAGATGTAGTTTTATACATCACGGAGTTCACGATTTTACAATTTTGCAACTTCAGGTGCAACCATTCATACCGTGCAGTGGGTAGTACGACCATCTTCAGGTGGTCAAATATTTTTTTTTATCCACATGACATATGGATCTCCTTTTTTTTTTAGCATTTAGATACATTTCTGTATGACATATAATTTTTTTTTTCAGAAATATTAAGGGCTACAAATTCAAATTTAGCGAGATCAATAAATGCGTACCTGTCTTCTGGCTTTAATAACGGTAGAGACTCGTGCTGATAACGTGTTATAAAATTAGGATAGGGTTAGAATAAAATCTACACACTACACACTAAGAAAATTCTAACTATTCTTTGCATAAAAATTTCTTTTCAAACTTCTCTTTTTCTTTCTCTCACAATTCTTTCTCTAATCTTTCTTTCACAAAATAATGGTGTATTACAAGCTTAGAGAATAACTCTATTTATAGAATTCTAATTAGTGGATTACATCATGACATACATCATCTTCCACTAATCTTAATTAGTGGTGTCTCCACTAAATGCTGGACATCCATAAAAATCTTCTATAATAATTCACATAAATCCATAATTAGTGGAGCCTCTACTAATTAATAAAGATTTCAATAATTCATAACAATTTTATAGTTTTCTCTCTTTTTCACTTATAACTCCTTTGTCTTTTCCACCTTTGAGTACAAAGATGAACCGCCAAATTCCAACTAATGAGGGAAAATAGACGAAAATGACCGAGGGGAAAAAAAAAACTTCTTTATAGCCACAAAAATTATAGCAATCTGCCACGTGGTGAGAAATTGTCAAATTGAAAATATACCACAGTGTCTCGCTGGGTACCAGCCGCGCAATTGTTCTTATACGACGTCGTCTCTTCCCTATTGCATATTTTTACACCGTAGAGCCACCTGCGTCGTCGACTCCAAGGCTTCATTTCTCTATTGCA
This sequence comes from Voacanga thouarsii, assembly GCA_026120185.1. Lineage (NCBI taxonomy): Eukaryota > Viridiplantae > Streptophyta > Magnoliopsida > Gentianales > Apocynaceae > Voacanga > Voacanga thouarsii. Next base: position 3,753,320 of record JANUWF010001205.1, read on the forward strand.
CAAGGTAAAACAACCTCATCATTTTCCTTTCAATAATTATTTTAAATTTTTTTTTTTTGATCGTTCTGCTGTTTTTCTAGTTTAATTTTCTCTTTATTTTTGGTTGCAATTGGTTTTTTTTTTATGTGAAAATTTTTTATTTGATTATCTAATTGATGTTTAAAACTAGTCGTTTGATTAGTTACGCTCAATTCTTTGTAATAAAAGTGAAATTCTGTTTGGTAATTGTTTCAATTTGAACAATATAAATCAAAAGCTTTATGGTAGAAAGAATTCAGGATAAGGAATCTGATGAATTTTTATTAAAGGTATGGTTTGCATTTGGAAAAAGGTTAATTTTTGACAAATTAAGATATTTTTCTTTTTTTTTTCCTTTAATGTATTTTGACATGAAATTGATTGAATTTGATTGGTGATAGGCGTGCTTTGTAGTTTAATGCATTTGTTTTCGTGTTGTATGCAGGTTTTCTGGAGAAAAGCTTGTGAAAAGATACACCACCTAGTACACAAAGAAGTTTGGATTAATAGAGACTGAATGATCTAGGAGTGGCATTAGCTTGTTATGTTGCTGGTGACATTTTTCGAGATTCTTTGCTTTCTCCACTAATGGCTGGTGTTGGTTCTTTGCAACTTTCCCATGAGCTGGGAATTTGCAGGAGACACAGATGCAACAAGCAGTTTGGGGTACGCCATATGCATATTCATATTAATGTGTATGATTTTATATATTATCCTGAGCATTTTTATATAATACTATGTTTTATTGCCAGAATGTGACAGGCACATATAAATCATATTTTTTGGGAATCAACTTTGAACCTCTTGTTTTGGTAAGCTTTTCTTTTTTTTTAAACAAATATAAATATAATTTTTTATGCATTTTTGTTACTGTTTTTCTGTATTTCTTTTTAAATATTGTTTACAGCAACTTGGGAAATTAAGTTCTTTTTGGACAGGGTTTCACCTAGGTTTCTGTAGCAATGGAAAGATTTACTCATGAATTAACGTGAAATATTGGTGGTCTTCCTAAAGCTTAGTTTTGTTGCACTAAACAAATATGAAATACTTTATCCACAAACTGGAAGGACCCTGACATTTTTTTTTTGTTCTTTCTTTTTCCTTTCAGCAACGGAATTCATGGAAACCCAATCTTTCAAGTAGATTATATTGGCAGATTCACTCTGTCCCTCGTAGATATTACAAATTTAAGTGTCATTCTTCTCTTAATCCAGGCCACTTATTTGATATTTCCACCATTAAAACAACTGCTCTAACTTTAGCAAGGTAATTTCTCCATTTGGGTTTGATCTGTGCATGTGTGACTGTGAGTGCAACTTTTATTATCTCATTCCTTTTGCAAGCTGTCTATCTTCTCTCTTTTGGTAACAAACTGGCTTTATACTTATGACTGATTGGATAATAGGATGCGAAAACTACTTCTCAACTTCTATTCATAATTCTCTTTCACTGTGTTATTGATGGTAATTTCATAAAATAAAGAAATTATAACTTAGACGATTAAGAAACATTGTACATCCTTGAACCTAGAGTTGTCATATTAAGAAACATTGTACATCCTTGAACCTAGAGTTTTCATACTTTGAGACAGGTTTTTTTGCATCTTAAAGCGGGAGAATAATTTGAAGATCAAAATGATCGCTTGATTGTTCTGTTGACATGTATAAGGTGCTATAGATAACTTTCTGTTGAACAATAATAACTGAGAAATATTTGCGTGCCAATTCATTTTATAAGAGCTTTATGGGAAAGAAGCAAGACAAGAAAGAGGATAAGGAATTCTTAAGAAAGGAAACTAAAAACTGATAAGAGCTGGCTTCCAATGTTTTACTGAATCGGTCAATGCAATGTCTGCATAAAACACCAGATGCTCAGGCATGGGGAAGAAAGAAAAGGAATTCTCTTCCAGTGTTAAGCTAATTTTGTCACAAAAATAAGAACTTCGGTTGGAATTATGAGGTTAACTTGTTCCATCCATTACCCCCAACACCCCCCCGCCCTTTTTTTGAGTTGGATCCCTTGTTCTGATCAAGGAATCTTGAATTGAATGTCTGACTTTTAAGACGATCTTTTTGAGATTTTTTTTTTTTCCCCTCCAAATAAAAGATGTCATAATCAAGTTCTTAAGGGTCCCAAGGAGCAAGGCAAAGCGTGAATAAATAAAAGTATTTGTCCCAAAAAAAAAAAAATAATAATAATACAGACAGAAAAGATTGGATAGTTTGAACAATAGGTTTTACTCTCTACACAAAGGCAGCAGAAAACATAAGCATAACTCTTCTGTAACAAAAAATGAGATAACCTGAGAAGCATCAAATAAGCCTCTACCGTTATTGGGCAAACATTAGACTCTTGCAATAGCATAATCAAATAAACCAAAAAAAATAAACACTAGAAACTTTATTGGAATATCACTGTGGCCTAATTGGATTTTTGGGAGCTCGAAATAAGGTAATACACTTTAAAATCAGTAGTATTCTCAAAGCAAAAGAGAAGTGAGAAGCCCTTTTCCCTTGCACTCTAGACAGTTATAGTCCTTGCATTTCCTGTAGTCTTTTCCTCTTGTAGTTTTCACTTAACAGATACCTTACTCATGCAGGTCATGTAATAATCTACAAGGTAGTGCTCTTCTGCATAAATTGGTTCCTGCAGTTGGAATTGTTGTTTTTGCAATATGGGGTATTGGACCACTTATGCGTCAAAGCCGGAACATGCTTCTCCATGTATGTGATTTTTCTTGTTTCCTCTTTTTGGTTGCATTTTTTGTAAACTAAAATTTAGGGTCTCTTTTATATGATTTGTTTTTGTAATCTTACAGAAGAGTGATAATAGTTGGCAAAAGAGTAGCACATATCATGTTATGACGTCTTATCTTCAGCCATTGCTGTTATGGACGGGGGCATTGCTTGTCTGCAGGTCAGTCTATTCATATGGAAGAATAGTTGCGATTCCATGACATATAAGGTACATTTCAGAGCCTATATCTCGTGATATTTGAATATTGACTTTTTGCTGCAGAGCTCTTGATCCAGTGGTTCTTCCAACAGAACCCGGGCAAATTGTCAAACAAAGGCTCTTAAATTTTGTACGGTCATTGTCAACAGTTTTGGCATTTGCTTATTGTTTATCAAGGTGAGCCATTTTTATGTTCAGCTATTGTTTCAGCAAGAAACTCCATAGTGACTTCATAATCAAAATATCTTTGATGAGATTGTTGGGCTACAGCTAAGGATTTAGGGAGTTGCCTCAGTTTTGTGTGGATCACCTAGAGTAAAGAATATACTCTTTGATATCTGCCTGGATCATTCCTTTTATCCATCACATTTGCCTCAGTATACAATTCCCTTCCATGAAGCTTTTTTGTTCATATCTTTTGATTTATCATGTACCCTCTATCTATAAGATGTTATTTGTTTTTCAGTAAGTGTGAGGTACACATTAAGGATTCCTTCAGAAAAAACTAAACCATTCTGGATATTTTCTGCAGTGTAATTCAGCAAGCACAGAAGTTTTTCATGGAGACAAATGACCCCTCCGATGCAAGAAATGTATGTGAAGCATGCATCGTTCAGCTTGTTTTGCCTGTGCATTTTTGTGCCTCTTTCTTCCTCTTCCCATGCCTGCCCCTTCAAAATATTAATTACTAATACTTTCATCCAGAGCAACTAATTTTGATGAACTGGACAGCATAAATTTTGAGTCTTCTAGTGGTTGTAGTTGTTTGATAAGTACAGCAGCAATATGATCATGCCAGCTTTAGATACCTACCAAAATTCTCGCATAAGTGCCATAATTGCAATATTAAAATGAAAAAAAATGAGTAATAATTTTTTTTAAAAAAATATTGAGTCATGAGTTTCTGAAATTTTAAAGCCATATGATTCTGTAAATCTCAGGATTTGCCTTCTTTAAATTGAATGAATATCCATCATTTGTGTTCTTCTAGTTTATTCCTTAATAAGAGAGAGATAAAATGGTGGCAAAAATATCTAAGCTTTTGGCTGAAACTCTAAATCATCAAGTCAGGGAGCCATTGTGCTTCAAAATACTTAAGTGAAAAGAAACACCAGCATGTCAAAGTTCCAATCCCGTAATTTGACACTTAAGAATGAACCCTCAGAAGCTGTTTCTTTTTCTATTTTCACAGTGGAGTTAACTTTCATCCAAAAATGAACCAAGAGCAGCCTCTTCACTGACAAGGTTCCTGGCTGTCCATACATAAATGTAGATATTCCAACACATTTTAGAGATTGAGAAGCAGAAGTATAGCTTTTCTCAATCCACTCGAAGTATATAATGTACTCAGATTTCCCATGATTGACAGTTTTCTCATCTCAAGTCTTTTGATCCTCTCTCCCAAAAGTGTCTAAAAAATGCATATAGAGGCTGCATTAGTGCATATGCATTTACTGAAGATATAGGAAAGGTGTTAGCCATCAATGTGATAGGTCTTTGGATACAAAGTGAAAATTCAGAAGTTTGCCTCCACTAGGGGTGTTTCAATTTATTACCTGTACTTATTTGCAAATGACTCTTAGAAAGAAGCCTTTATTGCTCTTGTCCATTCACTGAACTATGTTAGAGAAGGCCATAGATCTTTTTTGCATTATTATTTTTTGACCATTATTTTGTGTTGTTTCTGGAGGATGTATTATCATGGAGTATGGTGGTGGTTATCTACTGTTTTGCCGGTACAGATAAATTTTCCTTGTTTATTTAGCAGATGGGTTTCAATTTTGCGGGAAAAGCTGTATATACTGCAGTATGGGTGGCTGCTGTCTCTTTGTTTATGGAACTGCTGGGTTTCTCCACTCAGAAATGGCTTACTGCTGGAGGACTTGGGACTGTGTTGCTGACCCTTGCTGGTCGTGAGGTATGATTAAACTACATTTTGTCTAGTTGAGTATTTAGCATTTTGTTGTTTGTATTTTCTATGCTTAATATTGGATTTTGAAAAATTTAGACCATGGTTTTTCCCATTTAAAGTTTTTGCTGTTGTTGTGACGTCAGATATTCACCAATTTCCTTTCAAGTGCAATGATACATGCAACACGGCCATTTGTTATGAATGAATGGATTCAAACGAAGATTGAAGGCTATGAAGTTTCCGGTACCGTTGAGGTTTGTATCTTTGTCTTTTAAACTCTTCTGGTACTAAACATATCGTGTCTGCCATCACATAAATGACTAAAGAAATGGGTCGGGGGACAGAGAGACAAGACTTCTAATCTATTTCTCTCGGATCTGTTTCCAGAATTATCACTTATTTCTCTTTATATCATGCTGTGGGGACACTTAGCATTTGTATGAATGAGACAATCTGCTGGTTTCATTAGGATATTTCAGGATTATCCTCATTTGGAGCCATCTCTTTTGTAAACTTTGGATTTTATAACCTTCTTATCATCTCTTTGTATTTTTCCTTTTTCAGCATGTAGGATGGTGGTCACCAACTATTGTAAGAGGTGAAGACCGTGAAGCTGTTCACATTCCAAACCACAAGTTTACAGTAAATGTTGTCAGAAATCTGACTCAAAAGACTCATTGGCGCATAAAAACGCACTTGGCTATAAGTCACTTGGATGTGAACAAAATTAATGTGAGGATGTGCTTATATTTCTTCAAAAACTCAGCATAACTTAATTTGCTTCTTTTTTTTTTTTTTTTTTTTTGGAGGGGAAAAAAATCAGTTATTGAATGTCGTATGCCTGCTTTTGCAGATCATTGTTGCTGATATGCGTAAAGTTTTGGCTAAAAACCCTCAAGTAGAACAACAGAAGTTGCATAGAAGAGTATTTCTGGATAATATCAATCCCGAAAATCAGGCCCTCTTGGTTAGTTGTAAGCCTTGAACAATCATTTGATATAACTTCTTGTATTACTTCAAATTGAAGTTTCCATCCAAGTGATAGATAACCATGCCATCTTCTCACGTCTCTGCTATAAAAGCTAGACTGCACATTACGTCATTTAATTAGTTTGTCGGGTGCTGTAACGGTCAAGAAAGAGAAGGGGGGAGAAGGAAGGGGGAGAGGGTGGGGGGCTCGGTAGCATTTGTGTTTTATATTCTTTAAATTTCATAACATTCTTGCAGTATACCTTTCCAAGATCTTTTAGCCTGGAATACATACACATTTAGCATTGGAGTCACTTTAGCATATGCTTCACATTTTCAAATGCCTATTAATGTTTCTCATGTTCTACAACTATTGCACAGATTTTGGTGTCCTGCTTTGTGAAGACCTCCCATTTTGAAGAATATCTGTGTGTCAAGGTAAGGGGACAATTCTCTCATCTTGTATCATTTTCCAGTGTTCCAAGTCTCATGAATGATATTAATTGCCATTCAAAATCTTAATTGGGCATGCAATATTTTAAATCCTTGTGTTTCACGTCCAACAGATAAAACGGCGCAAACTAGATAAATATGAAACAAGTACAAATAGGGCAAATAGAAAAGGAGAAACTCAATTTCCTTTAATTGGCTAGTACTTAAAAGGTGCAGTTGCGTTCAATAGTCAAGAAAGATTGATTGGTAAAAGTTTCTATGAAATGTTCTCGTGCAACAATATACAAAAAGATGACTTTTATTGGGAAGATAATATCACCTGAAACTTTATCAATTCGATTTATTTTGTCTGGCCAAATAGATTAATATCCTTATATACTGCTTGGGAAACTGCATGAGTTCCAGTATATAAAACCTGATATTAGTTTGAGCGTGTGAGTATCTGGATTTTCCCAGCCTTCCAGCATGAAGTAATTTTGTGCACTTAAACATCATTGTATGCTTTTACTTGTTAAAACAAAAGGCAAACAGATGTTAGTGTAAGTTCTTCGTTTTTCCCTTTATTTTTTTTTTTTGGTTTCTCTCTCTCTCTCTCTCACACTCTCACTCTCTCTCACTCACTCACTCACATATGAAATTGCTTAGATTGACATATTACCTCATATCCCTTTTCCTCTTTTTTCCAAAACCAGGAAGCCATACTATTGGATCTACTGAGAGTCATCAGGCATCACCGAGCTCGACTTGCCACTCCACTTCGTACTATTCAGAAAGTATACAGCGATGCTGAGATGGAAAATATACCATATTCAGATTCTATCTTTAATCCTGGGACAGCAGCTAACCGCCGAATGTTATTGATTGATGCCCCTTATAAAGTCAATGGAGAGGATAGGACAAAAGCTCAGAGTAAACCGAGGCCGACTGATGCTAGACCAGATGCTAGAGGTGGAATGGTTCAAAATTCTGATCCTAATGCAAAAGAAACAGTTCCATCTAAGGCAAAGGATTCACCATCATCTGATTTGAATGCTGATGCCAAGGTTGGAGAAATGCCAACTGTTGAAACCAAGGGAGGTAATAAAGTAGAAGAAAAGCCATCATCTGATCCAAAACTCCGTAAGAAAGTACCAGGCAAATCAGCTCCAGTAAATGCAACAAAGACCGATGTGAAATCTGCTGAACAGCCAAGTAGTGACTCAAAGACCCAAACTGATAACATGACCACTAAAACCTCTAACAAGCAGCAACCTTCAAAGGTTGTCCAGGGGAGTGCTTCGACCCGCACTGCTGGAAGTTCCTCAGTTGCATTACCAGAGTCTGGAGATGATAAACCAGTAACTGTTTGCTCTTCTAAGCAATTAAAGCAGGAAGATGAGAGACAACCTACCATACAGCCACCTTCATCAAAACCTGTCATTGAAGAGAATATAGTACTTGGTGTTGCTCTAGAGGGCTCTAAGAGAACCCTTCCTATTGAAGACGGGATGGTAACAGCATCAGATTCTCCGGAGGTGAAAGAACTGGCTGCAATCCGTCGTAGCAATAGTTCTTCAGTTGCTGACAAGGATAAAAAAGAAAGCAAGAAATCAGATTATCCAAATTCCAGTTTTGATCAGTTGGATCAGCAAGAGTGAAAGGATCCTTAAGCTTCTCCCTGGTTTGGCATTGTGGACAGACACCTGCAAAAATTTTGGTCGGGGAACTGAGGTGCTGCGTAGATTGGTTTCATGAAAGATGTGAAACTTGCTCTGTGTTGCTAACTTTAGAAATCATTGTGTAGATGAATATTAGGGAAATTGACTGCTTTTACACCTAAGGAATTCAAAAGATAGAGAAATGGAAAAATAGGAAGAAGATAATGAGTTTCTGCACTTTCATTTGGTTTTGGTGCTGATTTCAACGGTTTCTATTTTCCTTTTGCATGACCATTGGCTTGATGAATAGGGTTCAAGTTTCTTCCCTGAGCCAATAGCCTAGCATTTGTCCCATGTGCAAATGAAGAGGATTTTAGAAAGAATTTTCTAGACTGCCTAAAAAAGAGGTTAGCAAAAGTTTCTAAAGATCTTAGGTACATTTTGAGTACTGAACTCTATAGTTCAAAAAGTCTTGTCAAGTAACTTATAATTTATATAAGACTATGGGTTGGATCCTGGTTTCCCCTCACCTACTTTGCTTTAATTGGAAATGAAAAGGTAAAAATTTTTAGGTACAAGAAAAAAGTCATCCTCATTTCAAAAGAGTCCTAATAAATTATACTACCTGGCATTTATGGTAAGATTATGAGATAAGACGGTAAATGAGTAGCTTAAAACCCCAGTCAAAAGAGTCCTAATTTATGTATCCCTTGCTTTATCTTCTTAAGCGCATTTCCTTTCCTTTCAACACATTCAGACATCAATTTCTTCCTCAACTATCAAACGAAGGGGCCGAGATAGGATTCTGTGGTATGCACTTTAAATTTTTGACGGATTTTTTTTCCCAAAAAAAAAAAAAATTATAAGGGTCATGACCCCAGAACTCTTTTATTTTGGGGGAGGGGAAAAAACAGTAATTGCTGATAAGTCCTCAAATTCCTCAACCACATAACCGTTAGGTACGGTACCAAGCACATGGATACCTCGGTCCTAAATAGTATAAAGAAGCTTAGGTGCAAAGTTGTCCCATTATTATGGTTGTAAAGATTCCTAACATGTAAAACAAAAGCAAAAATAGATAGGGTAAAATATGTTAGCAATCTTAAAATTTTATAAATTTTTATTTTTATATTCGAATTTTAAAATATGTAATTTTAACTCTTAAACTTTAGAAATACCTAAAAAATGACTTTTTCAATAATAAAAGTTCAAATACAATACAAAATCACTATATTTTAACTCTCATTTCCTTATTTTTTATTTCTAAAATATTATTCTTCAATTAATCTCGCTCTCTCCTCTTCAAATTTCTTCATTTATCAATAACAATTTTAAGATCTAACTTTAAACATTTTATACGACTCAATAATCTTAAAATTACTCTTTCACACTTTTTCGAATCTAACCATACAATAAAAATAATATATTTTACCTTTTAATAAACAAAATTAAAACATAAAGATGAAAAAGAAAAAAAAAACCGATTCAGTTCTTGATGAATAATAATTTTCTTGACATCTCTACAGAAAGAAAGAATAAATTTGAAAATAGAAGTGAATTACAAAAAAAAATATAAAAAGAAAAGTGAAAAATGCTCAAGTCGCAATAGTCTTTTTCTGTTATATATAAAAATTACTTTGTAAAAATTAAAAAGACAACACCACATTGTGATAATTAAATGAATAAAAATACTTATAAAATAGATCATGTGAAAATAAACTTTCGTAAACACTTAATAATTTTAATTGATAGAATAGTTATATTTTAAATGTTTTAAAAATTCAAAAATTAAAACCATACATTTTAAAATTCAAATGTGAAAATCAAAATTTATAAAAATTAAAAAATTGCCAACATATTTTGTCCAAATAAATATAAATAGTGAATATAACTCACTATTTATGCAATAATTCAATGATTAAATATTTAACTTGTAATTAAAAAATTAAAAATTAACTCTTAATAATATTTTTAAAAAACAAAAATAAATATAGCCATAGCTTATTCCGTTATTGTGAGGGACCATTTGTGTAGTTTTCCCTTCAATTATTGAGACGACAAGCAAATTTGTCACCGACCGTTTATCTTCCTTATAATATGTATTTGCTTATCAAAAGCCACATCTTGGTAGGACGCCACAATGCTATTCTGAGACCAATATGTGTTCCCCAACTAAAACGTATAGATTCCCTCAAAAATCCTTCACCAGCTGGGCTGACAAGAACAGCTCAGTCAACCACTTCATGCGAAAGATTCATTCAACTGATTTTTCACACTTTGATGAGCTGTAAGGGACAAATAATCAATAAGATACATGAATGGTATATTACATATGATCTTGTCTTATACTATTCAAGATTTTTATATCAAACTCTCACCAGAAGAAGTACAACCCCACATTCTATAAGATCATCTAAAACCCTAGTAAGAGATCCCACATGTGTGAACGACCAATACGGGGTTGTATTTTATTCGAATATTAACAAGCCACTGAATAATTTTAGGAGGGAGGGAGGAGGCAGGAGGAGACAATGTAAGACCGATAGGGGCATTTTCCATGCATTTCTTTCACTGCTAGAAATCTCAAGCTTGGCACATGCAATCAGGAGCAGGATATGTGTAAATGGACTTCTCTCCTACGCGTAGTCTGATCTGCCCTTGCCTACCTTTGTGCCCTTCCATGACTGCCTCTTGGAACTCAGGCCAACTAAGGTTTTTGTTCAAGAAAAGAGGGCCTAACAACTGCATGTTAGGCCTTATGATCCTCATATTATTATATGTTCGATGCCCGACCTGTTTAATTCCAGCAAGGAATTAGGATACTCGTCAAATTGTACATAGGATACTGAATTTAAATGAAAGAACCTAAGGGCAGAAAATGTGAGATCTAGATAGCTGATTCCAATGCATAATTCAGGAGAGTGGAAAGTGTCCAAAATAAATATGATATCCAGATTTTCCACAGAATTCTTGATTCAGAAGATGCCTTTTAAAACTGCCTAGTATTTATCCACAATTGACGTGTTGAGAGGCAATGCTACAGAGAAATGAAGAGAAAGAATATTGTGTAGAAGCAGTTTAGGTACCAGAAACTATCAAATTCCAATTCGATATTGTTTTGTATCTTGCAAGAATTACAAATCCTTAGATTTTGTCGATAAGTTTTAGTGCTTATATAAATTAAATGAAGATGGTTTCTACATCTTTCTTTATATGGAGGAGAGTATTTTTATGAATTGTGCTCCTTGACAAAGGAAGTAAACAGCTATAAAGTAGTTAAACATCATGTTTTAGCGCTTACCATAGCATTGTGCATATTTCCTGGAGAAGCAGAAACAAAGATATCGCTATGCATGCTGACATAATAATCAACTGCAGCTAGTAAGGAAGCTTTTCCTTTTATCTGGGCTCTTTCCTCTGAAGAGGCAAGGCTCCTCTTGTCTTCCATTAATGGAAACAAACTTCGTAGAGTTGCTAGCCTGGCTTCCCCACCATATACCTGGAAAGAATGAGATAAACAACTTGGTGCTTTAAAAAGGACAAAAATTAACACTATAGTAAGTCTAGTTTTCAAGCAGTCTAAGATGGTGATTTGCTGCTATACAATTAAAGCAACTTAGAAGACAAACCTTATGTGATGCCAGATATAGGCGAGTACTGTTGTCAAATCCCAAAGCTGCAAGCAGCAATCCAACTTCTTCAGGTGTCAGTGGGCACCGTCCCTGACTCCTCAACTCTTCATCAGTAAATTGCGAGTTCAAGACCCTTCCCCCCCAAATTACTTGCCGGTACTTGGCTAGAGATAGTTTTTCAGCCTTACCACCACCAAAATCACAAGCTGAATGAGCAGCCATATCCTGGAAGAACAAGCAGGTCAACAAACAGAGCATGCATGACCTGAAGACTAAACAAATGAAGTGTTGAAATGAGGAGATACTGACAAAGAAACACTCTCTGAAGTCAACATACTCTTAATCCATAATTAATATAGCGTCAGCCTTCTAAATAGTTATGCCTAGCAAATCTATTTCAAAGCATACGCCTACAAGTTAACTAAAATTTGGGAGCACTGATAAATATTTCCAAGGAAGTCATGCATATATTTCGTGGCAGCTGTACAAAGCAGAGAAGCCTGTGTTTAAACTAAGACAGGCAATAACAACTGGCTTCAAAGCAAAAACAAATGGCTAAAAGATTTCAGCACAAAAGCACTGTTGGTGTCCTCAAAGAGTGATCTATGTTGTCCTATCAATGTAAAGCAGAAGTGAAGAAGCGAGGATGCCGTGGGAAAACCTTATCAAACCGAAGATGTAGGGCTACAAACTTCCCTACGCCCACTTTGCCTCTAGCATCAGTAACCTGTCTGATGTAGTTAGCACCAACTTCTTCATTTGTGATGGGAGGATTTCTCAGGCGATCAACAAGAGCATCGCCAAGAGCTCTGATGTGATGAACAAAAGATAATGCCCGAAAGTTCACTTTGCATCGTAGGCGTTGGATCTCCATAGGCATGTTGTTAAAAGCCAAACGATGAGAAAATGGTGCAATTGCAGCAAGCCCATAACTGAAAATTTCATAAAATTAGACACTCGTAGTCCGGTAGGAAAGTAAGTGAAGAATTATAGATATGGAAATCCAATTTCATTTCTGTACAGTCGTACAAATGACAACACAAATAAACATTTATGATACTGAAGATAAAAGGTGTCCAGGAATTCTCAACTCCAAACAACACATAGTTCTAACAGTAATTGAAACCAATAATGCATACAATTCTACACATCATAGAAATAATGCTTGACTGAAGACTTTATGTAGCAATTCTTTGAAAAGTTAATGAACCTCATTGTGAAATAAATCAAAGAATTAGCAAGTGAATTGTTTTAACTATGGGATACATTTATTCTGTCTGAAAACAAGTACAAATTAACAATGATCCATCAATTTTATGTGTCAGTATCCATATGCTGATAACATGAAAACAATTTATACCATCCAGAACTTTTATTAGATTATCAATTGATGAAACCAACCTCTGCAGGACAGGCAAGACATTCTCCGGATACCAGTTAGCTGAAGCATGTACAGGTGCTGTTTTAATTCTGTTAGGACGAATGGCTGCAGCATAATACTCTCTTGTGCTCCATGAGAATTCATCAGGCAACTCTTTAACTATACGTATGTCATCTTTCAACACATTGATGAAGTGATCCACATCAAAGATATCCATAAATGTGCTGTAGAAAAAGATGGACAATTTCAACTTAGTAGAGCCAAAAACACTAAATGAGAAGCGGAAAAACTTGATGCAAGCTCTCTTGAGAAATAAGGTTCGTTAAAAAGACCTTGAATCTTGCCAAACAGGGTTCACTTCCAGATAAGGGATCACAAGAGTTGCATTTAAAATTTTTGCAACAGCAACTGCATCACAGATCTGCTCAACATATTAAGTACAAAGCAAAAAAATAAATGTTTCTGAAGAAAAACCAGAATGTTTCTGCATACTGGCAACTGAAAATTTCAAAGCCTACCCCCATTCTCTGCTGATTTAATCCTCCATCAAGAAAAACCTGAATATATCCCTCCGATTTTTCTGGCAGTTCTGCTTTAAAACAAGGGCCAAATAAAGAGCATATTAGGGAAAATAGAAATGAATTACACAAAATCATACTAGTGACATCAGTTCTAGCGTGACTGGTTAATCTATAAATGATGAAAGAAATGAATATTTCAGCTAGAATTCCTAATTCAATCACTCACTTGATGCAGAACCAAAATCAGTGAAAGGCTTCCATCCTTGATTGGCCAATGGCGTCCACAATTCTGACTTCTGTTCAAGAGCCTAAACAAGAATAACAGTATCTATTGAGTTCACGTCTTAAAGTTTAAAAAGTACATTTGCACTATGAATGTAGCTTCACAAAAAGCTTACAGTTTCACGTTGCAGAGCACTCTTCAGTAGACGTGAGTGCCTAGGTTTAATAGGATTCCAATCCTGCAAAAAGCAAATCAAACAACTATCATTACATGCAGTTTAAGCAATCTCAAACATCAAAATGTACACATGTTTGAGCAAAAAGGTACTAATTTAACCAGATACACGTCCACACTTACAAATCTACTTTATCTCGGAATTGTTATATACCTGAGAAAAACTAAATGCAAAGCCCAGGTAAAGCATCTAGATTTGCTCTCTAGAGGCATTTATTAGGAATGCTCAGTTCCTGCTTCTGAAATCTTGTTCTACTGGATACATATTTCCCGCAAGACAAAGGACTAGGCTAACTAGAGATGGCATTGTTCTTCACTTCTGAAATCTTGTTCTACTAGATACCATTCTAGGACTTACTAAGGAGCTAAAACACACAGGGCCTAGATGGGCTGGAAAATCAATACAGTTGCAAGATCTCTGACAGGTCACCCTGAGCTGCATTCTGGCAGCAACCACAATCAAGGACCTAATGCCTCCGAGCAGAAGAACGGTGTGGTATGGCCTTGAATGTGATAATCTCATTCCGCCTGACTGCAGAAAGGACATTCCCGCCCCAGTAGACTCAACCAAAGGTGCACCTACCTAATGAACTAGCCAAGTAGCCCACCAGTGGTTCTTTAAACATAACTAAGACACATGATTCATGTTATTTATTGGCAAGAGCTAGCAAATTTACTCATTCCTGTTCTTCTCTCCAGAAACTACAGCAAAACAGACTCTTCAGATGACCACCAACGTATAATCTCGTCATTGTGCATGCAAGGAGACAATATGAAGAATATCCCCAATTCTAGGCCTCCTCCCACTCTCCAGGGGAAAAAACAGATAAGGACAGAAAAGAAAAAATAAAGGGGGGAAAAAATTCGCCTTGCAATTAGAATCGGACCTTACAATATAGGATAAAAGTAACTTTCTACCTAATTATGTACTCAGCCCTGATTACCATATCTCCACGCAGCCAGAAAGGAGATGACGCTTCAATGATCCGAGTCAAATGGATCCAACCCACCAAACCCATAAACAAGTCAAGCAAACACGTTATAAGATACTTCTGTAAATTTCTTTCAATAATCAGCAGAACTTGCATCTCCAAGCTTTGTCAAAATTCACACTTGGTGATTCTTACTGTTTGACAATTATAGCACCAAATTACCTAAAACTCTATTCTACTCGCCACGTTAGAGCTAGAATCCAAATTGTCAAATTCTACCAAGTTCAGTGGCAATAGTAGCTACGAATCTAACAGAATGCTTCACAGTTACCTACCCAGGCCTATGTACTTTTAGTTCACCTAACAAACACAAATTCCCAATTTCTTCAAACTAGACGAATTCCCAGATGAAAATCCCAAATTTCCTCAAACAACACATTTTTCCGGGAAAAATGCTTGCCCAAAAAAAGTAACGGCCTCAAAGAACTTCTCTTTTATCCAAGAAAATTTCCCGAACTAAACAGAACCCACTATTCGAAAAGCTAAAAGCAAAAACACCCAAAAAGAAGGGGAAAAAAGAAATATCAGAGAAACAGATGATCATGAAGATTAAAAGACTACATACCGAGAACATGGTTGGTGAGGCATGGCTGAAAAGAGCGAAAAGACTAGGAAAGAAAATGGGTAGAAGCAGCACCAAAAGACTAGCCATAGCTCCTCCTCCGTGATTATGGCGCTGGAAGTTATTGTAGTAACCCATAGCAAAGCCGGCGGTAAGGGGTGGTTGGCTGGCTCAGCCTCTGAGCCTCTGATCTTGGTTTCTTGATTAATGTTGAACTACTTGAGGCGGTCTAAATCTCGTACCACTCTCATGGGGGAGAGACAAAGCTAAGAGGGGCCATTATCTTTATCTGCCTCAGTAAAAGCATCTCACATGGGCACCTATCTCCAAATAAATACACACATTATATATCTATATTTCTTTCTACACAGTACACATGTTTTACTAGCATATACACAAAGCAACAACACTCAAAATACTTTCTTTTTTGCGCAGTGTTGCCAGTAACTTTCTTTTTTGTGCAGTGTTGCCAGTAAGTGTGAGAGACAGAGAGAAAGAGAAAATGCAGAGATGTCCTTATCAGATGAACCCAAAACCCCAACAGCCAACGGGTAGATTGATTTTGTTTTGGCTTTTAGAAGTGATAATAATATAAAAGAACAGGATGGAAGAAAGAAAGCAAAGAGCACCGAATTTCAAGATTCGTACGTGGCAGAAATGCAACGAGTCTTTGCTGTCACCAATTTTGCCTTTTCGTGAGTTTTCACAAGAATAGGTTGCCTTTAGCTGAGCTATGGTTTTGGAGAACTTTAGGTATACATATTAGAAAAGCAAAACAATAGCCAGTGGGTTGGATCCAGCATCCACAGCAGCAGTAGTAGTAAATTGCATTATGTACTTTATCTTTCAGCAGTGATGGTTTTGAGAGCACCGACACTCGGCTTTTGGTCAATTCTTGCAGCGCTGCGCTGCTCTGCTCTCTCTGTGCTGCGTGTTAATTCTTTAAATGCGATGAATCGAGAGTGTTAACTCTTGTTTAGATCTCCCATGTTCTACTATATTATTTTTCTACTATCATGCATGGAAGAATCCTCCTTTCTTCCTTGCATTTGGCATGGGTCTCATTCATTTAGGAAAGAATCCCATATGATTCGGTAGAGATTATCTTTGTTTTTTTTTTTTAATTAGAGAATTTGCGATGATTATCCTAAAGTGTTGTGAGTAAATCTCAATTTTTGTTAATAATTACAAATTATATAAAATAAATAAATCACACTAAATAAATTATGAATATTATTTTCATAAATATTGCGAAATACACGACAATAATAATTTTAAGTTTAACTATTAATTCTTCATTTTAGTTCTTAAATACTTATAATGAATATTCACTTTTCATTTTTCCTCAAGATTTAGATAAAGGTTATTCATCAACAATTTGATGGCGAGGACGAATTGTAAACAATCATTGCGTGAAATAATTATCACCAATTGTAAATAATTAGTTTCTCAAATAATCGTCAATTGCAAGTTCATACTTTCACCTACCACAGTTGCAATAGAGACTAATGGTAAACAATAACTCTCGAAAATTTTCGGTGCAATTGCTGTACTACATCATTGTACAAAATTATCATTAATTTATGATTTGTACTATTTATTACGTTACTAATTTGATCTATATCACTTTATTATATTATTTAAATTTTCGAGATCTAAATTCAATTTTTTTTAAAGTTATATCTAAATATTAAAAAAATAAATATATAAAATATTTATATCAAATTAGTGATGTAGTAAGTAATACAAAGTGTAAATAAGACTTCCACCATATCACTGTGAGGATGTGGTGTAGCAATTTTACTGAAATTTTTCTCTTTTTAAACAGTCATCTCAATATAAATGGTTAAATATAATTCTTACTTTCTTTTACGATCATTGTAATTAATATTAATTTTGAACAAGCGTATCAATTTATAAATATTTAAAATTGTACAAGTGTAGGTCAAATTTATACGATTATTCGAGAATAGAAATTGAGTTTTAAAAAATTACAGTAAATCACAAATACTAACTAATTTTTAACGAAATATATTATTTAAAAGTATACATAATATTGTGATGATAACATATAATGAAAATTAATGTATATAAATTACTAGACTATTTAAATTGTGCAATATTGGATTCCATTTATGATAGGGCCGTTGCTCCATGAAGCCACTGTATGGGTAAACTTAGAAAACATGGAAAGCCAAGAAATAATTTGTAAATAGACATTTGATATAGAAATTGAGTCATGATCAAGATTTCCTTTTGTCGGTTCATTGCATTAAAAAGGTGGACAACAAGAAGATGGAAATAAATATTCATTCAAACGCATTGTCTTCATTTCTTTGTCCTTCCTTCAGAAATAATCTCCCACCAATCTACCATTTCATTTACATATCCACCACACTGCAATAAGTGACATTTTCCTGAAAAGTTCATTTTGCCAAAAGAAGATTCTTAGAAATTAAGGGCTAGTTAAAAGAAGAGTATAGTACCATTTTTTTTTTGTATATTTCATTTTCTTCACTTAGCACTCACGTGCAACAACGAAGAATAATGATACAAAATAATAGTTTAGTGATCAAATAATATTTAATTTTTATTAAAAAAGATACTCTAAATTTTGTCCCAATGCAAAAACATGCGAGGAGAATAATTTTTTCTTTTTAGAATCCAACTTTTAAGACAATTTTTCTAAAGGAGTCTTACATTCCTTGTTTCTAGACATGAAAAGATAAGAATTTTATAAGAACAATAAATGACTTATTCAATGTATATTTTCAGAGAATTCTAATGTCTGAATCTGATTTTCATTCAGTTATAAAAGATAGGGTGACATCAAGATGCCCTCGTCGTAGGGCAGAATTTATGAAGGCCTACATCTATTATTTTCCTGCCAACTAAAAAGTGCAAGAAATGAACACAAGCCCATCAAAAGTTTGAAGGAATGCAGTGGATTTCTTGGTTTATAACTTGTTACTTTTATTGTGGTCGACATCAACGAGGAAACAATTCTCAATTGCTTTGCTTATTTGAATTCTAATTGGAGTTTGAGCTTGAATATGACTTGAATCCAGAGAAATATATATATGACTAGTATCGTCTGAATTGGAAAAGAAATTATATTTAGCAACTAATGAACTTGAATAATTTAGAGTAGAGAATAAGTTAAATAGTCAAAACCCATTTATATGTCTTTCTTTTTAAATAAATTATAGACTAAACAATGACTCCTAATAAGTTAGTAGAATTAGAGAGAGTACAAGGTGTTAAAATAGTGATTTTAATTCGTTAGAAATATTCTTTATCTAGTAATAGATTTTGAATTCAATTCGCATATCTAATCTCTCGATGTATGTAAAATAATAATAATAATATGTAACCCACTCAAACTTAAAAGATTATAAGCCAAAAGGATTTCAATTGAACACAAGAAAGTAAGAATTAAATGAGTCATGTTAAAGATTGACTGCACAAGTGATAATACAAAAAGTGCAATATATAGTCAATAGGAATATTATTGATCAAACTATAAATGATTTATTAAACCAAACAAGTATTGTGTCAGTATCACAACAATTGTCTCAAATCATAAAGGCTTCTTTTCTCATACTAATAAGTTTTTATATTTTTAAATAAGTTTTGACCCTTTATATTTGGAGAAGTTAATAATAAGAAATTTATAAATTATTAAGTTAAACGAGTCAAATGTAAATGTACTTGTGGTAAAGTAATAGCTTAAATACGTAAAAGCATCCTTTGCTCCTAATCCTTAATGCACAAGTAAAAAAAAAATTAAAAATCATTTTTATATAATTTTACACGTTCATTTTTCTTTTCTTAGAAAACTTCATCTAAGAAAGTAGGTTCATTTTTAGAAAACAGAGAAAAAAATCATAATATTTTAAGTACTACATTAAGGTTCAACTTGTGATCGGGTTAAAATGAAGAGTTAGTCATCTAGGTAAGAATTTCCCTCATAATATTTCAAATTATAAATCAACTATTCAATCACTTTATTATTATTTAAACGAGATTATATACAGTTTTTATTTTCTTTCTAAAGTTAAAGTGCAATTTTTGGTTATTGATAAAGGTGACGTGTTTGACTACAAACTAAAAGTGCCATTGGTCACGAGCCAATGGAAAGTTTGCAAGAATGCAATGGATTTTTTCGGTTTACAATGTTTTTTCTTTATTTTTTAAATTATAGAACTTGTTTTAATACAAATTAAATTATATTGATAACAAAGATACATTAGTATCAAATTGATTCATATATTTTAATACAGTATTAGTTTAAGTACAAACTGCAAACACAATTAGAATTATATGAATTATAATCAAAATTATAAATTTATAATTGAACATAATTTACCTGGACTATAATAGACTAAAAGTTATTTAAGAAAAAAACTCGAATAAATTCAAGAACATAATGAAATTAACAACTTTACTTTCTCGTTATACTTCAATTATATACAAGTTTAAAGAAGATATTAATTTGTAACTATGTAATTAAAAATTTAAATTATAATTTATGAATGCCAAATACAATGTATTAAGAGAAAGAAACAAAAATTAAGGATGAATCATTTCTCTTTCTTTGTTATATTACCTAAGAGTGCAAAATGAAAAACTATATACATTGAACTACCAATGAGTCAAATTTAACATGGCTCAATTTTTATTATTATTATTTTTTTACAGCCTCACATGAATTTTCCAATTTTCTTGGGAGATTCACATGTTGAAATTAAATCTTGAACAACTACATTAATGTTCCACCATGAATTTCCACCTCAAGTAACCACATAAACAGGTAGGGCGCTCCCCCCCCAAAAAAAAATAAAAATAAAAATTTTAGTTTAAATCTTATTTTTTAATTTTTTTAAATTTTATCTTTCGTCTTTTAAAAATTATAAAATTATTATCTAATATATTCATTTATACAATATTGTTCTCAACCTTAAGTCTCTGGTCCTATCTGCTCAATCATTTGCACTAGGGATTGGCTTCAATTTTGATTCAAAAACAAGAAAACAAACATTTTTTTCCGTTTTGTTTGTAGTATTATAATGATTTCTAAGTTGGGTTTTTTTTTTGTCATCCCCTTCCCCCAAACAAAGGGGGAAAAAAAGGACAAATTCAGACGTACAAATAATTGTTTTTTAATAATAAAAAAGGAAAATAGTTCAAAATATTATTCAATTATTTTCGTTCTTAAAAAAATATTTCTAATTTTTATTTTTAATATTTTATACACTTATACTATATTTGATCTTTTATTTATACCTAACCACTGATTTAACATAACAGTTTCTACCTAACTAAGTTATAAACAAAACACGTGAATTTATTTTCAAGGATATTTTTTATATTATAATATAAATTCTTCTAAAATAAATTAACTTTAACTACCGTTTTATATTTTCTCAATTATACAGCCCAATAACAATAACTCCTCTTCATCAATGCTGTGCAAAAATTTAATTCCTCCTCTAACATTTCTGCCACAACAACACTAAGAAATAAGTAAGGTTACATATAAAAGTATTTGATGATAAACTTTTAAAAATATCTCATATTAATGATTTGTCAAATCTCCTCACTAATTCCACTCATGTAATTTTCATTCTCGGGCTTGTCTTGGTACAAACGAGATTGGAAAGCCCATCTTTACGCCAATCAAAATTACTATTTTCGTTTTAAAATATTTATTCATAATTTTTTTAATTTTATTTTAAAATATTTATTTATATACATATTTTTAGAACTAGTAATTAATTTTTTACTATTTTATTCTCATTTATTCTAAATTAACTGCACGATTTTTCAAAACTTTTATTTTTTCTTACTTCTTGAGAATTTTTACTAACCAATAACTATAGTATTTTTAATATAGTTAGAATAAGAATTTTATTTAAATTATAGTATTATTTTAAATACATTTAATTTGTGTGTAAAAATTTTTATGAATAAGTATTTTAAAATAAAATAAATATTAAAAAAACAAATGGTCATCAATTCATTATTGATAAAATATTCATCCGTGATCTCGACGTAGTGTAACTGGAAAATGAATACATATAAAATTTGATAAAAAAAAGTAACTAAGCAGCAAAATTAGTAGCATTTGAAGTTGACTTAATTCATTATCAAACATTAGATCACAAAATATATATAAGTCGAAGAGGAAATCTACTGTTACGACACGTGAAAATATTGTAAAGTGATACGTGATTAAATAATTTTTTTAAAAAATAAAAATTATATTTAAATTTATTTAAAATTTTAATTAATAAAATATATATGTATTTAATATTAATATATTAAAATGTATGATTCTTTGAATACTATATATATATATATATATTTACTATTAATATATTAAAATATACCATTTAAATTTATTTTAAAATCTTAACTAATTAAATAATTAATTAAGTTAATTATATATTTTTTAATATTAATACATTGATAAAAAACCACATAAAAAATGAAATATTCCCTTTAATAATTAATTTATTATTGCGTTTGATCAATTATTATGCTGCCTGATATTGATAGGACTTGGGCCTGAATTGCTCCTGCTTGTAATTTTGTGTCCTTGCCCAATTGAAAATAGCAGATCAATTACTAAAAGCCCAATTTATGAAATCCATTGCCAAATGGAGGCCTATTTTTATTGTCCTTTTAAACAAGTGTGTGATTTGTTGGGCTTTGCCAAACACCCATTCTCAACACATACATAGCTCAACCTCCGGCCCCTGTAATATAATACTCTTTACGTTCAATCATTTTATATTAAATTATTAATACAAAATTAGGTATATAAGTTCAGACAAAATGACTAATAATTTAATTGATTGAAAAATATTTTTATTGTTATGAATATCTTAAAATTATTGAAATCTCCATTAATTAGTAGAGGTTCCACTAATTATGGATTTATGTGAATTATTAGAGAAGATTTTTATGGATGTCCATCATTTAGTGGAAGATGATGTATGCCATGATGTATTCCACTAATTAGAGCTCTATAAATAGAGTTATTCTCTAAGCTTGTAATAACCATCATTTTGTGAAAGAAATATTAGTGAAAGAAAGATTAGAGAAAGAATTGTGAGAGAAGAAAGAGAGAAGTTTGAAGAGAAATTCTTGTACAAAGAATAGTTAAAATTTTCTTAGTGTGTAATGTGTAGATTTTATTCTAACACTACCCTAATTTTATAACACGTTATCAGCACGAGTTTCTACAGGTACAAAAGCCAGAAGACTAAGCACGAGTTTCTGCCGTTACCAAAGCCAGAAGACAGGTATGTATTTATTGATCTCTACGACTAACCTCGCTAAACTCGAATTTGTAGCCCTTGATATTTCTGAAAAAAATTATATGTCATGGGTTCTCGATGCAGAAATGCATCTAAATGCTGAAGGCCTTAGTGAAACTATTCAAGCAAATAATAGTGCATCTGCACAACACAAGGCTAAAGCTTTGATTTTTATTCGTCATCATTTCGATGAAAATTTAAAAATGAAATATCTTACCGAAAAAGATCCATATGTCCTGTGAGTAAATTTAAAAGAAAGATTTGACCACCTGATGATGGTCGTACTACCCACTGCATGGTATGAATGGTTGCACCTGAGGTTGCAAGATTTTAAAATCGTGAATGAATATAGCTCCGCAATGTATAAAATTACATCCCAGTTAAAATTATGCGGAGAAAAAATGACTGATGAAGATATGTTGGAGAAGACATTCTCCATCTTTCATGCCTCGAATATTGTCCTGCAGCAACAATATCGAGAAAAATAGTATACAAAATTTACAAATTTAATTACTGCCGTCCTCATTGCAGAGAAAAATAATGAGTTATTATTGAGAAATCATGAAGCCAGACCAACTGGCTTAACAGCACTCCCAGAAGTGAATGTTGTTGGCTCCAACAGAAACCATCATTATAGTCGTGGTCGTGGCCGTAGTCGTGGTTATGGTCGTAGACACGCTCGATATTTCCCTTATCATAATCATAATCAAACTGTGAGAAATACTGGCCACCTGAAGTGGAACAGAAAAGATCATAAGGGAAAAGAAAAAGAATTTGAAGAAAAATATGAGGATATATGTTATAGATGTGGCATGAAAGGTCATTGGTCACGAAATTGTCATACGGCTAAGCATTTAGTTGAATTGTATCAAGTTTCATTGAAAAATAAAAATGTGGAATAAATTTTTCTCAACATCCAATAAATAATGTTGAGGATGATGATAGTGATCATGAAGATCTTAATATCAATATTACCCATATGGATGTATCGGATTTTTTTGAATACCCAGACAGTAGGATATACCATTTAATTGGTAATGACAGTATCCAGAAGAACTAAAGCCTCACCCTGATATTTTTGTATTTTCATTTTCATTCTATTCTAATAATATTTACGTTTGCATATATATATTTGTATTCAGATGGCTGTTGTTAATGATGATGTATGCATTATTGATAGTGAAACTACACACACCATACTAAAAAATGAGAAATATTTTTCTGATCTCAAAATGGGAGAAATAAATATTTATATGATAAACGGTAGTGCAAAAGTGATTGAGGGCTCCGGAAGAGCTAGTATATTATTGCCTAAAGGAACAACAATTATTATTGATAAGGCACTATTTTCCTCAAAATCCAGAAGAAATTTATTGAGTTTTAAAGATATCTGCAAAAATGGGTATCATGTTGAAACAAATGAGGAAAATGGGATTGAGCATCTTTATATTACTCAAATGCATTTGGGTAAGAAATCTGTATTAGAAAAACTGTCGTCTTTTTCTACTGGCCTATATTTTGTAAAAATACGTACAATTGAAATTCATCATCTAGTAAATCAGAAGTTTACTGATCCTATTACTTTTAGCATTTGGCATGACCGGTTTGGTCATCCGGGATCTACCATGATGAGAAGAATCATTGAGAATACACATGGTCATCCTTTAAAAAATAAAAGGATATTAACATCAGAAAAATTCGCATGTACTGCATGTTCCCTAGGAAAATTAGTTGTTAAACCATCACCAGTAAAAGTAAGAGCTGAAAGTCCTACATTTCTCGAATAGATTCACGGTGATATTTGTGGACCTATTGATCCATCATATGGACCGTTCAAATATTTTATGGTCTTAATTGATGCATCATCCCGGTGGTCACATGTATGTTTATTATCTACTTGCAACCTGACGTTTGCGAAATTACTTGCTCAAATAATTAAATTATGAGCACAATTTCTTGACCATCACATTAAAAATATCCGTTTGGATAATGCTGGTGAATTTTTATCACATGCTTTTGATGCATATTGCATGTCAATTGGGATTAATGTTGAACATCTTATAGCTCATGTTCACACACAAAATGGTTTTGCTGAATTTTTGATTAAACGATTACAATTAATTGCTAAATCATTATTAATGAAAACAAATATCCCAACATCTGCCTGGGGACATGCTATTTTACATGCTGCAACACTTGTACGCATAAGACCAGCTAGTTATCATAAATTCTCTCATTTGCAATTGGCTTTTGGGTCAGAACCAAATATTGCTCATTTAAGAATTTTTGGGTGTGCTGTATATATTCCAATTGCACTAAACCAACGTACAAAGATGGGTCCTCAAAGAAGAAAGGGGATATACGTTGGATATGATTCTCCCTCTATTATCATGTATGTTGAACCCCTGACAGGAGATGTATTCACAGCAAGATTTGCTGATTGTCATTTTGATGAATCATTATTTCCTAAATTAGAGGGAGAACCAAAACAACATAAAAAGGATCTTGCTTGGACAATATCATTAAATTATCTTGATCCGCGCACAAGAACATGTGAACTTGAAGTTCAAAAGATAATTCATTTGCAAAGCATTGCAAATCAAATGCCATACGCTTTTGTTGACTCCAGAAGAGTTACAAAATCGCATATTCCAGCTATAAATGCTCCTATTCGAATTGAAGTTCCAGCAGAACAAAATATTATACCTATAGCTGCTGAGTCAAAAATACACCAGAAGCGTGGCCGATCTCTTGGTTCTAAAGATAAAAATCCTCAAAAGAAAAAAAATGATTAAATGATCTAGAAGATCATATTGAAGAAAAGAATGATAAAGACCAAGAGAGAACTGATGACAAAGAATCAGAAGTTGATGAAAGTAACACTGAAATTTCTATCAATTATACCACTTCCGGTAGAAGTTGGAATCGAATAGAAACTGTTATTGATAATATATTTGCATACAATATATCTCTTGATGTTATACAGGATAGTGATGATCCTGAACCAATATCAGTTGATGAATGTCGGCATAGAAAAGATTGGCTGCAATGGAAAGATGCGATTCAATCGGAGTTAAATGCACTAACAAAACGTGAAGTCTTCGGACCTGCAGTCCGAACACCAGAAGGTGTAAAACCTGTTGGCTGCAAATTGATATTTGTGCGAAAGCGCAATGAAAAGAGTGAAATCGTTCGATATAAAGCGCGATTAGTAGCCCAAGGTTTTTCACAAAGACCAGGGATTGATTATGATGAAACTTATTCTCCTGTTGTTGATGCTATTACACTCCGATATCTTATCAGTTTAACATTACATGAAAAGATAGATATGCGCCTATTAGATGTTGTCACTGCTTACTTGTATGGAAATTTAGAAAATGATGTTTACATGAAAATCACTGAAGGATTTCATATGCCTGAAGCATATAAACATTATCCTCGTGAAAATTACTCTATCAAGTTGCAGAAATCATTATATGACCTGAAGCAATCTGGGCGCATGTGGTTCACACGTCTTAGTGAATATTTATTGAAAGCGGGATTTAAAAATGACCAGGTATGTCCATGTGTTTTTATTAAAAAAATTGGTTCTAAATTTGTGATATTAGCTATATATGTTGATGATATTAATCTTATTGGAAATCCTGAAGAGCTCCAAGAAACAATTGATTATTTAAAAAGAGAATTCGAAATCAAGGATTTTGGTAAAACCAAATTTTGCCTTGGTTTACAAATTGAACATCTGGAAAGTGAAATATTTATTCATCAATCAACATATATAGCAAAAGTGCTAAAAAGATTTTACATGGACAAAGCACATCCATTGAGTATTCCAATGATCGTCTGATCATTAAATGAGGATAAAGATTCTTTCCGACCTCAAGAAAATGATGAAGAACTCCTTGGTCCTGAAGTACCATATCTCAGTGCAATTGGTGCATTGATGTATCTTGCTAATAATACACGACCTGATATTACTTTTGCTGTCAATTTATTAGCAAGATTTAGTTCTTCACCAACACGACGACATTGGAATAGAATTAAACAAGTCATTCGATATTTCCAAGGTACAATTGATTTCGAATTATTTTATTCAAATAAAACCAGCCCAACATTGATTAGTTATGCAGATGCTGGTTATTTATCTGATCAACATAAAGCACGTTCTCAAACGGGCTATCTATTTACATGTGGAAATACTGCTATATCATGGCGTTCTACGAAACAATTTATAACAGCTACTTCTTCAAATCATGCTGAAATTATAGTAAGTCGAAAATGTGTATGGCTAAGATCCATGATTCATTATATCTGAGAAAATTGTGGATTATCATCGATCAAAGATATTCCAACTCCTTTTTATGAAGACAATGCAGTTTGCATAGCTCAATTACGAGGAGGATATATTAAAAGAGATCGGACAAAACATATTTCACCAAAATTCTTCTTTACTCATGAACTCCAAATGAAAGGTGAAATTGATGTGTTACAAATTCGATCATGTGACAACCTCGCAGATATTTTCACGAAGACTTTACCAACTGCAACATTTGAGAAGTTGAGATATAAAATCGGTATGTGTCGGTTTAAAGATTTAAAGGAATCATCTCATCAGGGGGAGTAATAAACAGACATATAGAATAGTGTACTATTTTTCCTTCACTAGATTTTTTTCCCACTGGATTTTTATCTAATAAGGTTTTAATGAGACATATTCTTTATGTAATGGATGAACATCCAAGGGGGAGTGTTATGAATATTTTAAAATTATTGAAATCTCCATTAATTAGTGGAGGCTCCACTAATTATGGATTTATGTGAATTATTAGAGAAGATTTTTATGGATGTCCACCATTTAGTGGAGACACCACTAATTGAGATTAGTGGAAGATGATATATGCCATGATGTATTCCACTAATTAGAGCTCTATAAATAGAGCTATTTTCTAAGCTTGTAATACACCATCATTTTGTGAAAGAAAGATTAGAGAAAGAATTGTGAGAGAAAGAAAGAGAGAAGTTTGAAGAGAAATTT
Source organism: Voacanga thouarsii (assembly GCA_026120185.1). Lineage (NCBI taxonomy): Eukaryota > Viridiplantae > Streptophyta > Magnoliopsida > Gentianales > Apocynaceae > Voacanga > Voacanga thouarsii. The sequence goes on from JANUWF010001205.1 coordinate 3,781,169, forward strand.
TTGTGTAAAGAATAGTTAGAATTTTCCTAATGTGTAGTATGTAGATTTTATTATAACACTACCATAATTTTATAACATTTATCATATATTTGATTCAGTTTTCTTCTGTAATAGCTGAATTAGTTCTTTTGACTTGTGAGTCAATCATTTATTGGTTAACATCAATAATAATAATAATAAATATTACTAGTCACTTATAATATTTCTAAGAGACTATGTCCACATACTATTTTTCTCGTCCCTTATCATGTATGAAGCATGGTGGATGTTTAAAAACATGCACATGCAGTACTATATCGTATGCAATTGAGTGTAAATTTGTGAAAGTATTTGACAATATAATAATCAAGAAGATTGGTGGTGCGAGGCCATGGGTGAGCTTAGGTGACATATAATACTAGTTTCTTTTGGAGGGTGGAGGGAAGGGGTTAAGAGGCCATAAAGTCTATTTTCTTGAATTTTCTTGCGCATTAATTGGATACTAATAATTTTCACTCTTTACATTTTATTGTATAAAAACGTTTAATTATTCTACCGTATTACTAGATATTACATTATAAAATTTATTATTTTTTCAAAAAATAAATATTTTCAATGAATTTAAAAAATAGACTTCTAATTTAAATCAATCCAAATTATCTTGTATCTGTTTTTACCCTTGCGAATTTGTTGCTAAAAAGAGAGGATTTAAAAGTGAAGAGTTGTTTGGTGAAAAATACAAAAAATGAGGTATAATTGGTATATAAGAAGTGTATAAGACATTCTATTTAATTTTGGTATAATTGTTTAGAGCAATGATCTATTTTTACATGGTGGTAACAATTTTGATTGGTAAATTTATATAACTATTGTGATTTTTTTTTCCCCTTTGAGGGGCCCCGTCCAAGGGAAGCTTCAACCTTATACACAGCTTACAAGTTAATAGGTTTATTTGTTTTAAAGTAAAAAAATTAATAGTAGAAATTTAAATAAAAATATGATTATTTAAGGAAAATAAATACTAATTTTAGAATTAATCAAAATATAAACATAAATATTTAATTTCAAATAAATTATAACAAGAATGAAATATTACACTGAGGAATGGAATTTCACTTAAGTGGACCAGCCAAACTTCCAAACGGCCCAAATTCCTATTCTTTGAAGTTTGACTAAAACAATCTTTTCTTTCCTTCTCTTTTTTTGTTTCCTTTTGGGCTCAATTAGCCCAAAAAAAAAAAAAGAAAAAAAATGGCCGTGGGGTGGGGGAGAAGGGGGAGCCGGGTGGGGTCTGGGGATGGCTGTGCTGCCGCAGCGTCTCTGTTTTACAGTCTGTTTTGAAAGTCCTATCTTTATTTGATTTTGAAGTCTATTAAATTTCAAGATAATCACAGCACACGGTCCTAAAAGGAGATTTTTTTAAATGTTTTTCTTTTAAATTAAAAATAATTTTCTTTACTATTAAGTTATTTAATAGATTTCTTTATTATTTATTGGTTAAGGTATATCTCATCTTTAAATTTACTATTAATTAATACTATTAAGTATAAGAAGAAATCGCTTTGCTATTTAGAATTAAAACAAATTCTCATATTATTATTTAAATTTTATTTTATCTCTAATTAATATATTATTTTTTGCATTTTTCTTTTTTCTTTTCATTAAGTAGAAGGGTAAATTTATTTTTTTCTAATATTGTTGGGTAATAAAGATATATTTTTTACTGTTTTTATTATATTTGACGTTATAATAGAGATAAGAAATAAAAAATTGAATATTAATTGGAGACCGAATGAAATTTTAGTAATACAAGTGTTGTCCATAAAAATATAGTAAAGTGTTTTTTTTTAATAGAAAAAAATGCTGAACTTTCTAAACCAGAAAAAGATCCAGGGAAATAAAAAGAAAAAAGTTGGTCAGTACGACGTCGTCATTGTGCGCCAAGTTAGTTTGCCAGCATTCAATGATTCAAACCATGAGTTCAGTTGGCAGTTGAACCAGGAGAATACAGAAGCTGTGAGGCAGATCTCAGGTGGGTGATCTGCCCACCTATTTATTTATTTATTTATTTATTAGGGATCTTTATTGTTTTCTTCTTCAAATACTCCTCCTTTCTCTATTTCTTCATCTTCTTCGGTTTCAAATTTCTTCATTTCTTACTCTAGTTTTGCCAGAAATAGGATAAAAGATACCCATTTTTGAGACCTGCAATGGCTGGATTTTTGTCTGTTCTTAAACGCATTTACCTCACCATTTACAATTGGACTGTCTTTGTAGGATGGTAAAGTTTTCTGGGATCTGAGCTCTTTTTTTTTTTTTTTTTTCCCGGGTTTTGCGTTTTATGTGTTTTTCTTACTCATGAACTAAGTGGAATTTGAATTCTGTAGGCTACAGGTATTTTATTTGGCTGTGAAAACTTTGACGGAATCTGGACATGAACATGTCTACGATGCGGTTGAGAAGCCCTTGCTTTTTGCTCAATCCGCTGCCATTTTGGAGGTAAAGAGCTCTTCTTTTTGTTGCTCTGAGTTTTTCGTGTAGATTGTTTTGTTGCTGAACGAAGAAAGTTGTTCACTGTGAGTGAATTATGTAACGTACATGTAGTTTGTTTTATGGAATTAGATGCAAGAGATTTGAATATATTTTGACCCGTGCGCAAGTGAATGAGATGGCTGTAACGTTTAAAGGATTTGTATTGCAGAGAGTTATAATAAACGCTTAAAGATAAGAGAAACGTTAAAAGATCAAATTTTGAGATGGTCACATATTTCTAGTAGAAGATTAGAAATGAAATCCTTCAATAGCTTGCTGAGCCAATCTTTGTCAGTTGTTGAATGCTTGAATTAATCTTGGCAAGCTTATGGATTTTAAGTCTCAGGATTGGGCAGTTATTCATTGAGCAACTTGTGTATGTAAAAAGTCTTGAACGAGGGCTGATAATAGAGGGAGGGAAAAGAGAGGGCCTCAGATAACTCATCCAAGAAGATAAGTCCAAGTTTGGAAGAACTAGCTCAACTGGCATGTATGTACATGGCGAAATATTTCAAAGAGAACAGAAAAAACCTCCATTCACCATTTTAAGGGCTTCAAAATGCATTGAAAAACAGCTAAGAATTAGTACTACAACTCACTAGGGACATTAGACAAAGAGACTTTCATATTCAAACAACTAGTCATGGTTGAGAAAGACTAGGAAACAGAGATTTTTGGCTGTTTTTATGCAATTTTGTATCAATTCAGTAACCTTTCCAAGGCGTAGTAGGTACCAAATTAAAGCTCTCGATGTCTAGTTTTTAATGCATCAAATGATGTATAATTTGAATATTTCTAGAGAGAGTTGTAAGCAATCTCCCAAGATGTGTCACAACCATTTGTAGTAAATGAATTTTGAAGAATTTGGACTACTTTTCAGTTTTCTTTATGGTCTGAATATCTCCCATATTTGAACAGTGGCTAAATGGTCTATGTTCTTATTGTGTTCATTCGGTGGTGGTTTCTTCATGGAAGTGCATGCCTTCTTATACTGCTTTTGATAATGTATTCACTGACCATGACAGAAGTGCTTGGCTCCAATTGCAATAAAAAAGTTGTGATGCCAAAATTTTATGTACAAGTTTGAAATTTTGCCATAGAACTCTTTAGACTTTCAAACAGTGCATGCACCAGAAAGTATAAATTTCGATTCTTGATTGGCTATAATGTACAATTCACGATGAAACTTTGGCAGATGCTTTATATTGATGATATGCAATTAAATTCATGTTGAATCTTTGCCAATGTTATTTTCTCCAATATCTTTTCATTCTTAAAGTTTCAATTGATTATGTTTAAAAGTCTGATTCTCTTGCTAGTCTGATGCAATACATGCCCTAACTTGCATTTTTTGTTTCTGTCTTACATGAAATGCTCTGGGGCAGATAATTCACGGTCTAGTTGGTGAGTGAACTTTGTTGACATCTTGGTATCGTATATATAGAAAATTTTTCATCTCATATTGGAATAACTCTTTTTCTTTTCCTTCAAAGGTTTTGTCAGATCTCCAGTTTCTGCTATGCTACCACAGATAGGTTCACGATTATATCTTACTTGGGGAATTTTGTGGAGCTTTCCTGAGGTTTGAGCACTTTATGTCAATGTTTGTTGTGTTGTATTGTTAAAGATTTTTCCACTGATATGGTGAAACTTGCTTCCACAGATCCGGACCCATATACTTGTTAGCTCTTTGGTTATTAGCTGGTCTATTACTGAGGTAAGTGTTGCATATTCATAAGCTAACCACTTACGTACTCTCTAAAACCTTTCATCCAAATTTGTATATGTCTGAGTTAAATAAAAAAAATTAAATTATAAAAATCCATCTTAATTTGCTGTTCTCGTTTGTGAAGTGGAGTTGGCTCTTATGTTTTGTCAATTCTAGTGTTATGAAGCCTTTAGTTCTCTTTATACTGCAATATGCTTGGAATGCTAAATAATCTAGTTTACTTTTTTTTTTTTTTTTTTAAAATCATCATGGTTATTTGTTTCTGTATGCTCACATTTGATACTATAGGTATTGACAAAATTAGATGGTGTCCTTCACCAGTCTCTTCTTCTTTTCCACTCTGATTTATGTTTTTGAGTTTTTAACCCAGCATTTTTAAAAAATTATAAAAAAGGGGAAAAATAAATCTTTTGTTTTTATCCCCAGCCCCACAGGTTTCCTCTCTAGTTTTACATTCTGTGTTATTATTCTTTCATTAGACTGGTATTTTTGTCGAGAAATCAATTTCATGAAGGGATATTTTGTTTTGTTATGTTTAGATCATTCGATATTCTTTCTTTGGCACAAAGGAAGCTTTTGGTTCTGCACCTTCATGGCTCTTGTGGCTTAGGTATTAGATATTCCAATTTTCAATCTATGAAACAATGGTGCCTCCAGGAAGGAACTTTCTTATTTTACCAATTTGTCTACTGCAGGTATAGCACCTTCATAGTGTTGTATCCAACTGGCATCACAAGTGAAGTTGGTTTAATATATTATTGCCTGCCTTATATCAAGGTAATAAGCTAGAAATGGTCATGCAAGTGATTTCTACTAGATTTGACTGACTTCACGTCGGCTTGTTGTTATCTGAGATTTTGACTTGCACAATTTGCAATTTTCCCTGCAAAATAGATGGTCACGTTTTTTCCACACTGCATGCGCAAAATGATGTAATTGGCATAATTTGAGCTTATGGATGTGCTGAGATTATTAGTGCACTCTGTAGAAACTTCTATTTCTGAGTGTCAAATATTTGGGAATGTTCTGCTAACTATAGGTTTTTCATTTCTCTCTCAGAATTGTGAGTTCCTTTAGTTTCTTGCCATTGAAATAAGAATGCAAGAACCACATCCATTCAAAATGGTTGCATTATGATTCACCAGCAAATTCTTCACAGATCATCATTAAACTTAATTCTGACCCAAGGATTCCCAATTCCAATCTAAACAGTTTGAGAAACTTGTTACCCCTTAATTGAACGCTGAACTAGATGTCCAGGTTTGCATTTCCATTTTCCTCCAGCATTAACTTGCGGTGGTTTTGAGTTCCTAACTTTAGCTCCCCTTTATGACTTCTTGAACAGAGAGAATGAATCTGCTGTCAAATGCTTTATTGATGTGCCTATCCAAAACGAAAGTGCTTCCATCTTGTGCTGATGGAAAAGTTTCTGATAGCATAGATGATACATAAAACTCTTTTTCTAGGGAAAAAGCTAATTGTGTCATCAAGTATCACATCTATGTGAATACTCAAAAGTTTTCTTGAAATTCAGATTATATTTCTAATATTTACAACTTTCTCCAGGAATCCGGTAAGTACTGCATCAGGATGCCGAACAAGTGGAACTACTCGTTCGATTACTACTATGGTTCATTTGTTGGTCTTGCTATTTATGTCCCAGGTATGAATTTGCTCGTCTGAAAAAAAAAAAAAAAAAAAAAAATTCTGTTACGTTGTTAAGTGTAATTTGCCAATGCTAATTTACCAAATTATGCTACTGAAATGCAGGCAGTCCTTATTTGTATACCTATATGCTGGGGCAGAGGAAGAAAGCTCTCTCCAAACTCAAAAAGGAGTAGATTGGTAGGTCCAAATTTCAGTCTTTGGTTCTTGTAGCAGAATCCTGCTTCTGTAGTTTCTTGGCATCAATTGTATCCTCTGGATATACTTCATCAATGTATCTTATATGGAATTTTGAGATCAGATAAATGATTATGCTTTCAAGTAGAAATGATAAAACTCCTTTTCTTACCAAGGGAAAAAAACAAAAAGAAAATACTCTAATACAGTTCAATTCAGTTTTAGGGCATTTGATGAAGAGGACTGGAAATTGATACTATTTCGATGCAGGAGCGAACTAAAGGACCACTGAGCTATGGAAATTATTATCATAGATTCCATCTAATCTCTGTTGATATATGTATTAAAGATCTATATTTAAATTGTATCTTTTTTTCTTTTTTGGCAAAGTATTTAAAATGTAACATATGTACTTGTATAAAAATTTAAAATGTAATAGTATATAAAAATAAAATCTAAGTATAGTTTATTGTAGTATATGTCTCTGAGTTAGAGGTTGCCATGCTTTTGGAACCTGCTCTCCCTAAACCCTCCCCAGCTCGCACTTCAAGACACTTCCATTTCTCTTAAGAAAGGGGGGAACCCACGCTACCTACAGATGGTTTTACCTTTTAGTGGTCTAGTGGAAATTACAACTTGCTTAGAGGACTAATGAATAATTTTCTTTTAAAAAAAAAATTAAAGTACAACCTTGGGACATCAAAAGATAATGATCCAAATAGATTTTGGTTGGGTTTTTTAACATTGATAGAGAGAGAGAAAAAAGGGGCAACAAAAATAGTGGACCAATTTTTGAAAATATAAAAGTTAAAAAGAAATGAAAAAGAAAATGTAAAAGACAAATAACATAGTAAAGGCCATAATTAGAGGTACAAAAGGTCAAAAAGGTAAGCCCATATTCTATTGGGCTTTCTAAATGGGTCAGCCTAATGAACTGGCTCCACTTTGAAAAAATCGAGACCCCGACCGCCAAATGAGGGGGAAAATAAAAAAATGGTCACCATTTGTGTTCTCTTCACTTTCATGACACAATATTGCCTTGACAACTTAGTAATTTAGTTGGTAATAATATTTTTTATTTGATATTGTTGTTGGCAAAATAAGGAGTCGATGTAAACGGAGATCGGCTTCATTTTCAATAAATACAAACGATTTGATATGGTGAAATAGAAAATGGTATCAGATCTCTTTTGAATCAGGAACCGGGTTCCTTGAACTTACTATAGAAAGGGTTCAAGAAAGTCAACTGAAAATGTTCAACGGAAGGACTTTTCTGGGGTAATAGATTGATACTTGCATTAATTTGCTTAAAGGAAAGTATAAAAAAGGGTCTAATATTCGAAAGTAGTACAGAAAGTTGTAGGGAAAAATTGGAAATAAAGTTGTAAAGGAAAGCTATAACAAAGAGGTAAAAAAGCTTTAAGGAATTGAAACCCTAGACTAAAAAGCTGTAAATGGCGACAAAGTAGAAGAAATTGAATATTGTTGGTTGATGGTTTGATTGATGTGTTCGGTTTTGGGCAATACTCCCATTTTATACTTGCTGCAATCGAGCCACTAACAGATCGTGGAGTTTCTTCCGGCCAAAGAGTGTTCCCAACGGTCGTGCAGAATTCTTGCGCCGAAAGATCAGGAATTTGTTTTCCTTCTTATCGGCTCCGTAGTGCCGATGTTGACCATGACTATCGGCTGCTTGAAATGTTGACTTTATCGGCTCGTCCCAACTTATCGAATCGGTATCGGCTCAAAGTAACCATTATGTCGGCTCGACAAAGTTGACATCAACACATGCCCCCTCGAGTCCCGTTGTTTCAGCGAGCGCGAGTCAGCGAAACAATGGGAATCGTACAACTATTAATGACAGCTGTTCTTTTTCTGACAAAATCGAAACGTCCCGAACGTTGTGGAATATTTGTGACGCCTTGGCCTTAGAACCCGCGAACGGCCCAATTTCAAACTTCTTTTTAAATAGCAGTGGTCCCCAATCAGAACTCCTCACTTCCTACGACTTCTATCTTCTTCAGAATTCTACTGCTTGAGTGATTCATCGATCCTTTATCTTTTTGCCATAATTTCCTGTGAACTGCAAATTTCCTTTCGGTAAAAAGACAACATTGCGATGGCAACCCCTACCGATAAAAACATTTTGTCCCCGGTCCAAGCCGATGCTAGCCTGTTTGCCTTGGGCCCACGTCTCTTGCCTGTAGAAGTTATCGCTGAACACCTGCGGTTTGTCTTACCTGCCGATTTTACTTTCCCTCTGCAATAGGATACTTTTACAACCATCAATCTTCCCTCCTCTTTTTGTCACTGGCCCCGCAAGCTCAAGAACTATAGAGAATGGCGGGACCGTTGTTATGCCCGATTTGGGGCCATTTGGGTGCAATGGGGAATTTCGGACGCCATTATGATGACCGACTTCGAGATGGCGTTTGACCATAATCTATTCATCGTTGTTCTTTCCTTTTGGTCCTCGGCGATAAACGGCTTCATCTTTCCGCACGGAATGTTTTCCCCTACCATTCTTGACATTTGCACCATCCTCGGCTTTCAATGTGAAGGCGATGAGATTCCGAGGCTCCGTGATAAAGAAAACTTACCAGCCGTTGAGGCTCGTTTGGACAAGGCCTCTTCTTCATATGGCAACTTCATCAATGCTTAAAGAGGGGTGGAGGATACTCCTTCAAGCCAAGAACAAGCGGCCTTCCTATGGCTTTGGTTATGTAAGTATATTGTCTGCTCCCATTCTACCGGTGTCAGCAACGAGTACCGATACTATGTATCGGCTCTCTTACAGAGCAAAAGGCGCTGTGACCTTACCTCTCTAGTCCTCACCTTAGTCTATCACACCATAAATCAGTTGATGACTGTCCTTGCCGCTTGGGAAGATTCGACCAACCTTAGGGGCCCGCTCTAGATTGCCAAACTTTGGCTGTACCAGTATCTGCCCAACTTTGGTGTTAGTCGAATCACAGGAGCCCAGGCGGACCCTTCCGAATGAGCGACCGGCTATCGACTGCTTTGGGTCCCCATGAACACTCCTTCTGCCGAAACCATCGTCTCGTATCTTTACTAATGTCGAGACTTCCATGTTGCTATTTTCTTTCCGCATGCTGCTCACCAAGAAGGCCCCTTTTGGTTGAAAGGCTTGTCGAAAAGCCCCGAAGCAACACAAAAAACTTTATGGGCCTGAATTCTGTGTCCTTGAGAAATTCTTCTGGGGGCCAAGCTTGGAGCTCGGAGTGCTAAGACCTCTTGTGAGAGGTACAACCCTCACTGCTTCTCCCGCCAATTTGGGCTGATACAAGACATCCCCGCAGATCCGGGGCACGTTTCTTCTTTCTCCGTGAAACCAGTGCTATCGGCTAAAAATGTACAACCCTTAGCCGAAAGCACCTAGGCCATCCTGAGGTCTTTTGAATTTAAATCCTTCTAGGTGGTATTGGAGACTTCTCCGAACTTCAATTTATGGTGGAGACTACTGAGTGGGGCCCTGTTTTCTGCTCCTATAGGCGTCTGGCTTCTGCGGATTCCTGGGCCGGCCACCTCTTTGCCTGAACCACCATCTGCTAAGAAAGGAAAATAGGTAAAATACCCTGTAAGTCTAATAATAATGTCGGCCTTACGTACTCTCTTGGTGCAGAAAACTACTGCTGCTGCTCCCGCTGTCTCGGAGGAGGAGGAAAAAGAAGTTGAGGTCCCATCCCTATTTCTTCGATAAAAAAGGAAGCATAAAACACCGACTCCTCCCATTTCTAAGGTTTACTTCTGTCAATTCTTTTTTTTTTTCAGCTTCCTTAATGTTCAATTTTTATCTAATTATCAGCACAAATCTTTTCTACAGAAGTGCAAACAAGGGATAGGTCGTCCTGTTATCATCGACACTTCTTCTGACTTGGAGGAAGACATTCCGCTTCGATCTTTAGCTGAAAGGGCGGTTGAAAGAACTGTTCCCCCGATGACAGATACCCCGACGGTGGAGGCTACGGCTCCTCTTCCAGTGGCTAACGTGTTGGCTTCCCCACCAGTGGCAAACCTTCCATCGGCTGAGCTACCGACTCCAAAAAGTCTATCCCCTGTTCCGCTAAGGCCTGAAAAACCACTAGTGGCCGATGTTAATGAAACAACTCTGCCTCCTCCCAGTCAGGGAACTGGAGAAGCTACTATTCCCCTGCCGATGCTGACGTTGGCCTCGGCGCTGGACTTTCTTGATGGCCTCATCGGGGCTTCCTTACCTGCTGAGAGGTCTACCCTTGATAATGTGAGTCGCGCCCTTCTGCGGATTGTAAATCAGTCGACCCAGACATGCCCCCTATGCTTCAGGATTTGGCAATTGGGTGCCTGGGGCAGATGCACTTCACTGGTCGCTTCTTCTTTGACACGCAACGTCGTCGAGATGAAGCTCATGACTAGCTAGAGCTTCTAAAACTGCATCAAGAAAATGCAGCATTTGCAGAGAAAGATCGCCGGGAATCCATGGGTCATCTTACGCTTCTGCGAGCTGACATTGCGGAGGGAATGGGGAAGATTGAACTGCTCGAACATCAATTATCAGAACTCTAGGAAGAACTTGCCTCTGAGAAAAAGGCCTTGGAGCAGCGGCTTCAATCAGAGAAAGGACTCCAGGAAACAGTTAAAGCTATTGACGACTCCCTTCTCAAGCATAGTGACGAACGGCTAATGCTGGAGGCGGAAGAGGAATTGCTCGAAGCTGAACTATCAAACTCAACCGTCCTACTGAATGAGATGAAGTACGGGTGGGACAAGGCTCAACACCCTTCGACTACTGACGAAACAAGTCCTTTTGAAACTCAAACTGAAGAAACTGTCATTTCAACGGCCGAAACAGGGGTTCAGAAGATATGCACTGACGAGGTGGCCCTGCTCCTCGAAGGAGGAACAGAAACTGAGGCTGAGATGGCTAGAACAGAGCTCCCAGTTCCTGATCCGCAGCCAACGGAAACCGCCATAATGGCTAGCCAAGCGTCCGCCGAATCAGAAGACCCTAATTGGCTAGCGATTGTTCCTTATCAGCCAATGTTGTTGCCCAACGTCCCTTCTGATGATAGCTGATTTCTTTTGTAATGACATTTACGGCTATCTGGTCGGCCTCTTGTGATCAGTTCAATATATCAGAACAAAATTTTCTGCTCAAGAAGATTTTCTCTCTCTCTCTCTTTTTTAACTCTCTAGTCCCTTCCCAGAACATCGGATAGTACCGTTTCAAGAACTTACCGTTAATTGCTTTACCTGCTTCCTTTCCATCGGCTGTCATTAGGCGGTAAGCTCCTCCATAAAAAACTTGCGTTACTAAGAATGGGCCTTCCCAGGATGCGAACCACTTGCCGTACTTCGGATCTTTTGGTGCAATGGGGAGAATAGTCTTCCATACCATGTCTCCTTCTTGAAAACTTCTTTCACGGTCTTTCCGATTATACGCCCTTGTTACCTTCTCCTTGTGTCGTTTTATATTCTCCAGGGCAACCCAGCAGTCCATCTCAACTTGGTCTAAGCTCAGGGCTAAAGCTGTCTGATAATCTTCAGTCATTAGACCATGCTGGTAGGCTATCCGGGCTGATTGCAATGATAACTCAACAGGTAACACAGCATCCTGTCCGTAAGTTAGTCTAAACGGAGTAAAGCCAGTAGTAGTTTTAGTAGTATTCCGATGGGCCCATAACACTTCCTGTAACGTCTCGTGCAATTTTCTTGGATTGTCTTCTACTGCCTTGCGGATCATGCCGATTAAGGTTTTGTTTGTTGCCTCTGCTTATCCGTTGGCCTGTGCATAATAAGGAGAAGAGTGAAGCAACTTAACTTTAAACTGTGTTAGGAAATTACGTACCTGGTCCCCTGTAAACATCGTTCCTTAATCCGTTGTTATTATCTCTGGGATTCCAAAACGAAATAGAATATTTTGTTGGAGAAAGTTGATGACCGCTGTTTGTGTCACTTTAGTCAATGGTTGCGCCTCTACCCACTTGGTGAAGTAATCCGTTGCCACCAATATGAATGTGTGGCTTTTTACTGAAGGTGGATCAATTTTTCCGATGATGTCCAGGGCCCGCCCATGGAAAAGCCATGGTTTAATGATCGGATTCAATTCCGTGGAAGGAGTGTGCAATAAAGGGCCATGCTTTTGGCAAGCTTTACAGCTAACCACATAAGCATTACAATTTATAGTCATTGATGGCCAAAAGAAACCATGACGTTGAAGCGTCCATTTCAGTTTTGGGCTCGCTTGATGTACTCCACATAAGCCTTCGTGCACCTTGCCATAACCCGCAAGGCTTCTTCCTTGGAGGGACACTTTAAAAGAACTCCGGTGTGACTCTGCCAGAACAAATCATTGCCTATCAATGTAAAGCTGAGGGCCTTTCGTTTCACATCGCGAGACGCTTGTCCAGTCGGGTTTCTTGAATAAGTGACAATCTCCTGTCGCCAATCTTCCTGATACTCTGTCTCCGCTATTTGTTGGTACATCACTGCTTTCCTAAAACCTGAAGCCAGCTGAGCTAAATCATTAGCACTTTGATTTTTCGATCTGGGAACATGGGCTAGAATGACCTCCTGGAAATGCTGAAGGAGCCCCTTTACCTCCTGTAACCTATTCGACAGAAACGGGTTAGCACATATATAATTTCCTAATACTTTTCGGATAACCACTTGAGAATCCCCTACAATTCCGACTACTCGAGCTTCCAGTGCTTTCAGAATCCGTAATCCTAACAAAAGGGCGTCATATTCCGCCTGATTATTAGTTGTCCCCTTCTTTAACTCAAAGTGGATCTTACCCTACTGTCCATTCGGAGATTCAATAACTAGACCAATACCAGCCTTCTGTTGGGTACTTGAGCCATCAAATTGTAAAACCCGTGGCTTTAAAGAAACGTACCTCTGTGGCTTGTTTTCATCTGTTTGCGGTATTTCCAGAGAAGGATGTTCAGCTAAAAAATCTGCAATAGTCTGTCCTTTTACAGCTCTCAATGGCACATAAGTTAGAGAAAAATCATGTAATTTGATCTCCCATTTCATAAGCTGCCCATTCAGTAAAGGGTGATTCAACAAGAGTTTGATTAAATCTACCTTACATAGGATATGTACTTTCCTAAATAACAAGTAATGCTCCAACTTTGTGCATGCATAGTGGAGAGATAAACATAGCTTTTCAATAGGGGTGTACCTGGTCTCCGTATCCGATAGATTCTGACTAAGGTAGTATACTGCTCTTTCTATCCCTCGTTGGTTATCCTGAGCCAATAAACTGCCGATAGATCCTTCCGCAACTGAGATATATAACTTCATGGGAGACCAGTTGTGTGGAGGAGCTAACACCGGTGGATGTGATAAAGCTACCTTTATTTGATCAAACGCTACCTGATTCTCAGGCTGCCAGATAAATTCTTGAGATAGCTTTAATCGTAATAGAGAAGAAAATACTTTCTGCTTACCTGCAGCGTTTGCCAAAAAACGCCGTAGAAAATTGATCTTCCCCAAGAAACTTTGTAGCTCTTTCTTCGTCTGAGGCAGTCTTACTTGTAGAATATCTCGAGCCTTATTCTGATCTATCTCAATCCTCCTTTTGGTGTACTAAAAACCCAAGGAAATTCTTGGCCGTAACTCCAAATGCACACTTAGTCGGATTGATCTTCAAATGGTGCTGACGCATCCAGAGGAACGCTTATTCCAAATCAACTAAGTGTTGTAGGAACATGGGGGATTTTACGACCAAGTCGTCTTTGTAGACCTCCATGGTGCTGCCGATAAGGTCGTGGAAGATGAGGTTCATGGCCCGTTGAAAGGTGGCCCCAGCGTTCTTCAAACTAAATGGCATGATCACCCATTCGAATAAGCCGATAGATCCCGGGCAACGGAACGCCGTTTTATGTGTATCCTCTTCAGTTATGAATATCTGGTTATACCCTGAATAACCATCCATGAAGCTTAAAAACTGGTTACCCGCAGTGGAATCTACTAACATATCTGCTATTGGCATAACATACTCATCCTTCGGAGTGGCCAAGTTCACGTTTCTGAAGTCTATGCAGACACGTAGTTGACCATTCTTCTTAATGACCGGCACGATGTTAGATATCCATTCTGCATATCGGCACGTACGGATTAACCCACATCGAAGTAACCTTTCTACCTCCTCCTTGATTCTGGGTAGCAATGCAGGATTAAAACGTCTTGCCGGTTATTTATGGGGTTTAAAGCCTTCTTTCACAGATAGGCGATGTTCCACAATGCTTCGATCCAAACCTGGAATTTCATGACAGTCTCATGCAAAGCAATCTTTGTATCTACGGATTAGACAGGTTATCTTATCCCTTTGCTCAATAGTCAAATGTAAACTCACATTGGCTGTTCTGTTTTCCCCAGCTTCTCCTATGTCTACTTCTATTAACGGATCTTGAGCAATGAAGCCAGGAGCTCGTCGGACCTCTGGATCTTCAGGTCGTAGGCCGCTTGGTTCCTCAGTGGTGATCAAGTTATGGGCCATCGTTAGCTTGGCGTATTGGCTTGGATCAAAGGTCGGATGATAAAACAGAGCTTCGTTCATGTGGATTTCGGCTGAAAACAGATTATGATCAACTGGGATTTGCTCTACCCGTTCTCCATCCCAAATCAGCATCATCTGGTGTAAAGTGAACGGTACGCAACAATTTGCATGAATCCAATCCCTGCCCAATAAAACGGAATAAGCTGACTTCACATCAATTATAAAAAAGACCGTTTTACTGGTTTTGGACTCGACTGTGACTTCACAGGTGATAACGCCTTCTGCTGCAGTTGCTTCTTTAGTGAAATTAACCATTTGTACATCGGTAGGGGATAAATCCAACTTACCCTTTCCCAACTGCTTCAAGGTAGAGAAAGGCATTACGTTTAAGACAGCTCCACCATCAACAAAAATCCGAGTAAGTGGCTTGCCGTTGATATGTGCTTTGATGTACAGGGGCCTGAGATGGTTAACACTTTGAGCTGTCGGAATGGGAAAGAGCATCTCTTCTGGGGGGAATTTTGTCATCAACCAACTCCACTGTAGCTCTTTCTTCCACAAGAAAATCGTCTTCCATGGACTCTTGACGAGAAGTGGCTTAGAAACTTGATGGCAAGATGTTGAGCATGTTTTGGCCATTATCAGGGGCTAATTGTTCTTCAACCTAGGTATCAACTAGCCGCCTTTGTTGTGCCCGCTTCCGCTGTTCTCGTCTTTTTTGGGACTTTGATGGTCGGGAACACAGGCCAGACAGAAATGTTCCCTCTTGGGGTACCTGCACTGTTAATTTCCCTTTTTTGCCATGGAAATATGCTGCAAAAGAGGGAGGAGATAAACGGGTAAAAACTAACGGTTTACCATCCAATCTCTGGAATGCTTCCCTATCCCCCCAGGCTTGTTGTTTCCTGCATGCTCTTCCTGCTTCCCAAACATTGTTTGCAGCATGTGTGCATCAGCTAACAGAAATGGATCTGTGTCTACCAAAGTCTCTTCATTTTTGTCTTCAAACTTCGATCTTCCATCTTGGATAGCCTTCTGAATGATGTTTCTGAAAATAATACAACTGTTAGTACTATGCGAGAAAGAATTATGCCATCTGCAATACCTTTTTCCTTTCAATTCTTCCTGGCTTGGGATCCTGTGTCCATAAGCCAGACGAATCTGCTTATCTGCCACCAGTTGGTCAAAATTTGTTCAGCTTTTGAGACGTCAAACAAATAGGAGGGTCCTGACGTGGCAATTTCCTCCTTTCTTTTGTCGGGTTTCAAATGAGGACACGTATAGGACGCGCC
Organism: Voacanga thouarsii; assembly: GCA_026120185.1. Classification (NCBI taxonomy): domain Eukaryota; kingdom Viridiplantae; phylum Streptophyta; class Magnoliopsida; order Gentianales; family Apocynaceae; genus Voacanga; species Voacanga thouarsii. The sequence continues at coordinate 3,797,046 of JANUWF010001205.1, forward strand.
CTTTACCAACTCTGCTGCCATTACCTCTATAGCTTGCTCCTCGTCTTCCTCATTAGTATCTTCTATGGCGGATATCATTGTCTGGTCATGAGAGAAGTTGACGAAACGCCTCTTCTCTTTCTCCTTGATCATCTATTCTATTCTGACAGCGTGAGACAACAGTCGGGATAAATCCGAGAAGTCTTGGAGAATGAGCCGTTCTTTGAGCTGTGGATGCATCCTGCTAATAGCAATTCTTGCACATTTCGTTTCAGGCAACTGGGTTGTACATTTGGACTTAGTTTGCCAGAAAAGTTCAATAAAATCCGCAACATCTTCTGATTCCTTTTGTTTTATTGCCAAAAGGTCAGCGATGGAAACTTCCGGTACCGGTTTAAAAAAATGTTGGTGAAATATTCTTTCCATGTCAACCCATGAGTATACAGAATTAGGAACTAGATTGGCATACCATGTGAATGCTGCTCCTGTTAAAGACAATAAAAACAGTTGTAATTTATGTCATTCATTGTTTCCCAACTCACCGCATTGTGCTGTGAATCTTCCGATGTGTTCTATGGTGGACTTATTATCTTCACCAGAAAATGTTGAGAACTCCAGCAGCTTGTAGCCTCGAGGGAGTACTGCCATGAAATCCACCTACTAAGGGTAAGGTTTTTGGTATACGAGCTGATCCAATGACTACCGTCGGAATGTTTCCGTTACCATATCCACCGGCTAGTACGGCTGTTGAAACTGAGGTGAAGGACTTTGCATGACAGGTCGGGGACCTTGCCCCGTGGAAGACTCAATATTTTCGATCCCCTGCCCTGGGTTAGTTGCTGTGATTGCCTGATATAAAGGAGGGTAACGAACAAAGTAATTTGGCTGTCCCCCAAAAGGTGGCATATTTCCCCTAACAAAGGTTGGAGCTGCTTCATAAGTCGTTGGTAACCCTGTCGTTGGGTCCGGACTCCTGTCTGGAAACATTTCTACTGGCAACATGTTTTGAGCCACCATTCCTGGAACTTGATGCCCCCCGGTAGCAGGGAAGGACATTTCTCTTCGCATGAGGTGCACTGAGCCATGAGAAGGTGCTCCATCAGCCGACGGCATGGGGTATGCAGGTGCCATATTTGTCCCTTTTGCAGGATAACCCGATGGCTGAGTGAAGGTTTGTATATTTTGCCTCTGCGCAAATTGTTGAAGCTCATTCTGAAGCAGAGGTCGAAAAATAGTAACAAATTGTGGGATAAAACCCTGTAAGAGCTCGCTAGTACATTGTTCCATACTATGTCGAATGGCAGTCAGTGAGGTGGACGTCAATTGAGACACCGGTGGTGGGGGCGAGAACTGACACCCTTGCTCCATAGAAGTACCCTGAGTACAATTGGTAGTAGTAACCGAAAGATCAAAGACTCCCCGGAGAGCACGGACTGGGGGTCACTCGGATGACTCTGGTGCTGGTGGCTGTTGTGAATTGTTTGCCATCGATCGTCCTGACCGCAATAGCATGCGAACACTGACCTCTGGTCCCACTGGGCGTGCCAATCTGTGTTGTTGTCAAAATAAGGAGTTGATGCAAACGGGGATCGGCTTCATTTCTGATAAACAAAAACGATCCGATATGGTGAAACAGAAAATGGTATTAGATCTCTTTTGAATCAGAGATCGGGTTTTTTGAACTTACTATAGAAAGGGTTCAAGAAAGTCAACTGAAAATGCTCAACGAAAGGACTTTTTCTGGGGTAATAGACTGATACTTGTATTAACTTGCTTAAAGGAAAGTACAAAAAAGAGTCTAATATTCGAAATTAGAATAGAAAGCTGTAAGGAAAAATTGGAAATAAAGTTGTAAAGGAAAGCTATAACAAAGCGGTAAGAAAGCTTTAAGGAATTGAAACCCTAAACTAAAAAGTTGTAAATGACGACAAAGTAGAAGAAATTGAATATTGTTGGTTGATGGTTTGATTGATGTGTTCGGTTCTGGGCAATACTCTCATTTTATACTTGCTGCAATCGAGCCACTAACAGATCGTGGAGTTTCTTCTTGCCAAAGAGTACTCCCAACGGTCGTGCAGAATTCTTGCGTCGAAAGATCAGGAATTTGTTTTCTTTTTTATCGACTCCGTGGTGCCAATGTTAACCATGACTGTCGGCTGTTTGAAATGTTGACTTTATTGACTCGTCCCAACTTATCAAATCGGCATCGGTTCAAAGTAACCATTGTGTCGGATCGGCAAAGTTGACGTCAACAGATATAATTTTTTTAATTTAAAAAAATTTAGGAGGAGTTATCTCTTAAACTTTTAAAAAAATCTTTGAAAATTTTAATTTTTTTCTTTTTTAAAAAATATATAATATTATCTTTTATTCATTGATTAAGTTCTATCTATATCGCTTTCTTCAACTTACCCCTCCCCCAAAAATATATATATTATCCATTGGTTAAGTTTTGGTTTGTTTGTATTTACATCTCAACAGCAAAAATCTATTCATTCTTTTTCCCCTCCCTCCCAATTGTCAGACACAATTTGGGGGGAAAAAATCGATACAAGTTAATATATAACACGGATATTAACTTATAAGCATAAATAATATGAATTTATTTTTGGCGCCAAGCTATCAATGGGTTCATTAATCATATTTTAAATAGATACCATATCGAGAGTAATAGTAAAAGTTCTCCTAATTTTAACAATAATCTTTCAACTAGCTAAAGAAGTTATCAAGGAAATTAAGAGTGTAAATGAAGCAAGTTATTGATGAGTGCTTGAATATAATATTTTAGTTTCAATAATATTTAATAAATAAAAATAATTTTGAAAAGCATGTTCATAGTAGTTCGTCCAAAACAATCTTTGTCTTTTTTAAAACTAAAATTAAAATGAAAATAAAATTGAGAATAGTTCAAGATAACTTTTAACTTTTAGAAATAAAATTTGAAAATAAATTATTTTAGGGTTAAAACCATAAACTATCTATATATTTTGGATAAGGAGTCAATTTAATACTTGAATTTTCGAAAAAATCAAATAAGAATTGCTAGTCTAACCGTTTTAAAATTTTCGTTAATTGTATATGTAAAAGTCATTATCATAATTACTTAATCCTTTTTTAATTTTTAATTTAATTTATTTTTTTAAAGAGAATTTTCAGTTTTACCGTGTATTTAAAAATTTATGGCCATAAATGAACATGAACTTCCCAAAATAAAAATGAAAATTACCATCAACGAAAATGAAAGCATAAATTTCAAATTCAAATTCAACAAAGCAAATCAATGGGAAAAAACACAATCTCTCTCATGCTAGAGTAATTTTTACTTAAATGACATATTTATCCTATTAATATAAATATATTCATAAAATATTCTTTCTCTCTCTCTCCAATCTTATCTTCCTAATTTTATCATTTCTCTGTCATCTCCCTTCTCTCTCCTCACCCACGGAGGTCCACCCTCCCTTATCTTCTCTATCCTCTCCCTCTTGGAAATCTTCCCTCCCTTCTCTCTTAATCGTGGATTTTCCCTCTCCTTATTATGAACCATTGCCAAGATTATCACTACCACTGGATTCTCCAACTTGGATCCACTGAGAAATCCATGGTGTTGCAACCTTTGTTGATGCAAATGATAGGTAATGTTGCCAGCCATTTGTAGTGTCTTCCTCTAGTTCTGGCTTTTTACTACTCTGGGAGAACAACCCAGACACTTCTAATCCTTGAGGCTAGCTCTAACCTCAAATTTGAGAGAAAATCCAAAGCAAAAGGGATAAAAACATTAATGATGTTTAGAGTTGAGAGTTGCGTTGGTGGTGGCTTGCCAATATATTCTTCTTTCTACTAGTATAATTTATGTTTCCAGTGTGTATCATGTGTTTTTTTAGGACTTCATTTTCTTGCAACTTTTTAAGACAAAATTTAGCAATTTTTTGGGTCAAAAATATTGTTCCTTCCCTCTTGAATTTTTGTCTTTCTTTGCTACCATTAAAGTCACAGCCTTGCAATGCCGCCTTGGCTACCTTGTAACCTATGTTTATGATAACTCTATTGTAACTCTCCTCTCTCACACTCACTCTTTAAGAACGGCTACTAGTGAGCAGAAAAAAATTTACAACTTGGTTATATAGTTGTTTTGTAGTTTGCATCCTCGTCTCATTAATAGAGTAAAGAAGAGAGGGAAAGCTTTCTTAGAGAAGAGAAATAAGGCTTTCCAAGGGATATGAGAGAGAATAGAGGGGAGAGTAGTGATAAGAGGGAGAGATATGGCAAGAAAATAGAAGATAGAGGAAAGACAACAAATTAAGAGGTGGGATAATGCAAGAGAAGGAATATCTTATGTATATATTTGAGTTGGAAAAAAAAGGGTAAACATGTCATTTAAGTAAACATTGCCCTGGCAAGAGGGAAATTGTTATGCCAATATCAATATATATATATATATATATATATATATATATATATATATATATATATGATACCACAATAGGAAGGGGTGCCCTTTTGAAGCTATCTATAGGGAATATATGGTAAAGAAAGCAAAGAAAGCAGACAAGAAACTAAGGAAAGAGGATACAGAAGTAGAGTTGTATTCGAATACGAACGAACCGAACATCACATTTTCGAGCTCGAGTTTGAATATAATTGAACACTGTTCGAGTTCGTTCGTTTATTATTCGAGTTCGAGTTCGTGTTCGAGTTCGTTCGATTATTGTTTGATAATATTCGAGTTCGTTTAAGTTCGAATTCGAAAAATTAGATTAATGTTCGAATTCGTTTATTTTATATTTTTTATTTTAAAATTTATAAAAATAATAATTCAATTTTTAATTAAAATAATTGAATATTATAATATTAAATAAATATATATAATAATAATATAATTAATTATAATATTAATATTATAATTATAATATAAGATTTATTAAGAATAAATCTTAATATTATAAAATATAAATAAAATAATTAATATAATTAATTAATTTTTAAATATATATAATATGTTTGCGAACGTTCGAATATGTTCGTGAACATGTTCGAGTTCGTTCGTTTATTATTCGAGCTCGAATTTGTGTTCGAGTTCGTTCATTTATTAAACGAACGAGTCTTATTCGAACACGAACGAGCTCGAACGAGTTTTTGTTCGCGAATGTTCGGTTCGTTTACAGCTCTATACAGAAGGAAGGAAAAGGAATATAGAAAAAGATAAAAGTACGAGATATATCGGAACAATCAAGCAAACAATGCTACGAGAGATTTATGTCAAAAGAGGACAAAAGTAAAAAGAAAAGTAAACAAAGTAATTCAACTAGCGTGGGTCACACAGGCCCCACCTTTTTTTTATTTTTTATACTCTACTTGTGAATCTATGTCCAAAAGGGTTCGAAATTAAATATTTGTTCTTAGTTTAAATATTTTTTGTTAAATAAGATATTTTTTTACTTGGTTAATATATAATAAATAAGACCACATGCTGTATATTGAGATATGACGAATCTCAAATTTTACAATATCAAAATAAGCGTAACAAAAATCTAAAGTTTCTAATGAATTTATAATTCTTTTAAAGTAATGATAAGTACCAGGAGTAAGTAATTTACATAAAGCATACTAATAACACTCCAGGTCTAAACTCATGTATGGGTAAAGAGTAGAAAAAGAGTTAGAGTCTACCTTGTTAACGTATGCATTTATTCTTTCATTCATCGAGATGGCTCATAACTCCTCGCCTGAAATGCCTATAACACCTCTCTGTCAGCTCAATGGCAGAATGGGTACTTCGGCTTTTTTGTCAGTGGTTACTAAGGATGTATGGTAAATAACAATGGAAGGTTTCATTCTTTTTACTACCTTTTATTGCTACAATTTAGAAGGTAACCATTGCTACTGGAGATAAGTTTTTTTTTTTTTTTTTTTTGCAAAGAGATTTTATTCACAAACGAGTGACTGATGCTCACTGAAAGGTTTACGCTTGCTATCTAGTGTATTTTCTATTGCTTTGTATTCTTCTAGCCGTTCAAGCATGATTTTCAACATGTCTGAGTCTCATACCATTTATACTCAAAGAAACCTAGGCTAGCTTGTGATTGTAGATGTACAACAAAGCATGTTTAGACTTGTCAATGAAAAAGTAAAGGTAGCAACTTTTCTAGCATTTGACTGTACTGTGTACTGAGTCCCTGGTGAGCCACCGTCTTCTTTTTTGAAAAAGCCTTTATCTAAGGAAAAGGACTTGGTGAGTCATGTCCTTTGGATATGCATTTGTGTTATTCAGGGTGTAGTTTGAAAACTTTTCTAGTCTTCTTTACATTATTGTTGTCCTTTGTAAATCTTTTTGGCTTTTAGTCATCTAACATATCTTTATTAGAATTAAGGTCATGAATTTCTGTTCTTGAGCCTTTTTTTCTTCCTGTATTTTCTTTTCGTAGAGATAAAGATAATATTGCCAAATATCTGGATATTTTGTCTTTGTTTCAAACTCAACTTCAATTAGGAAATATTGATACTAAACATAAATTTTCTAGATTGGATTTTCTATGAACAAATGAAATCTTTGTCCTCTCTTCATGATTTTGTCATGCTTGAAGGCAAGAGTTTTCAGTCTCCAATGTCTGAACTATCGTGTAATGCTTTTGGAGCAAATCCTATTTCTTATGAATATGTATTCAGCATTAATGGGTAAATCTCTTGTAGAAGTGATTCAAATGCGATTAATTTAAGGAACAATTTCTAGGACATTCCATTATGGGAGAGCTGAGCTAATTTCTACCTTTACAAGTGGTCTTGCTATTTCAAATTCTTTTAAGATTGAAAGAGCTAACTATCTACCCACAAGATTTGTCTACTCTGGAGTTATAAAGATAACCTGGTTGAGACATCCATAGTCCAGAAGAGTTTGTATTGTGACCAGAAACACTCCTCCCTTTTGGAGTGTCAAGTTAAAGTTTCTAAAATATGCTAAATTTATATTAGCTGTTAATATTAAGTATTCTAATTGATAGCCACAAGTGATGAAATCAAAAGTATACACTGCACAATTAAGTTAACAAATTGTATAATTAGGCTTACACTCTTTTGTATGATGTTAACAATATACAGGATGAAGGGTTATATGCTGTCCCGAGACAGTCTGAAACCATTCTTGCAAAAGGACAAATTTTTCTAAAAGCTTTTCTTGGATTTTCTCATACATTATTTCTATAATAGAATCAGAAAATTGTGCTAAAAGATGTTGAGCTTGAAAAAACATTTGAGGTATCAATAAATCAAAAGGTCTTGAGTTTTCTAGTTTTTCTGGAATAAAAATAACTTATGATTCCTAGTTTTAAAACTCTTCCAGCTAAGCTATCAGTTGCATAATGTCTTCATTTTGAGAAGAAAGTATGCCAATGTACAGCTTATGCTATTGACGCAATAAGTGAATTAATTCTTTTTGAGAATTAATATCCTCGTTGTATGACCTGCACTTGTCATTTAATAATTTAAAATTTCTACACAAGTCATCACAATGTTTACAAAATTCTAAGTTTTGTGAAGAATTACTAGTGCTAAGTATGTCTGTGATCTGTAAAGAAGGTTTATTCATATCATTTCTACAATTTGGGTCAATGAAGAAATTAATACCAATTCTTTTTTTTAGAAAAATCTAATGTTTCATAAATATTTCTAAAACCTTTATACAAAGGATTTTTAAAATTATCTACACATTCCATCATAGAGGTCTATTTCGAGTAAACACCTCATTGTTGATCTTGTGTTACTACGTAATATGAAGAACTCTATTTTGGTAAATTGCTAAGGTAAAATGCTAAGACATTTAGACTTTTTATCTTTTGGCTTGCAATTTGTCCATTCCGAAGATTGTCTAAAAATGTTTAGCGAATATCTTCTAATTTACCTTCTACTGGGGATCTAAATGACGATCTATTCCTTTGGAATACCTGGTGAGCTCCTATTAACCAATCTTTACAGTATTTTTATTGAGATCCATCTGTAAAATTACATAATAGTTGTTCGTAATCATGATAATGATATGCAATTTTATTATCATGTCCTCTAATGTGTTCAAAATTAATTTTATAGTTGTGATTGGTAATTCTATCTAAGAAATTTAACTATATTCTTTGAAAACTATATTTTTCATTTTTCTTATTGATAGGGGCTAAATTCACCTATATTTTCCTTGTTATTGGAGGTTCATTTGTAATACTTTTGATATAATAATTAGTCATATTTGGTATTTTTTACTTTTGAAAAGGTATTTTGATGATTTTAAGCAAAATTGGATGAAAAACAAGGTAAAACCATCGCCGTTGCAGTGCACGGCCGACGTCGACCCTAATTTAGAAAACACGGGAAAATGACCGAAAACAAAGCACATCGGGGCACGAACAGAGTATGGCCGGCGTTGGCCCAATGCAATTTTAAGTCGATGGGTTTCCTTTTCAAATTAGATTTTGGCAATTTCAGTTGGATTCTTTTGGGAACTCTTTCAACCACTGAAAAGGACTTTTGTAGATACTTTTTAGCAATTAGAACTCTTATAAATACAAGATAATAACATTGTACAAAGTAGCTTTCAATTCTTCAATGTAATATTTTAGAAAACTCCTAGAGAGACATCAAGATTTAGGAGGATTAAGAAGAATTCTTGGAGAAGAAGAGGAGGTTGTTCAAAACAGTTTCAAGGAAGAAGAAGATTTACTTGTCTATGAGTGGTTTTTTTTCTCTTCTTTGTAATTTATTGACAATTTAAAATTAATATTTTAATTGTCTTTAGAGGATATTATTTGAGATTCATGATTTTATATTAGTTTTAGTTCTTTGATCAATTGATTATTATTCTTGGTATTTAATTACTTATTTTCATTAAAGAATTAATTGATTAATTCTTCTTGTTGACTTGCTTGCAAAAGGGGTTGATAGTGGTATCAATTTAATTAATTTTATATTTGTTATCTCTTAACTTACTTGCAAAAGGGGTTAATCGTTAAGAACTTGAGTAATCGAATATTAGTTAATGATTGCTAAAATATAGATTTATTAGCTAATTTCATACTTTAAATCACCTAAAACATAGGAATTTATGTAATGATTGATTTTTAATGCATATTTTAAGTACATTGGTTGAGACAGAATTTGTTCACTAATTTAACTAGAAGATAGTGATTCTATGGATTTCAAACGAAGTGGGTCTATTTTAATTCCTTCATGATGCCAAGATAATAATTAATTAAGCGAATTGCTAGTCAATCATTATTGTATATTCAAGGATTTCTATCTATTTATATGTCTTTTCTCCTTATTCTCACTCCTGATTATCTTTGTGACTTTTCTTGTGTGACTTGATTTTCTCTAGTATATTAGGTTAGTATTTTAGTTATCTCTATTCTTTAATTTGTTTTATTGGCTGAACAATAAAAAATTGGGTAAAGTAAGGTGGGAGCCTAAGTTCTCGTGGATTCGATACTTGCTATTCCCTATACTATATGATGGGTATAATTGCCCATATGTGTAGTTTTAGTGATTAGCATTTTAATTAAAACTTGATTAATTGTAGACTTTGTTGATAATATTTTCTACACTAAAAAACATGCATCACTTATTAATGAATTTTACTATTGCTTCACAATTAGTTCTAAGTGTAAATTCTTATTTATTTAAAATAAATAAGCTAAAACTATCTAAGGCATAACAAATTGCTAATAATTCTGCGTCAATGCTACTAATATTTTCTTTTTCTCTCTATATACTACTAGTATATCTACAATTTTGTTCTTCTAATTTATTACTATATTTATGAGGTTTAAACTTCAAAATAGCTCCCCATCTCTTTTCACATCTATCTGTTTCTATAATTAAATAATCACTGTCTAAAGGTAACTTCAAATTTGGTAAATTTTCTACTTTCTCTTTTATTTGTTTTACTAATTTTACATCTTTTTTATTAAATTTTTTTTGTCTCTTATAACTAGTTTTGCTATATAAAGGTCCTATTATTTTACTAAGATCTTTAATGAATGGTCGGGCATAATTTATCAATCCTAAAAATTATTTCAATTGTTTGTATCTTCTATTCATTTTATTAGGAAAGTCTAATATCTTTTTACTAATATGAGGTTGAAGTTTTATTCTTCATTAGCCAATTTCTGTTCCTAAAAAATTTATATTTTTCTTAAATAAGTGATCCTTATTACTACTAATTACAATGTCATGCTTTAAGAATTCAGACAAATCAAATTTTAAAATGGCTAATATTTCCATTTCTAGTTTTAGAAAATACCAAAATATCATCTATATACACTAAAACAAAATGATTATATTTACAAAAAATTGTATCCATTTTTCTCTAAAATATTGGAAGTGTATTTTTTAATCCAAAAGGCATAACTAGCTATTTAAAATGTCTTAAGGGGCAAGTAAAAGCAGTCCAAGCTATACTATCTAGGTGCATTTTAATTTACCAAAATCCTTATATATTATCAAATTTATTAAATATATAGCATCCTTGAATTCTATTTATTAATTAATTTTTGTTTGGAATATCATAACTATCTTTTAATGTATTAGCATTTAACCTTTTATAATTTATTACCATTCTACTTTTCCCCTTAATAATTTCACTATATTTTCTAATAATAAAAGTTGCACTTCTATAAGGGCTGGTACTTTTTCTAATTGCTTCTAATTTTGATAAATCTCCAATACGCATCTCAAATTCTTTTATGCCATCATTAGTAGCATCTATCTTAACTGTTGTAATTTTTAAATTAGGATTTAAGATTTCTAATATACAATATGATTTATCTTTTTCCCAAATGTTTTAAGGGGTTTTCACCAATTATTTCCTCTTTTTCTAATTTACTAAGTATATTATCGATCTATATCACTAATACCTGTTTCTAATGGATTATAAAATTTTTCTATATGTAAATAATAATTTACTTGTACATCCTGATCTAACCATTTTAGTTAGGAGTCTAGAAATTCAATTTGTTCTATGTCTAATGCTCTATTTACTTTATTTTGTTTACATTCCCTGTGTATTCCACAGTTACAATTTTTTAATTTTCCTCTTTGGAGAGTTTCTATTTCTATACGGTTTTTGGGTGGGGGTTGAAGAGGTCCACGATGCTTCTCAGTGCACTTTGATGTGTTATAAGGTAAACTACTACTTTAAGAAGTGAATACCACAACAGGTTAAAACTAAACTATGATAGTAATGAATCATAAAATCTAATTCTATAATTAATTTATACTGAGTAGGTCTAATATAAAATTTAGGGACATAATAAGGTTCAGTATAGGAAGAAAAAGAGATTTTAAAATGAAAATATTAAATATTTTACAGATTTTAGTATACCTATATATTTTACCATCTATCTGAGATACTTATGTTATAATACTAACTTTTGTATGATATTCTTTTGGAATTATTATACTATAAATGACTGAATTACTAAAATCAGTATAAATTAAAAATAATACTTCCCATTTTAATAAGGACAAGAATGTCTATACTATAAGTTCTATTGTTTTTCTTTCTGTCTAATATTTCTATGGTAGGATTATATGGATCTTGAGTTTTTTGAACTTGTTCAATATTTGTTTTATATAGATGGCCTTCTAATTGGTCTACTTTTTGTTTTATTATCCAAATTCTTTTTTCTAAATGATTTTCTATAGGATCTTCTTTCTATTTTTGTTTTTGTTTTTCTATTATTTTTAATTATCTACTGTGTTTTTCTAAACAAATTTACAAGCTTTTTATAAACAATTATTACATTGCCATCTTAGTGCTAAAGAATGATATTTTTTACATAAATAAAAAGGTTTGCTATCAAATCCCTTTCTATGTATCCAATCATATTCACAATCTACAAGGACTAATTCCTTAAGACAGTTTTTTACGTTATCCACTTGAGATAAATAATTTAAATGATTTTTAGAAGAACAAGTATTAACTATTTCTTCTATAAAATCTAAGTCTTCTATGTCTTCATCTAACTCAGGTTGCTAGTAATCTACATCATCAACATCATCAATAGAAAGTCTATAAAGTTCATCAATGTAGATAATTTTGATATTATAATTAACTTTCTATATACATTTTTTTTTTTACTAACTTCATAACTATAAATTTTATACAAGTAGCTATATTTTTGTATTTGCTACATTCTAATCGTATGATTTATAACTTTTATATATTTCTTCTCTTAAAGGTCTTGGTAGTTTTAAAAATAATTTTTCTAAAATTGATTCTTCATGAAAACATCATGCTAAGGTTGTATAATAATAATAATCTTGCAAAAATAGTTTAATAAATTTTCAATCTTTTATAGACAATTATTTTAATTTTCTAATGGCTTCTTCTTGTTGCATTTTACTACCATAATTAGGACTTTGGGCTGCTAAAATTAATTGAATTTTATTTGTAAAATTATGTGGATTTGGTCCTAAAGTTATATAATTTGCTAATTCTGTTGGAAATTTTTCTTTATATTTTTCTAGCAATGGCTAATGGACCGACCCGCACGGTTTCGGGCCGTGTCGGGCCGGGCTCGAGGACCGGCCCACGTGGAGTGTGGGCCAGTCCCAGAGAGGGGCAGGCCGGTCCCTGGGCCCGTGAGGCTCACAGGCCGGTGTGGGCCGACCCATGGGCTTATTCTTTTTTTTTTCTCTTACTCAATATAATTTTTTTAAATTATAAAAAAGCCACCTTGAAGTGGTCAGGGTTTGGCTTGGACCCCTACCTATTTTATTAATTAATAAAATAAAGATTACATAAGAAGGGGACTTGATGCCCAAACCTCTTAAAAATATTACAATGATTAAAATTTAAAAATATAATAAATATCTTAAAAATAAAATTAAATACATAATATTACTTATCCTAAATTTCTAATTATAAAAATACTAAACTAACTACTTGGTTCACCCCATTCATAATTTGAGTCATCATCAATAATCCACGAATTGGCCATCTTATCTTCGACTGCAAATCAACTGCTACAACACATTAACATTTCCAAAGTTTGAGGAGCCAATCGAGATTTTCTTTCATCGATTGTTCGAGCGCTCTCACTGAAGAAGCTTTCCGATGGCACTGTAGAGACTGGTGGTGTCAAAAGATCACGTGTCATTTTAGATAAAATGGGGTATTGAATAACACGAGCCTTCCACCAATCACAAATATCAAAATGTTGATCTTCATTTTTTATCAAGGGCTGCATCTCATAAACTGCCATCTCGTTGTAGGTGGTAGTCGATCTTTTTTTACGTTTCATAATACCCCATAGATTAAATACTGATAAAATTAAAGAGGTAGATTTTCACGGAGGTTGAAAGTGACTACTAGATGATGAAGCTCGCCTACTTAAATTAGGAGAACTAGAACAAGAAGACTCAAACTCATACAAATTATACATGTCAGATAAAGTTTTAGCTGTTTTATCTTTTATGTCTTTTATCATACATTGTTTAAGTGTTTATGATTCATCAAAATCTAATGTTTCATATAAATATTCAATAATACTATGAAACTAGGCGTCTTTACTTTAGGATCCATACACAATACCATACAATATAAAATAGGAATATCTTCATAATATTTTTTATATTTTCAAACATACTTCTCATAAAAAAATCATATTGGGGATGATATATATATTTACCAAAAATATGTGCTACCTTAGCAAGTGTTGAAAGAATATGATGAGTAGTAGGATAATAGAATCCCGATAAAAGTTCAATAACTTCTTTGAAAGTAAATAAAAATGTTGAAAGTGCAGTACAATTTTCAAAATGAGTTTCAGTTAGTGGAGGTTGAAAATTAATTCTATTACAAAATTCAATAAGTTGGTTTTGAAAAAGTATAACACTTTCAAACATATCTAAAGTTGAGTTCCATCTAATTTTTCAATCTAATCTAAATTTTTTAAAAGATACACATTGTTCTCGGCATAATGCCTTAAAATTTTGTTACCTAGTTGGGGAGGTTTTAATAAGTAAAACAACATTTCTAATTATATTAACAATATCATCAATATATTTATATCATTCTTTAACACACAAATTAAGTATATGACAAGCACACCTAATTTGAAATAAAATACCATCTAACATAGGATTCATAGTATTTTTTAAAATTATTATGGCGGAATCATTATTTGAAGCATTATCTAAAGAAATAGAAATAATTTTATTTAAAATCCTATATTCACGACATGTTTGAATAGTCATTCTAGCTATACTACTACCTACATGAGGATATTCAAAAAATTTAAAACAAATAATTCTTTTTTGTATTAACCAATCATGATCTATCCAATGACATGTAATGCACAAATAAGAATCATTAGTAATTGCAGTCCAACCATCACAAGTAAGAGCAAATTTTCAATTACAAGAGTCAAATATAGCAATTAGATACTCTTTCATTTTTTTATATATATTTATTATATCATTTTTTAATGTTGTTCTAGGAATTCTTTTCCATGGTGGGTGGTTGACAATTATTTTGCATATATTGTTCATAATGTGGATTTTCTGTAAAATTAAAAGTTAATTTAGTTTGAACAATCATTTTAGCAAATGCACTTCTATTTTTTTATGATCATATTGAAAATTACTAACAATTTGACCTCCTGTAGTATGTATTTGTTGTTGTTTAAGTAGATTTTCTAACCAATCATTATGTGACCTTTTCATATGTCTAGCTAATGTTCCCGTCCCTCCTCCCTTCTTATGTGCATATACTATCCTACAAATTTTACATATTACCTTATCATTATCATTATTTTTTTTAAAAAGATTCCAAATTATAGATGTTTTTGCTTTAGTTGTAACATCCGTTGTTTCAACATCATCCTTACCTATATTAGATTCGTCAGGATTAATTGTTGGAGTTAGTTGTGATTGTGAAACACTAACACTAGGTCTACTAGGACCTTCATCTTCATTACCTATTTCATTATTTATTAAATTCAAAGCTAGATCTATATTAAAATCAAAATGTGCAGATGATCGGCATGAAGAGAAATGATGATATTGATTTGGATCCATTATTTCTTAAAAAAAAAAAAAACAAGCAATCAAAATTCAAATAAAAGTTTAAAAAAAATAAAATATTAACAAATAATGAAATAAGAGAATTGAAAAATATAAAAAATAAATTAACTTAAAAATTAAACAAATAATTAAAATAAATAATTAATTAATAAAGCCAAAATATAAGAATGTAAAATTAAGAAACACTAACTCGTTGATGACCAAGATTCAAGAATAACAATACTTTGTGGAGCTTTTTACTTCTTGTATCCACTATTCCGCTACTCAACAATCTTCCAAAATATGAAGACTTTCTTGAAGAATTGAAAAAATATAACACAAAAATAAATTCTATTCTAATACTTTTTGTAGAGAAAATGGAGAATTGTAGAGAGTTTGAGAGAATTGGAGAGTGTTTGATAAGTTTTGGTTGAATTGGGGGGTATTTATAGAGTTTTGGGGGTTAAAAAAGAGAATATAACGTTAGGGGCCAAAATGCAAAAAAAAAAAAACAGCCATTAGAGGGGTTGAAATGCAATAAATAAAAATTGGAGAGCCGTTGGCAACGGCTTTCTCCAGGCGGGCCAGGGGTTTTACCCCCTAGCCTGGACCAGCCCGGGACCTAGGACCGGATCGGTGCACAGTGGGCAGTTCGGCGGCGTGGGCCGGGCCGAGCCCGGCCCAACATGTCGGCCCAGCGGGCTGAACCGACCCACTGGCCATTGCTATATTTTCCCCAAATTGCTCTATTTGTTTTTTCTAAAAATGTTCTAAGTAATTATATATTTCTTCTGTTGTATGATCAAAATTTTGCTGAATATAATGTTAGACTATTAAATATTTCCAAGTATCCATTACTTCTTCCCACAGTTGTGGGTCATGAGTTGCTAGCTATAAAATTCTACCATTACCTATTAATTTCTTATTATTTATGGTTTCTAGAGATTTTCCTTTTCCCTTAGGTGTTGTTTCTTGCTACATTTCTATTAATTTTAATTCCCTTAGGTTTCCTTTATAATCATTATATGTCACTCTAGGTACATTTCTTATGTCATAATGTCTAATAGCTTGTTGTGAAGGAAGATAAGGATTACTAGATATAGTAGAGCGAGAAGCAGTATCTATATATTTTATATATTTATTAGTTTCTTCTTCTATATTTTCAAAGTATTCTTTTGTTTTTACCCTTATATTTCTATCAATACCATAATACAAATATTTTGTATCTTTTATTTGTCCATTTCTTTCTAATTCTATTTCTAACCTCATTAAGCCTTCTTTTGAAAATTCTAAATCTAATTCTTTATGATACAATATTCTATTTTCTATTTCCATAATTTCTATACATACATTTTCTATTCCTTGCCCGAAAGATTCTATATCTTCACCTTCTTCTACTTTTACATTTATATTTGAATAATTTAAAACTCTAACACTAGTTTCTCTTCTATTATTCTGGTACATTACACTATCTCTAGGTCCTAAAGGAGTATCTAATTCTAAAAATTTGCTAAGATTCCATTCTTCTCCTGTTAAAATATCTGAATGAACTCTTTTACTAGTTTTATTAATTGTATCCCTTTCCTAGCCATAACTTCTATAATAGGTTTTATTTCTATTTTATATTTAGGTCTAGATCCCTTAGTTAGCCATCCTATAAATTCTAATCTTACTATTAAATTTTCTCCACTAAAATCCTCATAACCTTTAGCTTGGATTCATATTTCTATATAGGGCAAAAAACCTAAGTAATACCTGAATTATTTGAAATTTGAAAAAATGCCCAGAAGTAGTACTCGTACTATTAAAGCAAACAAATCTTGCACTTTTGTCAAATTTAACTGTTTAATCACCTTTTCCGTCGATCACGTGATTCTCATGTGAGGGAATTTTTGTCCTTATATAGTACTCCATGGGCATCAACTCTTTCCTTCTAGTAGAATCGATGGTATAATTTCTAAAATACTTGACTCTTTTCTTCCCTTTTCTTCCTAAACATACTCTATTTTTCAACCCCTCCAAAAAAAAAAAAAAAAAAAAGAACACGGCACTGTAATTTGAAAATGCCCAAAAGTCGAAGTTGCTCACTTGTCATTATGGGAGGGTAAGCATCCTTAGAACCTCATAGATTGACAAAAATTCTATAAGAAGTTTGCAACTTGTGGCAATGAATAAATAAATCTTCGTATTTTTTCCACTACTAATAAAGTAGATATTCATTGATTTCGTATTTTATGTTAAAGGCAAAGTTCCAAGTTGTAAATTTTGGGTGTGGATTGATCCCAAAATGTATAGTAGATCTATGGAAATCATTCTCGGTTTGTTGCGACGAATTTGTATATTTTTTTCTTTCTTTTAATAGATAAAAATACTCTCAAAAGATGTCACGTGATAGTCACATGATCAATGAAGTTAAACGGTCAAACTCGATAGAAGTGCAAGATCGGGACATTTTAATAGTATGAGTGTTACTTTTGGACATTTTTTAGTTTAGATGCAAAACTTGAAATTTTAGATAGTTCAGGTGCTACTTGGAGTTTTTTTTCCCTTCTATATATTTAGTTAAATCTTATAAAGTCATTAAAAAGTTTGGACTATAATAAAAAAAAAAAAAAGAACCTCTATTTTTATTTATATCTACTTCCATGGTTTCTATTAATGCTTTTTTAACGTCTTTCCATCTTTTCACTAATATTGTTAAAAGTACTTTCGTTCCTAAACTTGATCTTGCCAAGACTTTTATTCCTATTACTATTAATTCTAAATGCATATAAGTATATATGTTTCTTAAATTTCTAAGACTTTCACCAGTGATTGATCTAAGTGTCCTAAGTTCTATAGTTGCTGACAAAGGTTCTTCTCTACTAGATCTGAATAAATCTGTATAAGATTGTAACCAACCTACTTGATATAAACTTTTAGGATTTAATAAATTTATATTATTATTTCTATAAATTTCTATATCTCTATTTATATTTATGACTTCTTCTGACTGACTTTGTCAATTTTATCTAGGATGTCTGATTCTATTTAAAATAGATGTTTCTACAATAGTATTCTCATTTAAAGTTCTACTGGGTCTTGTAAATGATTCTCGCCTCATGATTTTTTATCTATAAGCTATTGGTATTTTCTGAAGATAAGTATCTGAATTTATAAGTTATGCAAATTTTTAGAGTTAAATACTCCTTTAGTACCCAGAGATAGTGTAATGTCTCAAAATAATAGAGGAAAAACCAGTGTTAGATTTTTAAATTATTCAAATACAAATGTAAGAAAAGAAGGAGAGGAAGATATAGTATTTTTTTTATACATGGAATAGAAAATGTATATATAGAAATTATGGAAATAGAAAATAGAATAACGTAACCTAAAGAATTAGGTTTAGAATTATCCAAAGAAGACTTAATGAGATTAGAAATAGAATTAGAAAGAAAATGACAAATAAAAGATACTAAATATTTGTATTATGACATTGATAGAAATATAAGCGTAAAAACAGAACAACACATTGAAAATATAAAAGAGATTTCATTTGTTCACAGAAAATTCAATTTAGAAAATTTATGTTTAGCATTAATATTTCCTGGCTGAAGTTGAGTTTGAAACAAAAACAAAATATCTAGATATTTGACAATATTATCTTTATCTCTACGAAAAGAAAATACAAGAAGAAAATGAAGGCTCAGGAACAGAAATTCATAACCTTGATTCTGATGAAGATATGTTAGATGACTAAAAGGCAAAAAGATTTACAAAAGACAATAATAATGTAAAGAAGACTAGAAAAGATTTCAAACTACACACTGGACAATACAAATGCATATCCAAGGGACATGACTCATCAAGTCCTTTTTCTTGAAAAAAGGATTTTTCAAAAAAGAAGATGGTGGCTCACCAGACTCAATACACAGTACAGTCAAATGCTAGAAAAGTTGCTACTTTTACTTTTTTGTTGGCAACTTTAAACATGCTTTGGTGTACATCTACGATCACAAGCTAGCCTAGGTTTCTTTCAATATAAATAGCATAAAACTCAAACGTGTTGAGAACCATGCTACAAACTGCTAGAAGATTACAAAGCAATAGAAAATACACTAGATAGCAAGTATAAACCTTTCAGTGAGCATCACTCACTCGTTTGTGAATAAAATCTCTTTGAAAAAAAAAACTTTGTCTCCGGTGGCAATGGTTACTTTCTAAATTGTAGCAATAAATGGTAGTAAAAAGAGTGAAACCTTCTATAGTTATTCACCATACATCCTTATTTACCACCGACAAAAGAGCCAAAGCTCCTATTCTATCAATTGAGCTGATAGAGATGCATTATAGGCATTTCAGGAAAAGAGGCGTGAGCCATCTCACTGAATGAAGGATAAACATATACACTAATAGGTTGGACTCTAACTTTTTGTCTACTCTTTACCCATACATGAGTTTAGACCCAAAGCGTTATTGGTATGCTTTATATGAATTACTTATTCTTAGTACTTATCATTACTTTAAGAGAATTGTAGAATTGTTAGAAACTTTAGATCAGTGTTATGCTTATCTTGATATTATAGAATTTAAGATTTACCAAATCTCAAGATATTGCCCGTGGTCTTATTTACTATATATTAACCAAGCAAAAAAAGATCTGATCTGCCAAAAAATATTTGAACTGAGAACAAATATTTAATCTCAAACGCTTTTGGACATAGATTCACAAGAAGAGTTGAAAAAAAAAATGGAGGAGTCTGTGTTACCCATGTTCGTTGAATTACTTTACTTGCTTTTCTTTGTACTATCGTCCTCTTTTGACATAAATGTCCTCTAGCTTTGTTTGCTTGATTGTTCCTTACACACACACACACATATGTAAATAGATATATCTTGTACTTTTGTCTTTTTCTATGTTCCTTTTCCTTCCTTCTATATCTTGTCTTCTTGCTTTTTTGTTTGCTTTCTTGGCTTTCTTTACCATATTCCCTATAGATAGCTCCAAAAGGGCACCCCATATATATATATATATATATATATATATATATATATATACTTTCCTATATTTGGATATGACTTCCCCAAAAAAATTGGATTTGATTATCAAGAATCTGGAGCCAAACTTGAAAAAGAATAAATAATATAAGAATGTGATGTGAGATCGAATTTGTGACGTGACAAGTAGTACTAAGTGTAAGTTAGTGATAAGATTGATGTACCATATCACTGCGATGACATGGTGCAACAACTGCATTGAAAATTTTCTCTAGTGAAACCTGCTTAACTCCTATGGTGACATGTGGTTGAATTTCAACGAAGTTTATTTGTTCCCAAGATGCTGTAATCTATCCCTTTTGAAATATATGAAGTTTAATAGCTAAGGGATGTATTTAATAGGGAGACAAATATATAGGATAGTACTATATAGATCAAATTGAGCCACAATAAATGAAGCTCAAGAGTAGTTGAAGGTTATAAAAAATCCAACATGTCATTTATTATATTGGAGGGAAATTCAAATCTTTCCTTTTATTGCATTTTTCCTCGTCTCACATTTCCTCCTTTTGGATTTTTACGCATAATATTTCCAAGGTATCTAGTTCCCATGAAACTCTTAATTCTATACCCTTCTATCAGATGAAAACTCCAACTATTATATACTACATCTCATTTCTTATCTTTTAGTACCATTCTATCATATAATATAGTTAACATTTCTTCCTTATTCTATCAATATAACATAATCATAGTTGACACTTTCATCTTATACTGTCAACTAATATGGAAAGTATTAATCAACTGGAAGATAAAATGCAAGAAAAAACATTCATCGGA
Organism: Voacanga thouarsii; assembly: GCA_026120185.1. NCBI lineage: Eukaryota > Viridiplantae > Streptophyta > Magnoliopsida > Gentianales > Apocynaceae > Voacanga > Voacanga thouarsii. Next base: position 3,817,887 of record JANUWF010001205.1, read on the forward strand.
GCATGACTTGAACCCATAACTTTATAGTCTAGGTGAAACCACTTTACTTTTAAGTGGGACTTTTCTTAGAAGAATCTATTTTGAAAAGAAAATATAGTATATATAAAATTATTTTTTAATTAATTTACAATAGTACTATTAAGATCACCTTATTTATAATCTAAATATTTATTATATATTGAGATTTTATCTTATGTATCCTCTAAATTTATACATAATCTAAATTTTGTCTTATTAATGACATTATTTGTATATAAAAATTTTGAATTAAAATGAATGGCTGCATGTTATTGTTAAAATAGATAAATATAATAAGAGAATATGTTGATATAATTTAGAAATATTTTAAAATATTAACGTCCGTAAATAATTTAAGCAATAATTATATTCATCATATTTTATATGATAATTTTGTGTGCTTTTAAGATGAATTTATATATATTATTTGTAAAAAAAAAATTAGAACAGTATTCAATTCTAAGTGTCATATTTACTTTTGAATATATCTAATGTATATTGTTTTATTTTTGTCAAATTTTAAATTAACAATGAAAAATTCCTCATAATTCATTATTAAATTACCAACTATTAAAAGAAAAATATTTTCTTATTCTATTAGCTGCAATCCACTAGTAAATTACCAACTAATACCAAAAAAAAAAAAAAAAAACCACTATAAAATGGATTCAAACCTGCAACATGCTTTAAGCTACATAGCCTGAATATGCCAGTACACCATCAGATATTTTGTGATTGGCACCATCCACATCATATTTACATTTTCCCCACCATCCCGCATATAATAATAACATCCACAATAAATATCTCATTAGACATATATATTTTGATTTAAATAATATAATGGTTTACACTTTCCCACCACCCTTAGCTAATAATAATATTCGTAACAAATATCTCATTAGATATTTTTATTTTGATTTAAATAATGTAATTATTTATACATATTTTTTGTAGAAAATAAGAAATTATATTTAGATAAATGTAATATATATATATATATATATATATATATATATTAAAACTCATAAATATAATATAGTGTTTATGTGTAAGTGGCAATTGGTTATATATATTAAGTTGAATGATTTATTTTAAAGGTTAACATGCAAAATGATATGGATTTATAGGTAAAATAAGAAGTTTAGTAAATTTCAACAATTGTTTTCCCATATAAATAACTTTGTTTATTTTTCATATTTATAATTTATTTGATATGTAACTCAACAATAGTTTTATGAAAATTTATTTATAAAACTTTATTCAGTAAACATTCATTTATCTAGTTTAGAAGTATAATACTAAAAGAAAAGGTAAAAATAAGCTTAAAGAAAATGACATTTATTAAAAGATAATTTAGTATTCACTTAGCTCAGAATACTAAACCATGAAACTATATCTTTTCTGTTATGTTCAAAATTTCTTTAATATTCTATTAGTAAACTATTACTAATATGGTATCAATAGATTACTAATAGGATTATTTTATTTTTTATTATTTTTATATTTCTATTGGTACTTTATTGGTAATTTCTTAGTAAAATTAAAACTACCAATAGAAAAGTTGTAACACCCAACAACCACAGGGTTTGAATGGTTGTGGATATCACCATATTTAAACAACAAGGGGTCTTTATAATGATATAAATAAATAAATAAATTAGGAAATTTAAATAACTTCAAAGGAAATTGATTGTAAACTCAGAACATTTGTCTTTACATACTTCTAATACAAAGTCTCCTAAATCTAAGCTCAAATGTCAAGACAAAAGAGTGACAAAAGAGTTCAAAATACATCAATTATCTTCCTCGGGTCTTACTTCTATACATGTCCAGGGATTCACAAAAGTCTTCCTGAAACATATAAGGAAAGTCGTGTGAGATATATATAATATATCCCAATAGGTCTTGTAGTATGCTATGTGTAATTTTAAAATAATTACTTTTATGATGCATGGTTATAGTACCTGGAATGACTAAAGTAATTATTCCTTCATCTTGTGATGTACACAATAGTAGCTTTATGAAAACTTTTCAATTGAAACTCATTTAAGATTTTCAAGAAAATATGTGTACTTTCAAAGTACATTTGCCAAATAATATTCAATAATTTATTTCAAAGTAATTTATATCAACTGATAGAATCATGTCCCATAATTAAAATTCTATCTCAATGGCCCGCATAGGATTTACAATCATATCGTCTCAATTGCCTCAATGGCCCGTATAAGATTTACAATCTTATCGTCTCAATTGCCATACAAGCCCAGGTGTCCCATACCCATCCTCTATTTCTGCTTTGGGAAAACATATTGCTAGTTAAAGATGACAAAACATTACTGTCACCCTGTGAAGATAGAGACCACAGTGCAAAGGTGACCTCCTACCAGACAGCGTTCTCAAATCTATGCAAGTTAGTATAAATGTAAAGTCCTTATTGAGTAGTCAAGGATTATACTGGCATAAAAGTTAGAGATCAACACCATATATCAACATAGCTCAATACCTTTCAAAAACCGAATCCTTTTTCCAAAGTATTTCCTTTTCGAAAAAATATTTTATTTTCTTGAAAATACATTGAATATGAATACGTATAAAGTGAATCCGTTCTAAGGTTTTCATAAATTTATATTTTCATGCTATGACTTTTGTAATCCTTATGCATGAAATGCAAGTATAATTGCTTAACAAAATTAATCCAGGATTTCCAAATCATTCCATCATATATATCAAAATAAAGCATACTTGATGAACGGTGCATCGTCATTTATACTTCCAAATATTTGATAATATTTTGAATGGAATAAACTAACATACTTCATAACATTTTTCCTATAAAAGAGTTTTATTGAAAATATTGCATGGATGTGGGGACTTACCTTAAGTCCTAGCAAAAAGTACTCAACCTAAATTCGGTATTCTAAGCCTTCACCTCTTATGAAATCTACCACATGAGCCCAACATAGATTAATTTCCTGTTATCAATATTGATCATATACTCCATCTCCTTGTGTACTAGTCATACACCTTAATCTATTCCTAATTCACCTCTTGCATCATTCTCACCAAGAAACATCATAATGGTGACCAACCAATACACACGTAACATGTATTTAATACTTTTTATATAAACATACAATTAAACCAAACATATTAAGGTATTTCAAGGTACAACCTAGTTTAGGTATCACCATCTCTATTCACAACCATCATAGTTCAAGAGATACTCTCAACTTGTTAAACAATTATTTACCTTGTTTATTTCCATACTAAATAACTTTACATTATTTCCTTCCATCCTTTAATTATCTTCTACTCATATATTATGCAAGGTATTAATTTTCACTGTTATTTTCCTTTAATAACAGGCTATAATTCAACAACCACAACAATTTCCATTTTATCTTCTTTTTTAAGATATTATGTATACAACATTATCATATGTAGTTAACAAATGTATATTTAACATAATCATATATATATTCAACATGATTATATTCACCATATTCCATGAAATTATTATTTCTCATATAGTTATAATAAATATATAACTATATAACTATTAACTAACAAATTCAAAGCATAATTTATTTATATTATTCCAAAATTGTAAATCACGTAATAGCAAATATCCTCCCGTATAGGACTTAATCATCATCATCCCAATCAACAAGACACAACGATCACCTTTATCTTCCACTTCTTCTCAAATAATTCAAGCAAATTATACAAATCATCAAGTAGAATATGTAATAATATACTCTTTATTCTAAATTTAATTTAAGAAGAATGAATTATACCTTCAACATTTCTTTCCTTTCTTCTCTTCTTCTTTTCCTTATTCTCTCTCTCTCTCTCTCTCTCTCTCTCTCTCTCTCTCTTCCCGATTTTCTTCATCTTCTCTTTTTTCTTTCCCTAGGTTTTGCGCCCCCCCTCTCTCTCTTGTGCTTTTTCCTTTAATTCTTGTATTCTATCCTTACTTCTACTATTTATAGGTGTTAGGGAAGCTTATGTTAGAAGCTTTAGGGAGGTGAATCATCACTTTCAAAAAGTTTTAGAAGTTAATGGAGACTTTTAGAAAGTTAAAGAAGTTTACAGAAGTTTTTGGAAACTTTTAGAATTCTTTAGAGTATTTTAGAAAATTATGGAAAGAAATAAAATATTAATAAAATAAATAAAATATTTTAAAAATAATTTACTTTATTAAAAGTCGTGGGTCCCACATTACACATATGCTTACTTTGTTAAAGCTATGGGTCCCATTGATTATGTATTCAAATCAAACTTTTCTTCTTCTCATAAAATAGTTTAATAAGAATTTAATTTGAATTTGTCTTCCTAAAATATAATATAACATACAATATAATATAATATATTTCTTATAATAATAATAATAATAATAATAATAATAATAATAATAATAATAATAATAATAATAATAATAATAATAATAATAATAATAATAATAATAATAATAATAATAATAATAATAATAATAATGGTGGTGGTGGTGATGAAACATAATATTTCTTTATCACATATAATGTGTATAAAACAGATTATTTCTTATAGAATAAAATAAAATTTTAGAGAAATATATATTTCTTATCGAAATTGTAATATTTCTATCGTATAAGGTGACCTTATCTATATACTTGCATCAAAACAATTATTCATCAAACATTATTCAAATAAAGAACAACTTATCAAGAAATGCAAGTGCACATAATAACATAACAAGAAGAACATTATAATGTAAGCTTGGCTTTACCATAATATAACTACTCCACTAACACTATTTGCAATGGGGGATATTACAAAAGTAACAGAATATCAATGGATAGAAATATTTATTCTTATTTTTTAATAATCCTTTCGGCAATTAAAACAATTATCAACATGATACTATTAAACTTATTAACAAAATATTAATTAAATACCAACTGATATAAGTCGTATTTATAATTTTTTATAAGTCTAAAACATTTGATGATATTTTGTCAGTAATTAAAATCATTACTATTCATTGCCAATGGATTACTAAAATTCCTTTTCATTTTTATTTTATATTTCGTTGGTCTATTGGTAGCATCTTGGTAAAATTAAAATTTCTGACCAAGTATTGACAGAATTTTCTGTGGACTTTTCATTTTACAAAAACTCATAATAAAGACGATTCTATTTGCATTCCAATTCTATTTAGTAAACAAATTTATGAAATAAATAGTTTTGTTGGTAATTATTCAAGATGTTTTGGAAATATTAAGGACCCAGGCTCAATTTTAATTTATTTACTACTGTTAAATAAAATATTAGTGGATTGTTACAATTAGTTTTAAAAAAAAGATTAATTTTTTAACTGATCAAAATATTAAAAAAAATAGATCGAAAGGACTCAAAATATTATCATTAATTTTTTTTCTAATGGTTATGGTTCATTTTTTTTATAAAAAAAATCTTTTGAGTTGATCGAAATATATAAAACAAAATAATTTGAGTCCTTGAGATAGTTATTCAAAGTATAATCATTCAAAAATGTGTGTAAGTAAATTATTTAAAACGTTTTTCGTTTTTTTTAAAATCAATTTCCAAAAATTCAAATTAGAAGGGACAAGTCATTGAAAGTCATGGCATGTCATATCAATTATGGATGAAACTAAAGATCGTATATATATAGATTGTTCTAAAACGTAGTTGACATAGATGCATTCAATAATTTATTGATGTTGACATAGCAAAAACAAAGAAGTTACAGAGTTGAACTCTTTTTGAATCTTTAGTCGACTTTAGATATCTAATTATCAATTTTTATCCACATATTTTTTTTCTCTTTTAGTTTTGCAAAGTCGACGTTATGTATGAATTTAAAAATATACGTTTTGGTTAGTGAATAAATGAAATCTAAATTAATCACATTCGAACTCACAAAATATATTGATATTAGTAGAAAAACATAATAATGAAATATAAATTGATTCAAATTAGATTAAACTTCAGAAGTACTATTGTAAAAAATGTTCCCCTTGAGAATATTTTGGTTGACAATGAGATATGTAGTTAATTATTGGCATACAATTGACAGTTGATATCGGAAATATATAAGTTTGAACAAACAACAATATTAGAAACACACAAATTTGAATAAATAGTTGACATCATTAATCTCACATTTGAACATTTTAACTTTTGAATTCAAAATACATTAAAAATCTTGACGAGGATAATATTATCAATTAACTTAAAGTTTAATAACAAAAAGACTTATATACTCTTATTGATCCGAATTAATTTGATCCGCAAATATATATATAAGGAGTTGTGAAATACTCTTGTAGTAACGCGTAGTTGACTCCTATGATGACACGTGATTAAATTCCAATGAAGGTTATCTATTCCAAAATCCATCATTTTTGAAATCTATGAAGTTTAATGGCCAAGTGATGTATTTAATAGGGAAACAAATACAACAAGTACATCTCAACTAAGGAATAACTTAATATAATATTTCCCATATAAATGCTCATATAGTGACACGTGATTGAATTCATTGAATTATTAGAGTACTTTTTTCGTCCCAAATTATCTGTTTCTTTTAACCGATTATACAAGTATAAAGATAAGTAGGTTTTTTAGTTAATTAAATATTTTTTTTTCTATTTTTACCCTTAAAATTCAATTTATTCTCTCTCTCTCCTTATTAAGAAATACTCAAATTTTAAAGTTTTGATATACTTCAAATTGCTTATCTCTCCTATTATTTAAATGGAATCAGTTTGTTGAGAAATAAATTATTAAATATGTTTAGAAAATAAAGTGTAAGGGTAAATTTGAAATGTTAAATCTTAATTTCTTAAAGAGGTAAATAATTTAGAATAAAGATTAAATTAAAAATAAGATAGATAATTTGGGATAGATGGAGCATATTTTTTTGAAGAATGTAACATATTTAATAACTCATATAACGCACGAACATCAAACTAGTATAAAGATAGTTTGGGATTGGAGGTCATGTAATTTTAGTATAGAAATTGCATAGCTATTCTATTATTCTAATTAAAAAAATTAGGAATTTGACAATGATAAAAGTAGTCATGTGTTAAAAAAAAAAATAGTAGAATGATGTGATTTTTGCATCACTGAAAGTTGTTATATGCAATGGTGATTAATTTTATAAATCATAAATAATATTCATATAATTATGATTATTATTCATATAATAGTGAAAAATATTCAAAATTAATTATACAATTTTTGTATATCAGAATGCAGTTCGGAGTCTAATAGTTTGTATCTTTAACCCATTTTTTGAGTACTTGAGAACATGGCCTAACTTCTCTCCTCTTACTTTCTTTTAGTGCAAGTGGGTATAATAATAAACAGTTTATTGTAATTTACCCCCAAGTTGATGGTAGTAGTACTTTAGCATCACAAGTTGTACAAAGCACGTTAGAGGTCCATTGACAGTTAGTTAATGACAGTATTGACTAACAAAAGTTACTTTTTATAATAAAATATCTATTTTAGCTATACTAATTATAAGATATCCAAAATAACCATTTGGATTTATTGCAATTTACCCTCATTAAGTTGTGGATTGTGACACATTAATATCACAAGTTGTAAAAATGCGCCAGAGGTCCATTGACTGTTAGTTAATGGCGGTATTGATTAACGGAAGTTATTTTTATAATAAAATTTAATTTTATTAATACTAATTACAAGATACCAAAAAAATTCTTTAGTAGAGGGAATTTGATACATGAAATATTTGTAGACCTATAATATTTTTATAATTTTTTATATTAAAGTATCATTATCCTAACTTTATAAGATAAAATACAATAAATACATAAATTAAAGTTTCAATCAACTTCCTGAAATGAGACATATCATATACAAATTTACCAAGATCCTAATACGATACAAATTTAAACATAATAGGCCCAAAATAAAATCATGAAATTATACCACTAATTTTTTTATTAAAAAAAAAAAGAAAAGCTACCAAAAAAATTTATCATATTTTCCTAAACTAATCAACAGCAATAAAGTTTTTTTTATTGCTAGAAAGTTGATCAAAACTTTAGTTTATGTGTTTGTTACATTTTATCTTATTAAATTGATAATGATATTTTAATACAAAAAATTATAAAAAGTTCTATAAACCCACAAATACTTCATGTGACAAGTTCCTTCTACTTAAGGATTTTTTGTGCATCTTATAATTAGTATATGTGAAATAAATATTTTATTGCAAAAGTATCTTCTGTTAATCAATACTATCATTAACTAACAATCAATGGACTTTTAGTGCATTTTTTACAACTTTTAGTACTAAAGTGTCACAATTCACAACATAATAAAGGTAAATTTCAATAAATTGAAAGTGTTATTTTGAGTATCTTATAATTAACATGAGTAAAATAGACATTTTATTATAAAAATAACTTTCGTTAGTCAATATCGTCATTGACTAATGGTCAATGGACCTTTAACATATTTTTTACAACTTGTAGTATTAAAATGCCAGTCACCTAACTTAATGGAGGCAAATTACAACAAACCCAAAAATAAATGAAGGACCGGATGAGTCTTTAGCTGTCTCTCTTATCATTCGGAGAGAGTGCACTCTAAACTATCAAGTCTTGAAATGAATTTACAGCATTATTCCAAACTTTTAAAATTGGGAAGCGTTTTTTGGAAGATTGCAATATGCATATTTGACATAGAACTAATAACATATGTGCAATTAATGTAAGCCATGTACATGTAGCTAAGGAGAGCAAGGGCCCCAACAAACTAATGGTACATAGTTTGTTTAATTGAAAAACATGAAGTACAAAAAAATATATGATACTTTATGACAATTTTTAAAAATAAAACCCATTTTAATTAAATTAAATTACAATCCAAATGCACTCTTACTAGCAATTCTTTTTTTTTTTTTTTTTGGTAAGTGAGTATTTAAGCATTACTATTAGCCAAATCAGCTTTGAAATCATTATAGTTGGGGGAAAGGGCACCACCACAATCATAGAATACATCAGGAGGGAGTAAGGAAGGATGGAGGTAACCATGAGAGGCCGAGCCTCGAGCCCAACTAGCTAAGTTGTGAGCAGCTTTGTTGTAGCTCCTATCAACATGTTTGATCTTCTAGTTACGTCTGTGAGAAAAGATGAGCTTGCCTTGGTATATATAACCTCTCCCACTCCACTCAGTGTGTTGTGGAGAACCATGCAAAGCCAACACCACATTTAGAGTGTCACCTTCAAATTCAGCAAATTGCAAGTCTTCCTCATCTGCCCACTTTAAGGCTTGGAGACCAGCTCCCGCCTCTGCTTGAAATGGAGTTCCAACCGAGGAGTTGTTTGTCTAAGCCTTAAGTATGTTCCATATATGATCCCATAGTACCCACACCATAGTGGTAGTGTCTCCATAAAAAAGCAACATCAAAATTTATCTTCACCCAATCGAAAGTTGGTGAGGTCCAACTTGGCTCTAATCGAATAGACTCAGCCTGGGGGTGGTCAGCCTTAGCCGTGAGCCAATATTTCCTAATAAGGTGATTAACATGTTGACTCAACTCCCTCCAATTTGGGGTCTACCTTAGGGGAATTGATCAAAATGGCCCCGAATAGGACCATTCATCCTCAACTAGCTCCTGCCGAAGAAAGGTCCTAAAATGGCCTCGACGTATTCGTTGATAGCGTCCTAATGAAATTAGGACGCTCTTCGTGTTAGCGTCCTAATTTAATGAGGACGCTATCAACGAATGTGTCCTCTTAAAAGTAGGACGCTAACACGAAGAGCGTTCTACTATTAAGTTAGGACAATTTCTAATATAGTTTTGAAAAATATATATTTTTAAAAATCAAATACATATGACACATTTTAGTGATTGCGTTATATACACAATTTATTGCCCTTTATGTTACTTATATTGTCTGTATTAGTTGCTGAAATTGTATTAACTTAAAAAAATATAACAAATGCGTGTGTAGTTAATGGATAAATCAAAAAATGGGACAAAATGAATTGCAAAATGAATTTTATTATTATTAAATAAATTTGTTACAGTACAATTGAATCTAGTCTAATTTATTCTCCAGTTCAAACCTAGCGCTGTTGCAATTTCGCTTGTTATATCCCGTTTGATGACAATTTTCACATCTTGGTGGAGATCCTTCATTTCGATAGTCCATCTCTCCTCGAAAAAGTGCAGTACGCCTCTGTCTAGATCTATTATCTTTAAGTGCTGGTGTGTAGCCCTCCAACGAAAAGTCAGCATTACGCCATAAATTTTCATTGTTGACTGGATAGAAGTCATTGTTGTAAGCCGCAATGTATTTGTCCAAGCAGTAAATAGGCGGTACAAAATCAGAAAGTTGCCAGCCACAGTGTCGACAGATTGTGAATATATGCGTGCACGGCAAGCCAAAACTATTCCATTTCGTGCAGCTGTCATCCCGTAAAGACATTTTTACTGTATAAATATTGTTTCCTTTCCCTCCAACTTTGCAGGTGTCCTAATGCTGAAAATTCTAACTTGTTAATTATATTGCACAACCCTATAGCTTCTTGTCTTCTGCGAAGTTGTTGAGAATGTATTCCATATCAACAGAGGAAATGGTTTGTTACAGTGTGTGGCATCGGATCAATGTAGATTAAAATATTCAACAATCTTTGTGAATATTGCATCGATAATGGCTTTGATTGGTAATGCTCATGTTTTTTTTAGAACACTATTCAGCGATTCGGATAAATTCGTCGTCATACATCCGTATCGATTTCCGCCATCGTGTGAAAATGACCACTTTTCCGGGCCAATACACATCGACCAGTTGTACACCTCCTGATTGTATTCTCTTATTTCGTTCATTACAGATTCAAACTTAGATTTCTTCCTCTCTGTTCCAGCTTTATACATAAGTCACTTCAACTCGGTATTCTTGAACTGTTTGTTAAAATTGACACGAATATGGCATAGACAGTACCTGTGACTCCCATTAGCTCCGTCCACTCAGGCTGTCTCCTCATAGCTGACAAGATTCCAGCGTGCCTATTGGATACAATACAAATATGTCTTTCGCACACCACATGTCTCCGGAATAGTCTAAGAAACCATCCTCAACTCTCATTTGATTTAGCATCGACAACAACAAAAGTCAGGGAAAAAACATGATTATTGGCATCCCAAGTGCTTGCAATTAGCATGACACTCTTATACGCCCCTCTTAAATGAGTGTCAGCGATTGAAATCACAGGACGACAATGCCTAAATCCGTTGATCGATGGTTTGAAAGCCCAAAATACGAACTTGAAAATATTTGTATCTCCAACATTGATATCATGGTGTTTCCAATGTACTATTGTACCGGGATTTGAATCCTACAATGCCAACATATACGCTGGTAGTACTCTGAAAGTGGAGGACCATGTGCCATATAAAAACTCAATAGCAGCCTTCATAGAACACCATCCTTTTCTATACGAATATCCAACTTGAAATTTATCATGTACACCTTAATATGGTGCTGACACTTGTCTCGGGGTCATCTCTAATAAGGTGTAATATGTGTTGTGCAATAAATTTGTGGGACAAATTTCGATTACTGTTGTTTATGACCCTTTGGAGACAAGTATGCTCACCATTCCAAACCGAAATTTCCCATCGTCCAATATTGGCTTTCTTAATTATTCGAACGTACCAAGCACATGGATTCTGTTCAGTGTCATTCCTGCAAGAGGCAGTCCAAATCATACTCTTACTTTTAATAACAGTGAACTTGCAGCCCTTCTTTGCGTGCCATAATCTCACAACATGTACTATTTCTGACTTATCCCAGAACCGCACTTTATGCCTTAACTCCCAATTTTTTGCTATGTATTCATTAACACGTAGGTCATCACCGGCATAGAAAAAGTCACCTTCAGGTGCCCCCGAGCTTATATCTTGGAAACTTCTGTACATATGCATATTTCTTTGCTGGACTGGTATCTAATGCACTGGTTCTAGTAGAGCATGAATTGATGTGTGTCGAAAGCATACGTCATCATGGTTACTATGGCTACTGCTGCCGGTGTCACTGTGGCCCACGTCATCGGTGTTGATTCCATATTCTCCGTCTGAGGCTGGTGGTTCGTCGATGTTGGATGTTTGTCCTAGTGAGTCCATGACTGTAGCTCTATTAATTATTGGTTGCTCATCAGCTTGTCTTGTTTTTGGCCCATTTAGAGGACTAGCATTTGGGTAGCTCTGTAGTTGTGGCAACTGATTCTGAATGGTTGTTATTTCCAACCTCTCTTGTTGGAGTAGCAAATCTATGTAGGAAATGGTATGAGGCAGTTGTTGGGTGGAAAATGACGTTGACGGTATGGAAATGCCAGTATCAGCTTGAGAAACTATTGGCATGCTGTGTGGTACATCTAAAATGGGCTCTGTCTTTATAAAAATATGTACTCCACCCTCCTTGAAAATGGAATGCAAAGTCCAAATATTATCCATATCGCTATCAGTCTATAATGTAAGCAACCACCATTGAACACGGTCTCCATATACCCAAAGATATCTCATGGATATATCTAATCTAAATGACATGCTATCAATTCGCATGTATGCATAGATTTTGTCGACAAGCATTCGTATTGATAATTTATGCTGTAAGACTAGCTTTTTTCTACACGGGCCCTCAAAGCTGACTGAATCACCCACTTCGTATAAGAGCGTGCAATCCCAGAAGAAGCCAAGAGCTAGTGGTGTTTCAAGTGACATAATAGTGGTATTTGGAAAAAAAAAAATGAAATTTGGTGTGACTATCAGTAGTGCATTTGTGTTTGGCACCGAGTCCGGTGGTTTTTTTGCATGGAATGAATGAAGTGGTTGCGAGATTAAATGGAGCTATATAGGCACATTAGACGCTACTATAGATAGCGTCCTTTTGTAGGACGCTATTGCTAATAGCGTCTTCTGATCTATGTTAAATCTGAAGTATACACAAATCTTGGGTATCTTATTTCAAAGTAAGAATCTTTTGTTGGAGGTGAAGAGGACGCAACCAACAATAGCGTCCACCTCTTGGTACTTCCAAAAAAAGTAAGAGAATCTCTGGAAAAGCAAATGTGTTCGGAAAAATTTTCAGAAAGGCTGTAATAGGACATAACTAAAGATACCGTTTAATGTGATATGTAATCCAACTCTAGATACATCCGGGATCCAATTGCAGATACATCCAAAAAATAGCCGACCATGTGACATCTTGGATGCTACTTCTAATAGCATCGACGCTATTAGCAGTAGCGTCCTTCTAAGAAGGACGCTATTAGTAGTAGCGTCCTATGATTTCACGAATCTCTGCAAAAAAGAAAAAGTGATAGTTTTTTATGTGATTATTTGAAAAAATCTTTAATATGCCTATAAAATCCCAAACTTTTACGACTATCTGAAATTATGAATGTTCAAGACAACATTCTAAATCTTAAGAATTTCTCTTTGACGTAAGCGTTCGACATCTCTCTTTTGTGTTCTTAAAACCACACGAGAGATGTGAACGCTTGCGTCAAAGGCAGATTATCAGGACATGCTTACTGTATAACTCCGTTGATAATTGTCTACTGTCCAAGGTGCTAAAAAATGTTAATTATATTTATCTCCATCCACTTTCAACATCTCTACTCTTTTCTTTTCATCTTTTACTACCAACAACCCATTTCCTCTTTTCCCTTGATTCCCTTTTTTCTTGAGGCTTGTCCTTGGTTTTTTCACATTTATTTTATTTTATTTACTAGTTTTGGTTGTAGTACTGCCATTATGCCTGTTCTTTGAGCAACAAATATATCTAAATGCATGAATAACTGTATTTGTGTGATGGATTTTCAATTAGCTATTTGGGGACTTGACCAGAAAAATGAATAAGTCCATGTATCTCGTTTTATGTTGAAAAGGAATCCAAAATTGAAGCTAATTAACTTATGAAGCAAACCATGCCACTTAATGTAGAAGATTTCCCGTTACTGTCCATTTAGGGTATTTACTCATTTTTTTTTCATTTTTATTTTGAAGTTGGACAAATACTTCTATCTCAATATTTTTTGATAATACGTAATGTCATTGATTATCCTCAGCTAGCGTCCCAAATGGCGTTACACAATGGTGTACAAGAAGTTGTAAGACGTTACTGTGTCTAGCGTCCTTCTTATAGGACGCTAGTAACGACAGCGTCCTTCTTAGCAGGACACTATTATCGATAGGGTCCTATAACTTCAAGAAGTGTTTAGCACTGATTCAGTTGTGCCCATAACGATTGTTTGAAAAAAGAAAAATAAGACAGTGAATAAAAAAGCCTATAACAATTGTTTGAAAAATGGAAAATACGAATATTATGCTAAAAATAAATAAAAATGGTGCAAATATTTTAAGTCAAAATACATAAGCATAGCAAAGTGATAGTTACTGTACATAGAATAAATGATATAAAGAATAATAAGAAAGTTCGAGGATTAAGTTTATGTGCCGTAGGGTCGGGTCGGACAACGCTTCTGGGCCTCGTATGTCTATCTACTGCAGCATGTGCCTCCTCGGTGGGTATAATGGGATCTCCCTACTCTAGTACTACCAGATGATAATAGCGCGGTCGTCGCCCCTGCTACTGAACTCTAAATCCTGGCCTGTCCTAGTTATTGACCACTACATTTTGCAGTATGGACTTCGTAGGTGGAACCTGCACAGACACCTGCGTGACTAGCCCGGGTCCCATATCAGATGCTTGCGTCACTGTGTCTGGCCCCTGCTTTGTAATACTATCCACCTCATCTTCCATCGACAGTGAAAGGCAAGTAGTGCCAAAAATCAAGGCATCTGGAGTCGCGAGGATGGCTCTCCAGATGGTCTTGCCTCAAACTCTCTAGTCGGTCCAGCTAGTAGTAGTACGGGATCTGGTGCAACTAGCTTAGCTGGGGCTGCACGGGTAGGCCTGTCTACCACCTCGACGCTGACCCAGGATGGCCCGACCCTCAACTCGAACCCGAGGCCTCTAGTGGCTGCCTGCTCCAGAACCGCGGGTACACCCGCTTCTGGAATGGGATGTGTGCCATAACTAGTATGGTCAAATTCGGCCGCGGTAAAAAAAAGAGTGCATGTTTCTCTAATACGCTCGAAAATCGTCCTCGAATAGGAGTTAGACATAACTAAAGCCTCCGTGGCAATGGATATAACTCTATAAAGCCTATCTGACTGTAACAGTTATACAAAAAACATCCATGTCAATAGAAATAGAGTAAGAATAATAATGATAATCGAGAGTAAAACACAGATTACTGAATAATGTACTTACCATGACTGTGTATCCTGAACCAATCCCCTAGTAGCCAGCGACCTCACCCCTTGGTGGGGATGGATTACCAATTTGCCACCTGTCCTTAGTCAGTACCAAGATGGATAGTACGACTCCACCCCAATCCCAAGAGCGACATGCACGACTGTATGCTGTAGCGAACCCCACAGTGTTATGAACGATGAATGGTGATAAGCCTAATTGGTCATGTGATTCCCTCGAGTACCAATCGCGTGCAACTCAACATCATACTCACAACTCTGAGGAATAAGTTGTAACATACCAAACTGTCGAAGCACACGGCGGGGGTAGTGGAACTCTACGATGTCCCAACAAATAAATGGAGTCCGTGATCTCCAAATGTATGAACCCCCCATGTATCTAGTTGGCATGAACTCTAGGTCTATAGCATCATACAGACACCAAATAAACTGACACAATTTGAAAACGTTTAATTGAAACACTAAAACGACAATAAAGTAATAAAAAAATTTATGTCAAAAAAGCTCAAATACTTACGTGATGATCTTGCATGGAGTCTAATTGATCTCTGTACGTAACTAGAACGTGCGTCTGCATCCGATGTAGCTGTAGCCGCACATTCCACCTCGCACCATACGGTGCAAGTGGAGGTCTATACCCTGGCTCAACCCTATCAGGGCGTAGGACAAGGATGTACTCCCAAGATCATAACTACACAGTAAAATAATACAAGTTCATCAAATTTTAGTACGATTTTGCTAGACTCTAAAGCATCTAAAGTAAGAAAAAATAAAAAGAAAAATTTAACCAGAAGTAGAACCATAGGACTATAAATCTCCCTTGCGGCAAGGTCAGTTACCTCGCAGAGGCATCTGTATATCCATGCTAGAGCCGCACTGCCCTAGCTAAGCTACCACAATAATGTAAGCCCACAAGGAAAGGTAGAAAACGAAGGGGTAGCAGATGACCTAATTTGTCCGACAGAATCATACTACCAATAAGAAGAAAAATGAATCCTCGTGCCCTCTGTTACACCTGTGCATCGGAAGCATCATCCAGAAGAGGGAGTGACAGGTGGGCCTCAAGGGCCGACTTCTCCAACCGGTTACCCCTGAATTGGGTAGTTAGAGGTCGAAAGCCAAGAAGCATATGTATCAAATCCATTCATACTGTCCGAGGGCTCCCGTAAATCTCTCCAATGATTGGGTCACGATCAACTCTAAGTCCCCACAAAATCGCAACATCCCCTAGCGTGGCGTGGCCTATCCTACTTGTAGATGGCAGGTATGTATCTCGATACGTGACCTCTCAACTAATGCAGTCACAAGGGCATGATCTACATGAAGATGCCCAACTCTACAGTCTCCCCCGAAACCAACTAGATCGATATAATCTATTACCCGAGAAGGGAATGGAAATAGCTCCCAAAAACGAGAATCGCAACGTCTAAACGCTAATGGTATCTCACAAGTCTCAGAATGTTGTGACCAAATCAATGAAGATCGATGCCTATTTTGCCTAAATATCAAACCTTCGTAAATAGGTTCGGGGAGAGTATCACCATGTACTCGATCAATCCTAAAGGAGATTGTGAGATGTCAAATTCTTTTAAGGAATATAAGTATTAGTACTAATTTCTACATCCAATCACTAATTGTTTTAATTAAATAGCATAAGACAATAATTTATTTACGGTTAAATTCTTTCTTAATTTTTTTTTTTACTAAATAAAAACTAGATTTGAATGAAGTAATAAATACGAGATTGATGATGTAATTATATAACAATTTAGATTGATTAACTACTTTTAATGAATATATTTATTATAGAAATAATAAAGATGTATTGAAGAATAAAACTATATAATTATGAAGGACAAAATTGACAATTAACTAATACATTTGTTGTTTTAGCACTCAAATATCACATTTAGGGAAGGTAAATGACATTTTTTCAAATAACAAAAATCCAAATAAATTTGTAATAAACTTAACAAAAAATATGTTATATTATCCCTTTATTATTCCTAAACCAAACAAACAACATTTCACCAAACAAAGAGAATAATGCTAAACACCAATACAAAAAAAAAAAAAAAAACAACAACAACAACAAAAATTCAACCAATTATGTAACAAACAATGCCAAATCATTGCCAAACTAATTCCGCAAAAACAGGATACCGCCTCAATACACATTCACAATTCCGCCTCAACACAATGTCAAACCAATCAACAAACAAGGTAAATGACATTTTTCCAAATAACAAAAATCCAAATAAAATTAACAAAAAATATGTTATATTATCCATTTATTATTCCCAAACCAAACAAACAACATTTCACCAAATAAACAGAATAATGCCAAACACCAATACAAAAAAAATAAATAAAAATTTAACCAATTCTGCAACAAACAGTGCCAAACTAATTCAACAAAAACAGGATAATGCCTCAATACACCTTCACCATTCCGCCTCAACACACAATGCCAAACCAATCAACAAATAAGAAAATTAGCATTAAAAAATAATAATAATAACAACATTTCAACAAGCCAAACAAATTCCACAAAAGCCACAACAAATCCCTCATTTCGCCACTACACACAATCAGCATCACCACCAATTCTCACAAAACAAAATTCATACTACAAAATAATTACTCAACTAAACAAAATTCACATCTCAAACCCCATTAATCATCACCAACCAATGCCAGTTGATTTATAAAAAAAAGTTCAGAAATTTAGACCAAATACCTTGCTGCCCACAAAATACCGTGCATAGGACTATTGCTAAAGCAACCTCGCCAAACTGGTGTCGGAGAAGCCAAAGGAGACAATGAACAGTCGACCGAAATCGAAGCCAACAGTCGTGCGTCACGGAGAAGACAGTGAACAGTCTTTTGATAAATGCCGAAAGAGACAACGATGTTCGCCGTAGGTTGTGTGGTATCGGACGTTCGTGATTGGCGGTGTATGTTTGGAATTCATAAGGCAAAGTAATCGAAGGAAATCATGTAGTGAAAGGGAGGAAGAATTCGCACGGCGAAAATGAAAAGTTGCAGAGACGGGAGGAAGACGATGAACGGGTAGGAAGCATTCGAGGATTGTTGGGAGATATGCCCTCTTAGACTAGTTTTCTGATGTAAAAAATCGAATGTTTTAATAAAAGAAATTATTTGTGAATTTACATTTTTATTTGTGCACAATTACGTTTGAAAAAGACCCATTGTATTTAAGTAAGTGGTCCGTGTGAATGAAGGTCTTTCACAGTAAGGTATGGATCACGAGTTACTTAACACATAAACATCATTCTTAACCGATTGATGAGAATGAGAATCTCATCATGTCTAGGTTATTATGTTGTGAATTCCAAATGGAGAATGGTTTAGCTTTAGCCAGTGAGTAATCTACTAACTTTATGACATAAGCGTATTTTGAATACGTAGAACAAGATCTGTAGTAGTGGTTTCTTAAAGTACTATATGGTAGAAACCTAGACTACTACTGCTACAGCGTGGACTAGTACTCTACGACTTGAATATGAGTTGGTGGTCTGACGAAGTTGGAAGCATATACTTTGATATGCTATAGTTGATGTTCTATCGTAGGGCCAATATACTTGCATGTTGAGTATGTGTGACTAGTTAGTTAAGACAGATTTGTACAAGATAGTTTCTATACTATATTGCCCCTTGTGGTTGTCTAAATGATCTAAATATTCAGAGCCCTAGGAAACATGACTTGAATGTTTGCTTTTGGGTAGCTCTCTTGGAAAGCGGAAACAATCCAGGAAGTCATGGATCATTGAACTAGAGGCCTAAGGATGGTAGATGTCATTTAGAGAGGTGTTAGTACACTTCTTCCTCTCTAAATGTACAGCAATATATAGAGGGGTATTTTAATCATTACACCTGTAGGTCGGAGACTTTGCTAACGCAGCATTGTCTTTAGGGTTAATATTTCCTTATGGTGATATTGGGAAATATTTAAAATGCAAAATATAGCTATTTATATGACAAGAGTATTTTGAGCATTTTAGTAGCCAATACAGTGTATCTTTTGGTCCCCAGTATAGACCGTGAGTCCTAATTAAATACGGGTTAAGGAATTGATCTTAAATTAAATAAAATTTATTTTATTTAAATAGCGTGATTTAATTGTTAGGCTAGAATAAAATAAAGGTCCATGGAGAGAGAATTAATTAAATTAGTTTGGTGGGTTAATTAATTATTCAGGACTTTGGCTCAGTTTAAATTATTAAAGATTAACTTAGGACTAAACTAATATAGGCTTATTAATTGGACTAGTATATTTGGGATGAAAAAAATAATTATTAATTGGGTCATCCATGTGGTACTAATTAGAATAATTAATTAAGCCCAAAAGGTTAAACTAAGAGTCCAATGGCTTAGTCCAGTTTAACCTAGGGTTTTTATTTAGGTTAAACAAAAGGATTGGATATAACGTTATTTTTTACGGCCTCTTCTCTGTGTGGAAAAATTGCCAGACGTCTCTCTCTCTCTCTTCAAGAAAGTTCCCTAACCTTGTAAGTTGTTCACCAAACGGAATTAGGCAAGTCATATACTGGAAGACCGAGAATTTGGCGTTCACCTACATGCAAAGACGGAGTAGGAGACTTGCAGGAATGGCACCAGAGGTTTCCACCAGTACACCTACCCTAGTTGCGTACATTCCGGTCCAGCCAATTCTTAGAACGAGGAAAAGATGTATCTTTTAAACCTCGAAATCTGTGCAGAGCACGACCGACGCCGGCTCTGTTCGGTTCCCCTATTCTTGAGTTTTTCGAGTTTTGTTTTGTCTTCGCTTCCGCTGCGTGCCCTGTGTTTTCCCGTTTTTCATGCCTTCAATTGGTATCAGAGCATGAAGGTTTTGTGAAAATATAGAGAGCATGCATCTAGATGAATAAAATTGGACATATATGTGTGATTAAAATTGTGATCCTTCGCTGCTTATGGTATAGATAGATTATTTGTTAAACCTCGCGAGTGGAGATATAGGAGATGTGTAATTTATGTTTTTCTTAGTAAATCGTGTAAGCCCAATGTTTATGGGTATAGGCGATTGTTGGTTTTGGTTGATTTCATTGTATTTGATTTGAAATTGGAGAGTCATTGATACCAGAAGTTGAGAAGAAAACAGGAGAAATTCGCCAAAAAAAAAACTGCAGGAAGAGCCATCCAAACTGGAACCGGCGCCGGCTAGGGCCTAGAATCCGGTCCACGCGTTGGTTGCTCATGAGTCTTGGTTCTGTGCGGCGGGTGCAGTGGACCATAGTTCAGATGGTGCCTGATCTAATGCGGCGGGTGCAGTGGACCAAGGAGAAATTTTTTTAATTTTCCTTGTAATTTTTCTTGCAATTTCTTTTGGTTTTAGGGTCCATACCAGGTGAAGTTAATATTTTGCAATAGTTAATATTCAAGGAATATTTTTGCATGAAAAATATTAGTAAGAGATTTTAGGATTAAACAATACCATTAATTAATTAATATGTTTAATGCTATTATCTGGACACGTAGATTTAAAAAAAAATAGAACAGCATGAAAACGTCTACTGTTTTCTAGCATGCTATTATTATGTACCTATGTGCACATTTTCTCAAAGACCAAAGTATTTGGGAATGTTTTGACAAGGAAAACATTTTTCTACAAATTAAATGGTTATTTTAACTTGAATAAAAATTAATCCTTAAATATTTTCTCAAAGGATTTAATTATTGACATAGAAAATATACTGGATTTAGATATTTTTGTAAGGTTAAAATAGAAAACCGTTTTGTTTTAATTTTGGCACAAGAAAAAATGTTTTGTCAAATAAACTTGAGACCAAAGTCTCTAGAAAGTTTTAATTGGAAAATTTTTGAAATCATTAAGTTTTTAACTTAAATAAAATTAATCCATAAGAAAAACTCTCAAAGGATATAAATCTTAACATAGAGATTTTTATAGACTTAGACATTTTATTTTTGAGTTAAGGGAAAACTTGATGGAAATTTTCAAAAGGATATTTGTCAGAAAACTCTTGTTTTAAAAGACTAAGTGGGAAAGGGGTTCCAACAGCCCTACGGCTTCTATCACGATCCTCATTAGAGATCGTGGGTCCCCTCGCGTCACCTTGGGAGTGAACCTGTATAGGATGGGGATACCACAAGGATCTAGATCTAATGGATGGATGTAATTAATAACTCGGGGCACGTACTGTGATCGGCCAGCCCCTCGTTGGAAGTCATAGTGAGAGGTATGTCTATAGGAAATGAGAGAAAACAGCCATCCCCTCGATAGAGTTATCTTCTAGATCATTATCTAGAAGGGAAATTAATTTGTGGTGGTTAGCACACTTAGTTTAGGGAACTGTTAATCTTCCCAAGAAGCTATGTCAGTTTTTCTAAGAGCCAAATTGATTATTATCAGTTTTGATAATAAGGATAAAGTGCACAAATTTGTTTTGTTTTCACAAACTGAATCATTTTCTTTTATTTTTCAATTTTTCAGAAATGGTGTGAGGTTTTTTTAGTCCATTAGCCGTTATTCTATGAGAGAATAAGCTAACGGGACCAAACTATGTGGACTTGAAGAGAAACCTGGACATAATACTCACAGCGAAAGAGTAAAAGTATATCCTTTACGAAACTTACCTTGTTATTAGGGAAGGTTCCACTGCCGAAGAGGGTGAGGCTGAGAAGGCATGGAAGAAGGCCGACGAGATGTCTCATTGTTACATGTTGGCCTCCGTGTCTAATGTGCTCCAATCTAAACATGAGCACATGACCACTACGTATGACATAACCTAATCATTAGCTACGATATTCGCGGATAAGAGCCGGTCCGCAAGGCAAGAGGCTCTTTGAACCATCATTAACTCTAAGATGGCTGAGGGAGCATCAGTCAGAGAGCATATGCTCAAGATGATTGCTGCTTTTGAGGAGGCAAAAATTTTAAGGGCTGTCATTGACCCCGAGAGCTAAGTGGACATGGTTCTTGAATCTCTATTGGGTTCATTTACTCAGTTCAAGTTGAACTATAACATGAACAAGTTGAACATGGGTTTAATTGAATTGATGAAGGAGCTCCAGATGGCGGAGAAGGTCATGAAGCCATAATCTAAGGCTATGATAGCTAAGGCTTCATCTTTTAGAACTGGGCCTAAGCCTAGAAAGTTCAAGAAGAAGAAAGGAAATACAGCGGCCAAGCCCAAAGACAAACCTAATGGCACGTGCTTCAAATGTGGACTGAAGGGACACTGGAAAAAGGAGTGTCTGGATCTTCAAGTCAAGAAAAACCCCACAGATAATGTTTTCTATCTAGAGTCTATATCAATGGTTGGATCAACTTCCACTTGGATTGTTGATTCAGGAGCCACTGATCACATCTGTAACTCCTTGCAGGGGTTTAGAAAGATTAGAAGACTCCAGAAGGGCAAACATGGACTACGTATGGGAAATGGAGCACAAGTTTGGGCCCTTGCAGTGGGAGAGTTGGATCTTATTTTTTATTGTAACAGAATAGTGGTTTTGAAAGATATTTTATATGTACCTGGATTTTAATAGAATTTGATTTCGGTTGCAAAACTAATAAATCAAGGATATTCTGTATCTTTCCATTATAATATTTCTATCAATAGAGATGGAGAAATTTTATATACTGGGCACATGTATGGGAATCTATTTTTCTTATACCATATTAACAATCAATTAAATAACGCTCAATCTAAACCTTTAATAAGGAAGAGAAAGACTAATGTCAATGACTCTTATCTTTAGCATCTAAGGTTGGGTCATATCAACTCAACCAAGATTCAGAGGTTGATCCATGATGGGCCCTTGGGCTCATTGAGATGGAAAAATTGGCCTCAGTGTGAGTCCTGCTTGATGGGAAAGATGACCAAAAGGTCATTTGCCCCTAAGGCGAATAGAGCCAAGGAGGTATTAAGTCTTGTTCACACTGATGTGTGTAATCCCTTGTCTACACCAATTAGAGGAGGTTTTGAGTACTTCATCACTTTCACGGATGATTGTACAAGGTTTGGTTACGTTTACCTGATGAGACACAAGTCTAACTCTTTTGACAAGTTCAAAGAGTTTAAGGCTGAAGTGGAGCGTCGAACAGGTAAATTGATTAAGACCATACAAACGGATTGTGGTGGAGAGTACCTCCTTGGTGAATTCAAGGACTACATGGTACATCATGGGATAGTATCCCAACTCTCTGCGCCGGGGACACCCCAACAGAACGGAGTAGCTGAGAGAAGGAACAAGACATTTATGGAAATGGTTCGAAGTATGATGTCTTATGCTACTCTTCCAGTGTCCTTTTGGGGATATGCCCTAGAAACAACGGCATATATTCTGAACTTAGTGCATTCCAAGTCAATACCTAGAACTCCCTATGAAATGTGGACTGGGCGTAAGCCAAGTCTAAATTATCTCAGGATATGGAGTTGTCTACTTATGTACTGGTTAAGAGAGACAAGTTGGAACCAAGATCAGAATTATGCTATTTTGTTGGGTATTCAAAAGGGACAAAGGGTGGTTACTTTTATTATCCTAAGGATCAGAAGGTACTGGTTAGTACCAATGCTAGATACCTAGAGGATGATCAAAGTACTTCCACGAAAGGTTCAACTAGGTTGGAACTGGAGGAGAAGTTATCTTCAGAAGCAACTTTTTCTGACCCGATTGTGGAACAAGAAGAGGTACAGCCTCAAAAGCCCGTACATATGGAGCCTCATTGTAGTGGGAGAGTGTCTAGGGTTCCGAAGAGATGGACTGGAGAAGCTTTCGAGCTAGTCTCGACCATCAAGAACAAGACCCCACTAGATACGAGGAGGTTATTGCTGATGCCGATGCAAATCTATGGCATAAAGTAATGAAAGCCGAGATTGAGTTTATGTATCTCAATCAAGTTTGAGATTTTGTAACTTCACCTGAAGGGATAAAACCCATAGGGTGTAAGTGGATATACAAGAGAAATAGGGGAATAGATGGAAGGTGGAAACCTTCAAAGCTAGGCTTGTGGCGAAAGGGTATACTCAGAAAGAGAGTATTGATTATAAGGAAACTTTTTCCTCGGTAGCCATGCTTAAATCCATCAATATCCTCTTTACCATCGCATGTCATTATGACTATGAGATATGGCAAATGGATGTCAAGACGGTATTTTTAAATGACCATCTTAGTGAAGACATCTATATGTCCCAACCGGAAAGCTTTATTGCTAAAGGCCAAGAGCATATGGTTTGCAAGCTTAAGAAATTCATTTATGGACTTAAGCAGGCATCAAGGGTATGGAACATTTGTTTTTATGAGATTGTAAAGGCTTATGGTTTTGTTCAAAACGAGGATGAACTATGCACGTACAGGAAACTTAAAGGCATTAATGTGGTTTTTCTTATCTTGTATGTGAATGATATTCTACTTATTAGAAATGATATAGGGTTATTATCATCTACAAAGGTTTGGCTATCTAGTCAATTCAGTATGAAGGATTTGGGAGAAGCCAGCTACATTCTCGGAATTAGACTTCTTAGAAATAGGAAGCAAAAAATGTTAGGATTATCCTAAGCGGTATACATTGACAAGATGCTGGCCAGGTATAGCATGGACTCATGCAATGGAGCTTTAATTCCTTACAGACATATGTTGTCATTTTCTTCAAGGGATTGTCCTAGGTCTCAAGAAGAAAAGGACAGAATGAATAGGATTCTCTACGCTTCGACTGTGGGAAGTCTTATGTACGTCATACTGTATACTAGGCCAGATATCTGCTTTGTTGTAGGCTTGCTTAGCAAATATCAGTCAAACCTTGGGGAGGTTCATTAGCAAGTTGTAAAGCATATTCTCAAGTACCTCAAGGGAACGAGAGATTATATACTGGTTTACAGGGCTGATGACTTGGTTCCTACAGGATACACAGACTCAGACTTTCAGGCAGATAAGGATGAGAGAAAATCCACTAGTGGATATATCTTCACCTTGTCTAGAGGAGCTATTTCATAAAGGAGTATCAAGCAATCTTGCATTGCTGACTCAATCATGGAAGCTGAGTATGTGGCAGCTTCGGAGGCATCCAAGGAAGCAGTCTAGCTCCGGAAGTTCCTTTCAGAACTTGGAGTCGTGCCACACATGGACAGGCTGATTGTGATGTATTGCGATAACACTGGAGTAGTATTACAATCAAAAGAACCCAGAAATCACAAGAAGGGGAAGCACATCGAGAGGAAGTACCACCTGATCCGAAATTTCATCCAGATACGGGAAGTCGTGGTGGAACAGATTACCTCCGAGAATAATCTAGCTGATACATTCACCAAGCCTTTGGCTGAGAAAGCCTTCAAGAGACATTTAGACGCCATAGAGGTGGGCATCTATGAACTTAGTCTTAAAGTGCAAGTAGGAGATATGCCCTCTTAGACTAGTTTTTTTATGTAAAAAGTGGAATGTTTTAATAAAAGAATTTATTTTTAGAAATTATTTGTAAATTTATATTTTTATTTGTGTGCAATTACGTTTGAAAAAGACCCATTGTGTTTAAATATGTGGTCCGTGTGAATGGAGGTCTTTCGCAGTAAGGTATGGATCACGGGTTACTTAACACATAAACATCAGTCTTAACCGATTGATGAGAATGTGAATCTCATCATATCTAGGTTATTATGTTGTGAATTCCAAATGGGGAATAGTTTATCTTTAGCCAGCGAGTAGTCCACTCATTTCATGAAATAAGCGTATTTCGAATACGTAGAACAGGACCTGTAGTAGTGGTTTCTTAAAGTACTATGTGGTAGAAACCTAAACTACTACCGCTACAGCGTTGACTAGTACTCTACGACTTGAATATGAGTTGGTGGTCTGACGAAGCTGGAAGCATATACTTTGATATGCAATAGTTGAGATTCCATCGTAGGGCCAATATATTTATATGTTGGGTATGTGTGACTAGTTAGTTAAGACAAACTTGTACAAGATAATTTCTATACTATATCGCCCCTTGTGGTTGTCTGAATGATCTAAATATCCAGTGTCCTGAGAAATATGACTTGAATGTTTACTTTAGGGTAGCTCCATTGGAAAGCGAAAATAATTCAGGAAGTTGTGGATCATTGAACTAAATGCCTAAGGATGGTAGATGTCATTTAGAGATGTGTTAGTATACTTCTTCCTCTCTAAATGTACGGCGATATATAGAGGGATATTTTAGTCATTACACCTGTAGGTCGGAGACTTTGCTAATGCAGTATTATCCTTGGGGTCAATATTTTCTTATGGTGATATTAGAAAATATTTAAAATGCAAAATACAGCTATTTATATGACAAGGGTATTTTGATCATTTTAGTAGCCAATGCGGTGTGTCTTTTGATCCCCAATATAGACCGTGAGTCCTAAATAAATACGGGCTAAGGAATTGATCTTAAATTAAATAGAATTTATTTTATTTAAATAGCTTGATTTAATTGTTGGGCTAGAATAAAATAAAGGTCCATGGAGAGAGAATTAATTAAATTAGTTTGGTGGGTTAATTAATTATTCAGGATTTTGGCTCAGTTTAAATTATTAAAGATTAACTTAGGACTAAACTAATATAGTCTTATTAATTGGACTAGTTTATTTGGGCTGAAAAAATTAATTATTAATTGGGCCATCCATGTGGTACTAATTAGAATAATTAATTAAGTCCAAAAGGTTAAACTAAGAGTCCAATGGCTCAGTCCAGTTTAACCTAGGATTTTTATTTAGGTTAAACAAAAGGATTGGATATAACGTTATTTTTTACGGCCTCTTTTCTGTGTGGAAAAATTGCCAAACATCTCTCTCTCTCTCTTCAAGAAAGTTCCCTAACCTTGTAAGTTGTTCACCAAACGGAATTAGGTAAGCCATATACTGGAAAACCGAGAATTTGGCGTTCACCTACATGCAAAGACGAAGTAGGAGACTTGCAGGAATGGCACCAGAGGTTTCCACCAGCACACCTGCGCACATTCCGGTCTAGTCAATTCTTAAAACGAGAAAAAGAGGTATCTTTTAAACCTCGAAATCCATGCAAAGCATGACCGGCGCCGGCTAGGGCTGCCGGAGCCGGCTCTGTTCGATTCCTCTGTTCTTGAGTTTTTCGAGTTTTGTTTTGTCTTCACTTCCGTGCGTGCCCTGTGTTTTCCCGTTTTTCATGCCTTTAATGAGGATAGTGTCCTAACTTAATTAGGGCACATTCGTTGATAGCGTCCTAATTAAATTAGGACGCTATCCGTAATTTAATTAGGATGCTATCAACGAATACGTCGAGGCCATTTTAGGACAATTCCTCCACAGAGGGGCCAGTTGAAGACGAATGGCCCCATTCAGGGCCATTCTAATCAATGGCCCTCTGCCTTCCCAGTCTGATTTGGTTTCGAAGACCCCATAGGTGTTCAAAACAGACCACAACAAAGTTCAACATTTCCTGAGTTTCGTCAATAGCCAAAAGTATGCATCCTGTAGGAGTTAGAAGCTCCCCAAACCATTCCTTCATTGACATGTGGGAGAATGCATCAAGTCACAAGTTCTACTTGGAATTCCACTATAAGCCCCTAGTCACTAGGCGGTGCAGCAATATGTGTTGTAGGGACTCTATCTTGTGAGTAGAGGAAATAGAGATCACTATCCAAAGGGATGATCGAGCAAAGTCTCATACACGTGGGAAGAATGTTGGATAGGATTTGCCACAATAGATGCTTATGTCTCCCATGAAGCCACGACTGCCAAAACCTCTACCATAAACGACGTGAAATATAGGAATTACTCCCAAACCTCTTTTTATTATTCGTCTAGTAGGCTGACCTAATCGAGAATTTCCCTGTCGAAAAAGGGACCCAAATAAGGGAGTCTGATTCCTGAGAAACTAAAATTTTAGATTTGAGGATGACAGACACGATATACAGTGGGAATAAGTTGAAAATGAGGTAGTGATCCTAGGCTTGCCCAGTCGGATCTAGTAACTCAGTTACCCAATTTATCTATGAATGGTCCTTAAATGACAGCGGAGGCTTGAAATCTTTCAGGTAAGGCACCCATGGATCCAACTATATGTTCAAATGAGAGTTCTTCCCCGGGATGTAGCATGCCCCCTTGGCCAAAACCTTCCTACACATTATGATACTATTCCAAGTCCAAGATCCCTTCTTCATTTCAACATTCATGTCTAGCAGCTTTGTACATTGTGCATCTGGCAAATATTTTGATACCAGCAATCTAACTAAACGCTTCTTCGGTTGTGTGCATATCTGCTAGCCAAGTTTAGCAACAAACACTTTGTTCATCTCCCTAAATCGCTTCAAACCCATTCCACCTGCCTTTTTGGGGGTGTATATAGAGTCCCATGACTTGAGATAAAGATATTTGAACCGAGAACCATCAAAGCCCCACTAAAAGTTACGAGATAGTTTATTAATTTGATCGCATATGCCAGCAGGTAGGAGTTAGGTTTGCATAACATATGAAAGAGTTACTTGTAGAATTGATTTGACTAGTACACCTCTACCAGCCTGAGAGAGGCAGCTAATCTTCCAGCCCGCAAGCTTCCTCTTCATCTTTAGCACTAGCTCTTGGAACACCTGATTTATCCTGGATGTTTTGCAGAATGGAAAGCCCAAGTATTTGCCACGATGAGAGCATTCAAGTATAAATAGAATGTTGCAGATCGTGCGTTTGAGTTCCAGCTTTACATTCCTACTACAGTGGATAGAAGACTTATTCATATTGATTTCCTGACTAGACCAGTCACAAAAGTCTATTAGACATATGAGAATATGAGTAGCTTCCTGGGTTGATGCCTTGCAGTATATGTTGAGACCATCAGTATACATCAAGTGAGAGATCCTTGGGCTTGTCCTAGAGATTTTAACACTATGAATTTGACTTCTCTCCTCTGCACGGGCCAACAACTAGGATAGGCCAAAAAAAGGACAGTGAACAGCGTGGGGGACAGTGGATCTCCCTGCCGATTCCCTCGGGAGCCGGAAAAATACCCATAAGGGCTTCCATTGATGAGTATTGAATATGTCATTGTTGATATACTCCTGAATGAGATTAATGGCCTTAACTGAGAAACTATGACCCAAGAGGATATGAGTCAAGATGTGCCATTCAACTTTATCATACACTTTGGCCATATCCACCTTTAAAGCCATAAAGCCCACGGGTCCTCTTTTTGTGTTTAAATAATGCATGACCTCTTGGTTAATTATAGAATGCTCAGAAATGGAATGACCAGGGATTTAAGCTACTTGTATGGGAGATACAATCATTTCCAACAGAGGCTTGAGACGGTTTGCCAGGATTTTGGTAATGATCTTGAAAGTTACATTGCAAAGAGCAATTACTTGCAGCATCCACTTTTGGAGCAAGAGCAATAAATGTGTGATTCCAAGCCTTGGGGAGACATTCATTGATAAAATAATCCTGCACAGCTTCTACCACCTGAAGACCAACAATATGCCAGTAAGTCTTAAAGAATTTAGTGGACATGCTATCGAGTCCAGGGCTCTTGTAGGAACTCATGAAAAACACCATCTATCGAACTTCCTCACCGTTGGGGACAACACAGAAAATATCATTATCAGAAGGGGAAAGGGAGGGGAAGATCAAATTGTTCAGTCCACTCGGAGTAGGGGAAGTAGATGAAGTGAAGAGTTGTGAATAATAATTCACAAACTCCTCGCCAATCTCCTGCTACTTAGAAAGCCAGATTTTTTTAGCGTTGAGAAGATAGCTAATGGCATTATGGCGTCGGTGAATTAAGGTCGCAATATGAAAGTACCTAGTGTTGGCATCCCCCTCTTCAAGCCATTTTGTTTTGGCCTTTCCTTTCTAGAGCAGTTCTTCTCTTTTTAGAAATTCATCCAAGCGAGCCTAGTATGCTAATACTTGTTCCAAGATTTGGGCAGTTTGAGGAAGGTATTGGAGTTGATCTAGAGTTTGGCACAGGGTTTTGATTGTGGTTTGAATATGGCCAAATGTGACTTTATACCAGGTTTGTAAGGCAGTCTTAGTTTTTTTTATGCAGGATATGAGGCCACGCATAGTGGGACCAGTGACGGGTGTGTTCCAGGCGTGAGCTATAACCAAAATGGCAGAAGATTTTCTGGTCCACATATTTTCAAAATGGTAAGGTTTAGGGTATCTTAGCTTAGGTGGGTTGGTGCAGAGTAGGAGGGGGGAATGGTCAAATTCCAGTGTAGTAAGGTGAGTAATGGTGGCTTCAAGGAAAAGGATTCTCTAGTGTCCGTTAACCAAACCCCTGTCAAGCTTAGTTTGAACATTTGCTGTCCCTGCTTGACCATTATGCCAAGTAAATGGTTTACCAGAAAATCCTAGATTGATAAGCCCTTGATCATCCATCAGCTTATGGAAGTGTTTCCCTTTAGACCACTTCATTGGCCTACCTCCAGTTTTGTCAACTTGGCGGGTAATGGCATTGAAGTCCCCAATAACAAGCCACGGGCCACAAAAAATGGAGCCAATTTGATCTAGATTGCTCCAGAAAGTAGGTTTAAGCAATGTCACAGTAGGACCATAAACACCAGTAAACATCCATGAGGTGGAGGAGGGGTTTGACAAAATTAGACAGTTGATAAAAAATTCATTGGATACCAGGATTTGGACATTTACAGCATTCCTCCAACACAAAATCAATCCACCAGATTTCCCTTGAGTGGGAACAATATGATAATTGTGGAATCCAAAAGTTCCAAAAATCCTAACTACTTTATTGACATTCAACATCTTCAATTCAAAAAGAAATAGAGCATTCGGACAATGAGAGTTGATGAAGACTCTTAATGCATGAACTGCCGAGGGCTTACCAATGCCCTGGCAATTCCAAACTAAAGCGATCATCGGATAGGGTGGGGCGTGTGTAGGCCCACCTCCTCAGCCGTAGTATAAAAAGCCACCAGTTCTACTGGAGTCGTTGTGGTTCTTGGGTACTTCTTTCTTGTTGCTTACTTCACTTGTACAAAACATCGACGGGTCAGAGTAAGTTGTTCTTCAGTAAAGAGAGCAGCATCTTGATCAATGTCGTTGCCAGCCAGGCTCTCATCGTCTACCCCCAGCTTCTCAAGTAGAGGTGAAGCTATCTACGGGACGGATAATTTAGTTGGCTGCAGGAATAAGGAACTCAATTGGGTCTTTAGGGAGGAATAAGAAATCGTTGGGGTCAGAGTAGCGAACCCGAAGTTGTTCCTTTGTCTTTTGAGGGGGGGTCAAGTTCCTGGATCTGTTGTTTAGTGGGACGGGGCGGAACGAACACTGGGCAGAGGTTGGGGCTTAAGGGTGTTTCGGTGAGGGTCCTAGTTTGTTGAATAGGCAGTAGAGGATAAGAGTTATGAGTGGGCTTAGTATGTTGATATAGGCAAGTAGGAGAGAGGGCTTGATTATATGGGTGGGTTAGCATTGGACTGGTGAGGTTTGGGATGGATGGGCTATCGTTTGTCTGATCCACAGGTGGGGTCGGGATGTTATGGTTCGCCTCTAGTAGAACTCTAGCAAGGATTGGATGACCTAAGGTCTCTACTAGGGGCTCCTAGTAGAGACCCTAGCTAACGTCCCCGATAGACGTCTTAGGGTTAGGAGTGTAGGAGTAGGTAGATGGAGGTAGGCGGGTGTCAGGTATGATAGGACTGACGTCTATCGGGGTTTGTGCTCGTTCAGAGGAATTCGACTGCAGCACGCCGATTATCAGCATAGTGTCCCATGAGAAGTTTTCTTGTGTTGGTTGGTGTTCTGAAGAGGAAGGCGGAGGCTCTGATGTAGTGCGTGGCTGTCTGAATGAGAAGGGTAATTGTGGCTTCATCCACAGTCCATACGCAAATTGGGGGTGAAGAGCACCCAAGGAGTCTCTAACTGGACGAGGACAAGTGGATGCAGAGTGCCCCAGACAGCCACAGTCGAAGCAGAAGTCTGGCAATTGTTCATATTTGAAAGCAACCCAAGAGCAACCACCGTTTTCCCGTGTGATGAAAATTCCAAAATTTATAGGGGAGTGGATGTTAAGTTCCACTCTAATATAGATAAGCTAGTTTGGATGCCCGTGCTTTGCACGGTTTAAAATTTTAGATATTTTGTTTATTTGTATTTATTAGTTTATTTTGTAAATTTTGGTATAGAAAAATTAGTTTAATTTTTATGAAATTTTTTATTATTTAAATATAGTTTGTAATTTTTAATTTAAAAATAATTGTTGATTTAATTTGAAGTTTTCTATTATTAGAATTGAATAAATTTTGTATATGAAATATTTGTTATGATTTTTTTTAAAAAAAATTGAGGAATTTTTTTATGAAATTTATATTTTATTATAAATTTTTTCCTATGAGATTTGTTTTTAAAAAATGATTTGGATTAAAAATTAGAAACATATTTAAGAAAAGGCCGGATATATTCTATTCTTCATGATATGCTTTTAGTAGGCCCAGGTATATTATATTGTCTTTTATTGGGCCTAGATTTTATATAGTTAAAAGTAGTGGTCTGGGCTAAATTTCTGAGGAAAAATTCTCAGTACCCATTTAAAGATTTGGCCCATTTATGTGAATTTTATAAGAATTGGCCCATTTTTGTTTGGTTTATTTGGCCGAGGTGCTTTTTTGTTATTAGGGTTTCATTTTGTGTCTGTGTTTTTCTCGAAAGTTCTCTTTGTGCCGTTGCATTTCCTTCAAGGAGCTTTAGGGTTCATTAGGTTTTCGGTGCCGATTTTTGTCGTTCAAATGCAAATGATGCTTCATTGGTTTCGGTGAAGCATTGAATAGGATGTTTAATGGAGGAAGTCTTTTCAGATGACTCTAAATCGTGAAAGCAAACAGTTGATTCAGGTGAAGGAGTGTTTTCTTTTTTTATTTTCTATTTGTCGGTTGATATTCTAAGATGTTATTTTGAACGACGGTTTTATTTGGATGTTATTGTGTTTTAATTGTTGTTTTTTTCAATGGATTTTGGAATTAAATTATTTGAAGTTTTTCAAGGTTATTTTTTGTTATATATATGTGTTTTGTTTTTGTTGTTGATTTGTTCTTTGTATTATTCGTTTCGTATCTTGAAAATTATAGTGTGTTTCTGTTTCGATGGAATTATATAATAATTCTTTAGCGAAATACCAGTTAATTGGAAAGCCTATTTTTTATCCTTTTATGTCGGAATCTGTTGTGTTGAGCAGTGAAGATTTACATACTTCGAAAGTGCATTATGCTATTCCAGATAAAAGAGCTGATTCTGTTCGTTTAGTTTTGAATGAATCTTCAAGTGATATTTCTGCGTATTTGGAGATTCTGTTACCTGCATATACTGTTACTGGTTGTGGTGTTGGTTTATATGCGAATTTGTGGGCCGAGACACATGGTTGGGTTGAAAGGCATGGTGTGATGGAATTTCCTTTGAGTATCATGTTTTTAAGTGAAGATTATTTAGCTCGTGGTGATACTGAGAGGAAGATGTCATCTTTTGTTGAGTTTTATGAGCCATTTGTTGTTGGTGTTGTTGAATATGCTTCTAAGTTAGGGTTACATGTGGAAATTTTTAAAAAAATTTCTGATTTTTATAAACTTCAAGTTGGAGTGGATTGTCGA
This sequence comes from Voacanga thouarsii, assembly GCA_026120185.1. Taxonomy (NCBI): domain Eukaryota; kingdom Viridiplantae; phylum Streptophyta; class Magnoliopsida; order Gentianales; family Apocynaceae; genus Voacanga; species Voacanga thouarsii. The sequence continues at coordinate 3,851,831 of JANUWF010001205.1, forward strand.
AATGTGATTTATTTGTATTATGATACAAAAAAAGTTTTGCTGCATATACGTTTTGTTGAGAAGAAAACTATTATTGATGTGATGCGTTTATCTGGTGGCAGTGTGTTGTATAAGGATAAGGCAAAGGTGAAGAAGAAGCTTCGTTTGGAGGAAGGTGAATGCTCGTGTATAAACTGAAGTTGTTTCAGAGGAAAGAAATGCATATGGTTTTTGTCTTAGTAGTATTTTGTTATGATTTTGTTTTTTAATTAGAAATTTAGTTATTGTGTAGTGAAGTTTCAGTCTACAATGACTGATATGTAATAGTTAGTATGAATTTGAAATTGGATTTTCGTTAATGATTAGTATGGTTGCTGTGTATGCTTTATTTGAACTGGAAGTAGTGCATTTGAAAATTTGGGAATTTTTCCAATATTTACAAATTTGTGAATTTGTACAAAATACCATTTTTTACAACACAGTTTGCTTTATTTGAATTGGAAGTAGTGCATTTGAAAATTTGGGAATTTTTTCAATATTTACAAATTTGTGAATTTGTACAAAATATCATTTTTTACAACACAGTTTATTATATTTGAACTGTGTTTTATTGGTGCAGCTTTATATGAAAATGAAATTTCTATAGTTGTATATTAAATGGAAGTGTAATACACGTGTAATTTTGTGAATGAGATAGACATGTAATATATGTAATGTTGTTTGGTTAAAGTGGGAGAATTTAAAGTGTGAGGATTTATGTTGTTGATTTATATCAAAAGGTATTTTCTTGTATTATTATTGAACAGGAACAGAAACTTTAGTAATAAAATGAATATGATTTTAGTAATCAAAGATGGTGTAGAATGGTGACAGTGCAAGAAAAATGAATATGATTTTGAAATAAAATTCTGAGTTTTTTTTCTTTGTATAAGAATTCTTTTAGTTTATTATTATAGTTGATAATTGATTTTGTTTTTTGTGAATTGGTGATGTAAAAATTAATTTCTGAAGGTTAAGCTTGCTCTGCAGATTAAATAGTTTGGAGTTGTAGGAATTTATTTTTGTGGCAATCCAAGTGTTGGTGAATGGTAAAATTGTGTTGTTTCTGTGATATGTTTAAGTACTCAATTGTGGATTCTGATATCTAATGTTTAGTTTATTTTTTAATTTTAGGCAATCATTTTTGCTTGCTTTGGCATTTGCTATACAGGAAGGAGTTGTAGTTACTGTTCATTCTCTTGAGAGGTAAATTAAATTATTCTTACTATCTGTTGTGGTTTGCTACTGCTTGTAGCTATCCAATTCAGGAGAAATTGTTTGTTTATACTTTGGGAGATAATTGATTTGTTTATGGTCTTGGTTTCTATATAGTTTTAATATTTTTGTGTGATATTGCTAATTTTTCTAATATGCGATTGGTCAATAATGTGCTAAGTATATTGGGTGTCTATATAAACATGATTGGGAAACCAATAGATGTTTTGTGACGATGGTTTACCATCAAAAGCCCACGTATGATGCACAATCAAGAAAGTTTATATAATATCTTGAAAAATCAATTTTTTTATGGTTTTTGTTGTTTCATGAAAATGAATCAATGTTAAATGACCTAAGTTTTTAATCAGATATGCTATTAAGTTACCTGTTTATTAATATGTTGATTATATAGGCTGTTTAAGTGAAAGAGTTTTGTAAATTTTATAGGAGTATCTAAGTAGGAAAAATTTAAATGGCATTGACATGTTTCATGAATTACAGAATTTTTTGCGTTTTTGGAAATACTGTTAGCTGCATATAATGTTAGTCATTTTGGTGTTGCTTTATATTGTAATTTTTTGGCTTTATATTATAATTTGTATGTACTGTTAGTGGTTGTGGTGTTGTTTTATATAGGATTTTGTGGGGTAAGACACATAAATGAGTTGAAAGGCATGGTGTCATAGAATTTCCTTTGAGAGAACTATATCAAATAACTGTCTTTTATAAATTTTTATTAGTAATTGATTCTCATGTTCCAAGAGTTGTTACTCTAGTTAAACTAATTATTGAAAAAGCATTTTTCCATGCGTTTTATTTTATGATAAAAATATTGTCTTTTAAGTTAGTTGTTTTAATAATGTGCTGAGTATATTGGGTGTCTATATAAACATTATTGGGAAACCAATCGGTGTTTTGCGATGATGGTTCACCATTAGAAGCCCACGTATGATGCACAATTAAGAAAGCTTATATAATACACTGAGAAATCATTTTATATAGTCTTTGTTGTTTCATGAAATTGAATCAATGTTAAATGAGGTAACTTTTTATTCACATATGCTATTAGGTTACTTGTTTATTAATTTGCTGAGTATATAGGGTGTTTAATTGAAGGAGTATTGTAGGAATAAGAAATAAGGAGTCTTTTGTTGTATATTAAGCTGGTGTAATGATAAGAGATAAGAAAAGCATTAATTATTTTTATCCTTGAAGATGCCATTTTTGGTTGCAGTTGGATCACTCGAGGGAAATTTGCAGCTGCAGTTGCAGTTCTGGACTCTATGTGTTCAGTATTGTTGATATATTGAATAGAAATTTGGACTGAATTTGAATGAATCTTCAAGTGATGTTTCTGTTTATTTAGAAATAGTGTTACCTTTATCTAGTGTTAGTGGTTGTGGTGTTGCTTTATATTGGAATTTGTGGGTGAGACACATGGTTGGGTTGAAAGCTATGGTGTGATGGAATTTCCTTTGAGTATCATGTTCTTAAGTGAAGATTATTTATTTCTTGGTGATACTGAAAGGAAGATGTGATCTTTTGTTCAGATTTATGAGGCATTTGTTGTTGGTGATGTTGAATCTGGTTCTTAATCACTGCAAACGGAGTGTATTAATGAAACTAATTATTTTTAATAATGTGCTAAGTATATTGGGTGTCTATATAAACATGATTGTGAAACCAATCGGTGTTTTGCGATGATGGTTCACTATCAAAAACCCACGTATGATGCACAATTAAGAAAGTTTATATAATACACTGAGAAATCATTTTATCATGGTCTTTGTTGTTTCATGAAATTGAATCAATGTTAAATGAGGTAACTTTTTATTCACATATGCTATTAGGTTACCTGTTTATTAATATGCTGAGTATTTTAATTGAAGGAGTATTGTAGAAATAAAGAGGCTTTTCTTGTATATTAAGCTGGTATAATGATAAGAGATAAGAAAAGCATTAATTATTTTTATTCTTGAAGATGCCATTTTTGGTTGTAGTTGGAGCACTCGAGAGAAATTTGCAGCTGCAGTTGCAGTTCTGGACTCTATGTCTTCAGTATTGATGAAACCTATGGTGTGATGGAATTTCCTTTGAGTATCATGTTTTTAAGTGAAGATTATTTATCTCTTGGTGATACTGAAAGGAAGATGTCATCTTTTGTTCAGATTTATGAGGCATTTGTTGTTGGTGATGTTGAATCTGGTTCTAAATCACTGCAAATGGAATGTATTAATGAAACTAACTATTTTGAATTATGTGCTAAGTATATTGGGTGTTTATATAAACATGATTGGGAAACCAATCGGTGTTTTACGACGATGGTTTACCATCAGAAGCCCACGTATGATGCACAATCAATTAATTGTATATAAGGTATTCAAAAAGCATTTTTTCATGCGTTTTATTTTTTGATAAAAATATTGCCTTTTAAGTTAGTTGTTTTAATATTGTGCTAAGTATATTGGGGGTCTATATAAACATGATTGAGAAACCAATCGGTGTTTTGCGACGATGGTTTACCATCAAAAGCCCACGTATGATGCACAATCAAGAAAGTTTATGTAATATACTGAAAAGTCATTTTTATTTAGATATGTTGTTACGTTATTTGTTTATTAATATTCTGAGTATATAGGGTGTTTAACTAAAAGAGTATTGTAGATTTTACAGGTGTATCTAAGTAGGAAAATTTTAAATGCTATTGACATATTTCATGAATTAAAGTAATTGTTGGATAGCAATAAATAGTTGAAAGGCATGGTGTCATAGAATTTCCTTTGAGAGAACTATATCAAATAACTGTCTTTTATAAATTTTTATTAGTAATTGATTCTCATGTTCCAAGAGTTGTTACTCTAGTTAAACTAATTATTGAAAAAGCATTTTTCCATGCGTTTTATTTTGTGATAAAAATATTGTCTTTTAAGTTAGTTGTTTTAATAATGTGCTATGTATATTGGGTGTTTATATAAACATGATTGGGAAACCAATCGATGTTTTGCGACGATGGTTCACCATCAGAAGCCCACGTATGATGCACAATTAAGAAAGCTTATATAATACACTGAGAAATCATTTTATCATGGTCTTTGTTGTTTCATGAAATTGAATCAATGTTAAATGAGGTAACTTTTTATTCACATATGCTATTAGGTTACCTGTTTATTAATATGCTTATTATATAGGGTGTTTAATTAAGCAGGTATAATGGTGATTTTTCATTTTTGAAATAGGAAAAGCGTTAATTATTTTTATGCCTTAAAATGTCATTTCTGGTTACAGTTACAGTACTTGAGAGTTCAGACTTCCAATGCATCCGTTTTATTTTTTATTTTTTCCTTTGAAGAAGGAGAAATATGTGATTCTTATCATTTTTTTTTTTTTTTTTGGAAACTAATGTGTTTAGTATTGATGATATATTCAAGAGAAATTTGCAGTGATTTTGAATGAAGCTTCAAGTGATATTTTTGCGTATTTGGAGATTTTGTTACCTACATGTATTGTTAATGGTTGTGGTATTGCTTTATATGGGAATTTATAAACTGAGATACACGGTTTAGTTGAAAGGCGTTGTGTTATGGAATTTCATTTGAGAATCATGTTCTTAAGTGAAGATTATTTAGGTCATTATCACATTGAGAGAAAGATGTCATCTTTTATTGAGTTTTATGAGCCATTTGTTGTTGGTGTTGTTGAATCTTCTTCTAAGTTAAGGTTACATGTGGGTCTTTTTAAAAAATTTTCTGGTTTTTATAAAGTTTAAGTTGGGGCAGATTGTTGAAAAAGCATTTTTGCATGCATTTTATTTTGTGATAAAAATATTGTCTTTTAAGTTAGTTGTTTTAATAATGTGCTAAGTATATTAGGTGTCTATATAAACATGATTGGGAAACCAATCGGTGTTTTGCGACGATGGTTTACCATAAAAAATCGACGTATGATGCACAATAAATTAATTGTATATTAGGTATTCAAAAAGTATTTTTTTTCATGCATTTTATTTTGTGATAAAAATATTATCTTTTAAGTTAGTTGTTTTAATAATGTGCTGAATATATTGGGTGTCTATATAAACATGATTGGGAATCTAATCGGTGTTTTGCGACGATGGTTTACCATCAAAAGTCCACGTATGATGCACAATCAAGAAAGTTTATATAATATACTGAAAAATCAATTTTTCATGGTTTTTGTTGTTTCATGGAAATAAATCAATGTTAAATGACCTAAGTTTTTAATCAGATATGCTATTAAGTTACCTGTTTATAGTTGTTTAATAATGTGCTAAGTATATTGGGTGTCTATATAAACTTGATTGGGAAACCAATCGGTGTTTTGCGACAATGGTTCACCGTCAAAAGCCCACGTATGATGCACAACAAAATATAGAATGTTGTTTTCAAAAGGCAATCCGAAATTACAGAATAGGTACAATAATCATGTATTAAAAATACACAGTAGATGAAAAATCGAATGTATTGAATGCTAGTATTGACAATCCTCTGTACTTTGCATTATTTTCCAAACGTAAATTTTCTTGTACAATAAGAATCAAAGGATTAAGAAAAAGTTAGATTTTCAAAATTCAAGATATCAATGTGAAATTGAAAGATACTTACATGATGGTAAATTGTGAAATACTTCTTGGTACACAATATTTTTTGTGTATGTTTTGAATTCTTCGTCATCTTCCAATGCCAGGATCTTCAATCCATTTGGATTCTTTACTCTTGAAACAGCAACATAGAGTTGTCCATGACTGAAAATAGGCTTTGGTAAGTATAATCCAACATGTTCTAAAGTTTGTCCTTGACTTTTATTGATTGTCATTGCATAGCAAATTTTGATTGGGAATTGTCTTCGACGCATTAGAAATGGCAATTTGCTTTCCGTTGGAGACATATCAATTCGCGGGATGAATTTGCGTAGCCCAATATGTGAACCTAAAATGATTTTTGCTTCAATTACAAATTTACCTGTTTGTGTTATGGTGAGCCTTGTTCCATTGCACATTTCTTCACTTTGATTTAGATTCCGTAACAGCATGATTGGAACCCCTACTTTGAGTTGAAGATTATGATCTGGAATTCCTGGAAATTGTAAGTTGTTTAAGAATTTCGTTGGATACAAAACATCTTCTCCTGCAATATGTCCTGTTGATTTATCAATGACATCTGAGCTTTTGTACTGTTGCAACTCCTTAGGAATCATTTGCATTATAAAAGCATTGATCTGATCAACTGTTTCATTCCTTGGTGTTAGTATTGCTCTGTTCATTAGATATTTCTTATCACATCGTTGAGCATCAAATTCCTCATAAACTGCATTAAAAATTGCTTTGACTGGATTTTCTGTCTCCTGTACTCTATATTTCTCTGGAATTTTGATCCAACATGGTTCTTCTTCAATTGTCCTTGAAATTGAATGCTCAGTGCCATTTCCAATTCTTAGAATCCAATCTGAAAAATCTTTCAGTGTACATTCTTCTTCAGCTTGTGATGAACAATTTTGGAGACGCATATTTATGTTTAATGTTAACACCTATCAACATATACAAATTAACAACATATTAAGTGTAATAAAGTAAATATATGTACTAATTTAATTTGTAATGCTAAATTTACCTCACAGTTACTCCAAATCTCTGAATTGTTTATTGCTGAGTTTACAATTTCTGACCTTGTACCTTTTGGGATTACTAGGAGTATTTGTCTAAAATCACCTCCAAGTAAGACTGTTTTGCCACCAAAAGAATGTTCTTCTTTGAAACCTGGGGATCCACTGAGTATATCCTTCATTGTTCTGTCTACTGTTTCAAAAACATTTTTATCATTCATTGGTGCTTCATCCCATATAATCAATGAGCATTTCTGTATCAATTCTGCCAATTAAGTTCCTTGTTTTATTAAACATGTACTATCTCCACTGCACTTTAATGGGATTTTGAATATGCTATGAGCTGTTCTTCCACCAGGTAACAAAAGAGCTGCTATTCCTATTATTTATCAAGACAGAATAAAATATTATAAAGTAGGAATGTGAATTTAATGGAATAGTATGGTGTTTTTCTTTACCTGATGATGCAACAACTAAGACAATTTTTTATTCTGACCTTAGCCTTGTAATGATTGTTTTGTACAGAAATGTTTTTCCTGTTCCACCATATCCATAAAGAAAAAACACCTTAGACTCATTCTTTATGACTGCATTCACCACTTTTTCATAAACACTTCTTTGTTCAACATTAAGCTGATGAAACATACTGTGATGTTCTTCTTGTAGCTCATTTATATCAAATGAAATCTCTTCCCTCAGTAATTTCTTGTTAAAATCATGCACCATTCCTTCATTGATAATTGGTAACCCCTGAAAGTCACTCAATGATTTGCCATATCCAAGTAACAATTTTTAAATATTGCAAAGAGTGAAATTTTTCAGCTATTCTTCACTAAGCCTCAATCTTGGTGACTTTAACATCTTTCGTTGCTTGTGTAGTATATCATCACCTATTTTTGACCAATTCTTTTCCCAGAATTGTCCTATATTTGAAACTTCACAGAATATAAGTATCAAAACAAACAATTCTCTGAGCATGCTTCCTGTAGCCCAATGTGCTGCTTCTTCAATTACATCGTTCCACTCTTTATCATCTTGTAGTAGACCTAGACAATAACAGGCATCCTTAAATGATGTATGTGTGACACCAGTTATTGTGCGGATGTTTTCAAATGATGTAGGACCTTTTACAACATTGAGTAACATCCGTAGAAAATACCTCTCGCCACAACTTGGAGGCACATACGTAATTCTTCCAATGCATCTCTTTGTTTTTCTTTTTTTCCATGATTTCTCCTATCTATTCCACGTGTATTTGCTTGAGAATTCTATATAAAGCAACTGTCTTGCTTCAACATTAGTAGCATTTTTTTGGAACCATTCAGTCAGCATAGTTTTCCCAGCATTTTCTCTATTAAGAATGTGTGGCAATAGATCATCATCTTTGAATATTAGAAGTTTCTCACCATCTAGATGTACACATAGTCTTTCTACTGCTGGTATTCTAAAATGTATATCAAAATCAAAGATTCGCCAGCAAGCTTCACATGGAGATAAATACCGACAGTCAAAAAATGCTCTGATTTCATCTTTTGGAACTTCTGAATTGTTTTCAATTACTAGGGGATTTGATACAATCACAGCTTCAATTCGATCAAACCTTTTGGTAATGTACTTAAATAGATACTTAATTGCTTTTGATTGATTGCAAGCTTCAACATTGATATGGCTTTGATACTTCAGCAATAAAAATCTGTTGTAAGGAACAACATACCTATTGTCCAATTGGATTCCTCGTTTTTCCACAAATCTGTTATTGCATCTTCGTTTGTATAAGCAATAACCATTACTATCAATGCTTGTTTCACACTGGAAATCTTTTGGAAAATGCTTTGAACATGTATCTGTAAAAATATTTTTATTTCATCAAACAATATTTGATACTTAACAAAATATTGTATTTTTTTCATAATCAGGAAACAAATAAAACATACCATTACTCATGCATGGTGAATTTGGATTTGCTAAACCACATGGGCCATGCATCATGAAATTTGAGACTGCTTCATAACATTGAGGATCAGTGATTGGATCAGGTATTTCTGCACTGATAATCTTATCTATATCCTCTTTGTTATTTCTCTTCACTATGTTGTCTAACCAAAGCAGCATATGAGAGTGTGGTAATCCTCTCTTTTGGAATTCAATTGTGTATACAACTATAGTGGAATAAAAAAACATTCTTAGTTAAAATAGATTGAATAAAATTGTAACAAAATTCATCAACCTTGAATGAAGTTCAGAAATACTACAAACCTGCTTGAACTTGCCCAAAAATTTTCTTCTTGATGATATCCTTGATCATTTCATCTAGTTTCATCTTGAAAATCCGTGATTCAATATCTGGACGATTTTCAACCTTTTGACCTCCTTTTTTGCTCAAATAAGATTGAATTTCATGCTAATTTGGATTAGCTGTAAATGTAATAAACAAATCTAGGTTTCCATATGTTCTGCAAATTGCCATTGCATCTTGGTAGTTCTGAATCATGTAGCGTGGACTCCCTGTGAATGTTGATGGCAAAATTATTCGCTTTCCAATTTTCGTTGAATCAATATCACCTTTCTCTACTGCATCTTGTATATTCTGATAGAGAACACTTCTCAATTTTCCTTGATTTCTTCTGATTCAGTCCAATCTTTGTTGCTCAATCGCAGTATAACAATCCACAACAAATTGTTGGAAAAGTCGACCTGCCAGTGTAACATTACATTAGACATCCACTCTATCTTGGATAACATATGAATAAAACTCATTCATTGTTACAAACCTCTTTTTTGTACGATTCTTCTGTCTCATTTCTGCATATTTGATTTCTGTATGAAAACCATCTTCTCCATATGGAAATAACAATGGATACTGCAAAGCCATAAATGAAGGGTGCAGATAGCTGATTCTTTTCAAAGAACCATTTCTTCCTTGAACAATAATATCTCGATCCAAAAACTTATGTTCAAAATCTCCTATTATCAAACCTGCAACTTCATTGCATTGAATCTCATTATATTCTCTCTTCTTCTTTAAAAATTGACCTTTTATTTTTAATGTCAAGTTTTCAATATCAAAATCCTTGAATCGTTCTCTTGCCATCCGAAATGCTTGTGTCAATCTGTTATTATGATCAAACATCTGAATGAAAGAATCAATAAGTTGCCTGCCCAATGCATCATTACAGTGTTTCTGATTGACAGCATCTAAGCGATTTTTAACCTCATTATCAGTGTCGTGGACATATAATTGACAAAAACTTGGTTTTTTTCCTATCTCAGGAAGAAGCGTGCCAATTCGATGGTGATTTTGACCACAAATTCGATATATATATATATATATATATATATATGGACTGGATTTTGTATTGATACTTTGATCAATATATCCACTAGTTGAAGTCATAGCAAACATTGAATTATAAGGTCGAATATTCCCAAAGAACTTATGATTGATGGTGTTATTATTCCGAAGAAGCAAACTTTTTAGTGGTTCAGGCCATTCCTTGTTGACTGGGAGTTTAACTTTACCGTGCCTGCAACATATTGTAAACTTTGGATATAGGTAATCCTTTTGGCTTTTCAGCCTTTCCTCATACCAGAAAATAGCACCATAATGTTTACAGGTGTAATTTGGATCGTCATATCGTGACATCACAAACATTGTGTCTTCTACAAAAATAGTAAATTTATATGTTAATTTATAATTTAATGAACTAAAAAGAGATTAAAATTACCTTCTGCAAGAAGCTTTGTCTTTTGCTTTTTATGACTCCAAGAACTTAAATTGGCATCTTCTCTGTTGTCCTATTGTTCCTTTCCTTTTCTTTTCTTATTCTGATTTCTTTTTGATGTGATATTCAGGTGGCTTGCAGGGTTCTGTTGTTGTGAATGCGGGGCAAATGTTTGTAATTTCAATTCTCTTTGTTGTTTCAGAATGTTTCTCCTGCGTAACCGTGCTTGCTTTGCAGCAGTCTGGATTTTTAATTGTCTTTGATAGCTGAGAATATTTCTTCTATTTAACCGCTCTTGTTTTGAACTAATAAATTCTACAACCAAGCAATTTCAAACAAAAAATATTTAGTTTAACAAATATTTATTAAGACAGTAACCATAATTAGAAAAGAATATTTGTTTGTACCTGAATTCATATTTCGCAAGGATGTTGATGTATTCTGCTAGTTTCTTGTAAAATTGTTGTGTATGTATTTCACCTTCGTCTATAAAGTCAATTCATCTGGCAATATTATATAAGTATACTGTACAATCAGTTCAAAGGTATCGTTTAATTTTACGAAGCAATTTGTTATGTATTTAAAAGATTTTTTTTTTGAAGATCTAAAAAGTTGTTTAGTTTTAATAAACAGAACATTTAATTTTTTTTTAATGTATTGGAGAATTTGAAAAGTGTTTGTATCTTCAATAAATAGTTAAAACATTGTTTTTCACATAAATTTTAATGTTTTGTTAAATTTAAGTACTTTTAATGCTCTTCGGTATTGAATATGTGAAAGTCTTTTCATTTTTTAAAACAATAATTTTACATTGGTAGAGATATTGGTGGTAAAAAGTAGAAGTAAGTAGAAGTGTTTTGATGGTAATAAATAGATTTTACATTATTGAATTATGAAAATTAATAGCTTAAGTCTATATATAATATGACGCCCTAAAAATAATGAATGTTTTTGCAAACCTTTTCATTTTGCATGCTACTAAAAATTTTGTTATACGTTGCATCAATTTCACATGGCTTTCTTCAGTTTTTGGTGCATGTATTTTTTTGTTAATAAAATATGAATCGTTGCAAAGTAAAATTAAGTAGAGAGAGTAGTGATCGAACATTCTAATTTTCCTTACCAGGATTGTTATATTGCAGTTTTACTTGTCACTGCTTCTAATGATATGAGTAAAACACCAACTTTGCTTTCTTTGACTATATATGACGCTTATAACAGACTGTGCAAAATGGCTTTCTCCAATTAGCATTTCCAAAAGGAAACATAGTGATTACCTAACACTGCTTTTATTTCATTAGAAGCTAAATGATATCACTTCTCATTTTCCTTTACTTTCTTATTGTGTTACTGTTGAACGATCTCAATTTGCAGATGGTAGTTGTTTTTAACTATTCTTCTGTTTTTCTTTCAGATTAGAATTGTAAAGTCTTTTGTGGTTGCAGCTATAACATTTCGTCATCACTCAAACACTAATACAAAGTGGCCGCACAATAACATTGTGCTTTATACTGGTACCATTGTTACTAAAGATGGGAAAGAGGAAAAAGTCACTGTTGACATTGAGCTGTTTGGGCCTATTAATGCATCTCTTTATCTCTGTGACAACAAAAACCATACAAAAGCGCAGGAGTGGAAATAGAGTTTCCTATAGAAGTATTTTTTAGGAAAATAGTTTTCTGGAATTACATTTTTGTATTTTCAATTATTGTTGTGTAAATTTATAAACTTAAATAGACTTCACTAAACAAATACTATCTACTCTTAAACAGACATCATAGAGATTTCTATCATTGTGTATCAAGTTCAATTGTCCTATCAATTTAAGAAACTATAATAAATGACAATATGTACCATTACCATCAACAATCTGAATATCAGCAGTATGAGGACAATATGACTTATTATTTGGGAATTTGCTTTCATTTGTCTTAGCATTTCCCTGATTGTTAATATTATAGTTTCAACATGACCAATAGAAATCTTCTATTAAGCACCCTTCTGTTACTAAGCAGCAACCATATGAGTATGCAGAATGCCGATATTGCTTTTCAGAAACAATATTAATAGAGCAATATATGTAACTGACTTTCAAAAAATAATTAATGAAACACCAAAAGCCTCTGTTCAAATCCTCAAAAACTAAACTAAGGCAGTGATGTTACACTTTCAAAAGCAGCAATATAAATCTTCTACTTAACACTGTCATGTTGTTAATTAGCATCAATATGGAAATGCACAATGTGAATAGTCCATTACTCCCTCTCATATCTCAGGATGCAGCTAAAGTGGGAAACACTTTTCTGCTATATACAACAGCCATGGGAAGATGAACTGGATTGAGAAATACACACATGATACGAAAAAAGAAGACTAACTTGGCAAGGGGTAACTGAAGTAGGAAGCTGATGACACCTAAGGAGGAAGCACCCTCATGTTACTAATCACCAACTTTATGGATATGCAGAATGAAAATATAACTTTTCAAAAACAACATTAGCAGGGCTATATATGTAACCCAATATCAAACAATAATTTATCTTGCGCAAAATATTTCTGTCAATCTGAAATGCTTCAGAAGTCAACAAATGCAGTAATCTCAGAATTACAAAATCACCAATAGAAAGCTTCTAGCCAATATCAGATGACAGTTTATCAAATTTACCATTAGTCCCTCTCATATCTCAGGGTGCAGCTAAAGTGGGAAACATTTTTCTGCTATATACAACAGCCATGGGAAGATGAACTGGACTGAGAAATACACGCATGATACGAAAAAAGAAGACTAACTTTGCAAGGGGGTAACTGAAGTAGGTAGCTGATAGACACCTAAGGAGAAAGCACCCTCATGTTACTAATCACCAACTTTATGGATATGCAGAATGAAAATATAGCTTTTCAGAAACAACATTAGCAGGGCTATATATGTAAGCCACTATGAAACAATAATTGATCATGTGCAAAATATTTCTATCAATCTGAAATCCTTCAGAAGTCAGCAAATGCAATAATCTCAGAATTACAAAATTACCAATAGAAAGTTTCTAGCCAATATTGAATGACAATTTATCAAATTTAGAATCTAAAACAACTGGATGGCAAAACCACAATCTGGAATTATGAAAAGTAGGGAACATATCAATTCTGTTTTGTTCAACTAAGAATAATCTAACAAATCAAAATCAATTAATTCTTTTTTTTTTTTTTTGAAGAGCTTCTCTTATCCATTGCATTTCCTTCTCCATCACCTTCAGAATTTGAATTTTTCTGTGTTACTTTGTCTTTCATTGGAGGTGTTACAGATACAATATCATCTGCACTATCAATAGCATTGCCTTGTTCAATTCCCTCCTATAATAATGCCATTTGAAGAGTTCAGAATATACATGAGAAGAATAGGGTATAAAGATTAAATAATTTATGCTCAAATACAGTCCTTTACCTTTTCCTTTCTTAAACTCTTTATTTCACTTGGTAAGTACAATCTTATAACTGTAAAATCCTCCTTTTGTGTTCCCAAGTTGAACATATTCACTTTTGCTTGGAAAACATATGAACCACCAATAATGCGTTCAATAACTTGAGGAAGAGCTGCTCCCATATCATCCTAGATTCAAATCACAACAATGTTTAATTATAGCAAAATCTGCAAATTATGGCCATTATAATTCCTCAAGACAACAGTATTAACTTACATTTATTTCTTTTTCAGCAAGTTCTGATGTAGCAATATTAGTTAACTTTTCAACATCCTTATCAAACATTGTGAATCTTGCCTTTCCAGTATGATCAATAACTTCCATTTCAACACGATACCTTCACCAAATACAACCATTCTTAAAACTTCATAAAAATTCAAAGCAAATCAATTTTTAAATATATTGAATGTTCTTGAAAATTCAAAATACCTTATTAAAGGTGACTTCTCTACACGATGACACATATCGCAGAAAAACTCGTCATCCACAAATTTGAGCTTGCGATGGCATTTTGAGCAAGAATTAAAACGCCATCCACATGTTTCATCAATTGAAGAAATTGTTCCGTAACAATAAAAAGACTTTTCCTGTATAGAAAACACATATAATAATCATACTGGTAATAAAAAATAACAAAACTTGTAATCAATTGGTACAACAGTCAACAATCAAAGCTCCCAGTCCATCCGTCTCACTAATTTTTCTTTTCTTCATGAAAGGAAAATATATAATTCTTACCATTTCTTCAGGTTGTTGCAGTAGCAAATTGATATCACTGATACTCTTCTTTTTCGACTCTATTTCTTCACTACTTATGACATTGTTCATTACTTGGATTTGCTGTATAGGAATCACATCGGTTTGACTAAAACTGCACCAATAAAAGGCAGTTTTATTAAATTTCAGCACAGAACAACATCACAAAAAGCAGTTCCAATATAAATGCTGAGAAGAATAACATCAGAAATCTTGGAGAATCTTGCAAATATGATAACTTCCACATCTGGAACCTGTACATCTTGATATATTTGTAGAAATTGAAAACTCCAAAAACATCTACTTGTTCAATTATATCAAATAACAGTCTTTTTTTTTTTTTTCCTTTCGTGAAGTATATATGAGTGAAACATGTGTACAGATATATAACAGATACAAAATTTCTCAAGATATTATTAGCAACTCAATCAATTAACTGAGTGATTTCCTTTCCAGATTGATTTCTATGTTCACAGATTGACTGTCTTAGCAGCTCAATCGTTTTTGAGCAAGACCCTCAGCTGTCAATACAAAACCTTTGTTAATGACCTAATACTGCAGTATTCTGGCATCAAACTTTATCATTACATACCTTTGCCGCATCAACTTTACATCAGGATAATCGAGGTTAACAAAAATCTTTGTTGCACTGCTTGATGTTACAGAAATACGGCCTATAGAAATGACTCAGTGTCAAATTTCACCACAATTCAATTATCAAAGCAACTCAATATACTATTACCCTGGAAACATCGCATGATTGTGGACGTGATAATGATTACATATAGTTCATTTGTTACATCCAATTCAGCACGATTCAATATCTTAGCAACTGAATCCCACAGTGTAACATGGACTTTGCGTTGCCTAAAATAAAAACATATACAAAACCATGAAATTAGTCAGCATTGATAGCTTCAAACTTTGCTCAATGCCTATCAGATTGAGCAGTAACTATAAGCACATAATCCAGTACTCTTAGTTGAATTGATCATTGACTATCAAATTCAATTGTCCTATCAGCTTCAGTATCAAGTATAAGCACATGATCTAGTACTCTTGCTTCAATTGATAGCCATTACTGGATCATGTACTGAAGAATATTGAAAACTTAATTGTAAATCTTCTAAATCAACATACTGCATTCCAATTCTTTGTGTCTGTCCTTGTTTTTCAATTTTCTCAAATAATCCACATAGACGACCTGCTATATCTACATAATAAAAAACAATATTGAACAATTCATGTACATAGCAAATTTCAAACTTCACACAAAAGAACACTTATCAATTAAAAATCCACCTTGAGCAGCACGTTTTTCATGTTGGTCAAAAGGGATGAGCATAAATTTATGCCTTGGAATTCTAGGAAGTTTATCAATCATTTCATCTAAAATGGTTCCAGAATGGAATTGTATAAAAAAATTTTCCTCACACATTTTATACTTAGCTTTATATTCCAGGACACAGAAATTTTTTAAGACATAATACTTTCCCTCTTCAATTGCACCACGGAATTCATCTGCAATCTTGCTCCTAATGATCATATGCATAACAGTTTCCTGCATAGAAAACATATTGGTCCATACTGATACAAAAAGGAAAAAGAAGAAAGAATTGACAATACAATAGATAGATTAAACATTACCTGCTCGTCAATTGCGAGAAATTCTATACTCATAAATTCGCCCCCTTTTTGTGCATTAAACGCATCCCATACCCTATCTACATGAAATCGAATTCGATTCTTTTGATGTTGCCGACCAATGTCCTTGAACATCACAAAATTCACCTTACTACCACTCATCTTGTTTTATAACTCCAAAGCAGGGGAAAAAAATACTTGGCAATCCAAAGAAAGAACCATTATATATAAACATCCAGCAAAAAACGTTTGATATGCCACAATCAATCCATTTCACAATACCAAGAAAATTTCTGAAATTTCACACATGACAAAATTAAACATACAGGGGGAAAACCAATTCTTGTTCTGTAAATGCAAAAAGAAGCAAATTACGCAAGAAACTAAGAGACACCAAATCAAATCTAACGTTGGTTAATGATTTCTAAGCACAAAAACCAAGAGACTATTGCACCTGCAGGAAAACCAAGAAAAATAAACCTCTTTATGCACACACTAAGAAATGATAATAGTTCAGAAACATGAAACCAAGAAATCAAAAAGACACGAAATGAATGCCTAACTATTGCACATTCAGGTCAATTTCAATAAAGCAGAAATGAAAGTGGGCAATGAATTCGAAGCACCAAAACCAACATCGTTTATTGCTGCATCAGAACCAACAAACTAACCTCTTTACGCGGACAGTGACCAAAACCTATAGATCATAGCCCAACAATTAAATCGCATCTTCAATCAAATGAAACCCAGAAATCAAAAGACACAAATTGAATTGCTTCGAATTCCTTCCCAAATTAATGAAATCGATATAGCACTAACTCAAAAGAAATGAAACCGAGAAACAGAACATCCTATAAATAATCCACTTCTTTCTCATAAAAAATAAAGCAGAAATAAAAGTGGGCAATGAATTCGAAGCACTAAAAACCAACATCATTTACCGCTGCATCAGAACCAACAAACTAACCCTCTTTACGCGGACAGTGAGCAAAACCTATAGATCATAGCCCAACAATTAAATCGCATCTTCAATCAAATGAAACCCAGAAATCAAAAGACACAAATTGAATTGCTTCGAATTCCTTTCCAAATTAATGAAATCGATATAGCACTAACTCAGAAGAAATGAAACCGAGGAACAGAACATCCTATAAATAATCCATTTCTTTCTCATAAAAAATCACTTCTCAAGACAATTAGAATCAAATAACACTCATAAAATAAACCTAAAACTCTAAACCTAAGATCTATACCTAGTGCATAAACCTAAGAAAAAACCAAAAACCATACTACAAAGTACTTCACTAATACTTCTTTAGCAAAGCAACCAAGAAGTCAACATAAAATGTAATTATTCACCTAATTATGCTGAGTTATCAAACCCACAGCAATTTATCTCTCAACTTTACATATTATTAATTTCTCCAGCCAAGCCAGAGTATCTACTCCCACAAAGCGTCCGATGAAGTCTCCGATTCTCTAAGCATTCTCCAAATTCATGTGTCCTAACGAAAGGCTGTGGATTTGAACCCAGAACTGAGTTGAGGAAAAGTCGATTTCTTCAAAAGCCAAATTGGCACTCCAGTGGTTGAAAATCACTAGAGCACCTCGAACTGACCAAGGACTAGAGTTGACAATACGATCGATTTCTTCAGAATCACTAGCAATTCTAAAGAGTAATTAATATATACAATAAATGCCAGGATTAATTTAATAGATATTTAAAGGTGCCAAGGAAAAGTTTTTGCAATAATTTCTAAGCTACTTTTAAAGTATTTTGATAAATTTTAAAATTTTAAATTATACTCCCTTCATTCCTATTTATTTGTATTCTTATTTATTTATCACAATTAATTACTTCACATAATTTAAAAATAATTCATTAATATCTTTAATTTATATAACTTTATTTATATATTTTAAAAATACTCTTAAATTTAATATTCTCCACAACTATTTTCTTATTTTATTTGCTCAACTCTCTTTTTAAAATTATTATATTTTTATTTTTTAAAATTATTTAATATAAAAATATAATAATAAAATAAATATTAATGACACTTAAATTTTTTTAATATGACAAATAAAAAGAAATTAAAATTTTTTGATTGTAACAAATAAATAAAAATAGAGAGTACTTTTTACTAAAATTGTAGAAATAATTAAAAATTAATTAATATTATATTTTAATTAAATATAATTAATAAAATAATAAAAACATTATTAATTCTATAAAATAACAAATACTAGCAAAGAAAAATAAGTTGATAAATATTAGAGACCGGATAGAGTATTTAGCAAGCATTGTCCTCTTTCAATTTTCCAGGATACTTGTACATCAAGATTCTAGCCCATTTGGGTCAGCTTCAAATTTTTGAAGTTTGATGTTAGCTTTACATCTTATTAACACCAATACATCTAAACACAACAACAGACTGCAGTATGCTCCTCATTTATGCTTCTTTCTCCCTGCTGATCATCATCCCGTAGGGCAACCTGCAAGAAAATTTCAGGCATGATGGGAATTTCTCAAGTCCCGTCTTGCATTCTCTTTAAATACCATTATTTTTTTATCTAAGGTAACTTAATGCTAAAGCCTATATGATGGAAAATAATTGGATTGGAGCCTATACGTTTAGCAGTAGATGAAATGTTGAACTCACCCAAGCTTGAGAGATGTATCAGAAGTGGTGTCACAGTCTTGTGGAGGGCCAGTGGAATTGCCTGCATTTGTGACCGATTCTGATGATTGGCCTTCTTCATACAAAATGTTTTCTGAATCAGCAGCTGCTGCTACAATTTGCTTGTGGCCATTAGATATCTCCATCACCTTAAGGCAGAGAACCAAAGTTTTCATTACATGTTCTTCAGCGGGGAGGTGTGGGGGGAGAATGAGAAAAGAATCAGAGATTAGTTGACATGCTTACCTGCTGTCTCAATCTCTCATTCTCTTCCATAAGTTGCATTCCCTGATGCAAGTAAAAAGAGTGTTTGGATCATAGAAGTTAACCATTAAGCTATTCAAATTGCTCGTGAAATGAGATTGGAATGTGCAGATGATGCACACAACAACATTAGGACTAATAAGTTCCTATCTAATCTCCATTCTTTTGAAGCATAGAACTTTTTGTGAGTGAGTTTAATGGAGCTACCGGGATTGAACTTCTCAAATTAACATGCCATGAAAATAGCCTAATGGTTTTCTACAAGTCATTGCCAGTTATGTAGATCATTTGAATATCTGCTCTCTCACCTTCTGCTGAAGGTGATTGATCTCGTACATAATCTTTTCACCCTGAACAGAAGTAAAATAAATTATGTCAGGCTTATACCGATCTTAATGGCAGGACCAGATAGTACCTAAACATCCATCTGTAGAAATATCGACCTTTTTCTCTATCACACGGCTCAATCCGGATTCTAGGGACCTCTCTAACTGCTGCAGATCTTCGATTGTCAGTCCTTGGAGGTCCTCACCTCTCATCTGTCTGATTTAGCAAAGATAATATTCCAATGGTTTGGAGTGAGTTCACATTCTGGAAAGGGAAAAGAATATTTAAGAGTGCACAAGTATAGAAGTATAAACCTGAGCCGATGGCTTTTCTTAGCCACTTCCTTGCTCAACATGGAGCAATTGCTGTTTTCTACTAGCTGCAACACATAAGCTTTCCATTAATTTTCAAATCACAGGGAAACAAAATTTTGCTAAATTAATTAGATCAAAGAAGTTCCAAGGTAATCTATATATAATGGAAAATTCTTCACAGTACATGAAAGGAAAATCTAACATTCAACAACAATTTAAACCTAAGCTAGGTCCATTTTTCACAAGTAAGAAGTAAAGATAATATTACTTGGTTGCTAAAGCGCAATTTAAAAGCATCTTCCAGTTAAACCTACATCATGCAATGCTTCATCTGTTTGCAAACGTGAAAGAAACCAGCCTGGCAAAGAAACTCACCTGCAGCTCAAGAGATGGCTGCTCCAGTTTCGCAAGATTCTTTGAGTGTAAATTATGCCTATCAAGTATTTCCTTCATCCTTGAGAAAGATAGATGACATTAGTTAAACACCATAATTTCATCAAGCTCGACGTTATTGTGAATGATCAGCCGAAATCGAAAGGAAAAAACAACATCGTACTTGCCATATTTTGAACAAGGTGCAGTATATATACATACGTACACCCATCTATACAAAGACAATTTAGAGTTCAATTCAATTACCCATGACATTTCAATATTAACATTTTGCAAAGATGGCAAGTAAAAAGTTGTGAAAATTATGCAGTGGAAAAGGGGAAAAAATAAAAACCTATACTGAATCTGCAATAAATGTTAAAGATTCAAATTTATCACACAAATTCACTACATCTGCAAATCTTTCAGGATATAGGATAACAACAATCTGTGTCAACTCGCCAAATTTAGCTGTCACTTAATTTTTTAACCAAATAAAAACATATATCAGAAAATCTTGATGCACATTCTTATGGAAAAGTGACGCTGTTTTGCTATTCATGGTTTATTCCTGATATCTTTTATGCATCAAATACATGGCTGCAAAATCAGTTCGTTTATTCAACCAATATTATAATGTGAACCACAACAAAACAAAAAAAGTGTATAATATATATTCGAACTGTAAGACTGAATATTGATTTTGTATTCTATTCTAGTGATCCACAATGCACCCACGCATTGCAACTTGGTCTGACCTGATCTGCGTTTCAGTCCATACAAAAAAAAAAAATCATGGATGCAGAAATCTTATCACTGCACTTCAATAACCAATATAACACTAGCTTGTTTATTTCGTGACCTGAACCTAAATAAACATGTTATACTCACTAAACCCTTCCATGGCCTTCCCTGAGACACACAGGATGTTCAATAACTATAGGACGAAGCTTGGTAAATTTAACAAAAGAAAACTCTTTCCTTGAAAAGAAGATTATAAGAAAAAGAATCTTTGCAGTGACTTGGGAATCGCATGAAGAAATCATACAATCATGTCAATGGCTGCTTATCAACTGTTCAAAAGGCCAAAACCCAGTAGTTTTCTTAGCCATTTCACAGGATGAAGACAGGAAGATGTCGAAAAATCATAGAAAGCAAGCTAGACAGTAAGATACTGGAAATAAAGCCATGTTTGCCATTATAAGCTCAAGCTCGAGCTAGCTGACGACACAGTAACCAGAGGTTCAAGTATATTTCTAAGAGATTCCTCACAGTTCATCAATCAAAACCCTTTTGGAATCCCCAAAAAAAAGGAATTATTTTATTCACCCTCAATTGTTTCCATCACCAACAGCTAAAAGCTATTAAATGAACAGCAAGAACATGTCTTTAGTGCACAAATTATCATATGTCGGCAAAGGGATTTTTACCTGGAGCTGGAATACTCGAAGAGCTTGCCGGTGGAGGAGAAGATGATGAGAGCAACGTCGGCATCACAGAGAACGGAGAGCTCTTCAGCTTTCTTGAAAAGCCCTCTTCTTCTCTTGGAGAAAGTGACCTGCCTGGCCGTGGCGTTATCGATTTTCTTGATCTGAATCTTCTCCCTCGCCATGTATATGCAAAGGTCGATATATAGATAGATCACAGTAAATGATTAGTGGGCTAATGGACCACAGAGACAGAGAGAATCGAAAGACTCACTTGACCAAAACAGAGAATAAACCAGCATACAATGAGATGAATCATATAAAGCAGAGAGATTAATAAAGACAATGCTTTCTATAAATAGAGATTTTGAGTGGGGAAAAGTGAGGTTACGAGGGGACAGGGTTTGGAAAAATATGGCGGCATTTTGCCAAATTTAGAGGGGAATGAGGGAACAAAAAACCCTAGAGAGAGAAAAAAAGAAACTCCAAACACACACTTCATTTGGCCATTGTTTCAGATCCAGATGCCGTGAAAGAACTGAGAGAAAAAAGACCCACCAATCAAGAGACTCTACTGGGCCTCATGGGGCTCTGGGTTCAAAGAGAAAATTATCAGTTCAGAGGGGTTGTCGTTATGCCACTGTGTGTTTAGACTTGGGGAGCTGGGGTACACCACCTTTGAGAACACAAGAAGTGATTGTTAGGAAAACAGGGGGCCAAACGAAAGGTGAAGAGAGAAAGACAAGAGAGAGGGTGTGCGTTTTTCTAGCTGATGATTGCTGGTTTGAAAATAAATAAAAAAAGAAGGGGCGAGAGAGAGAACCTTTTTCTGGGGAAACAAGTTTGTATCTTTTTTATCATTTCTTTTGCTTTTGGAGCAGAAAGAGGTTATGTATGCTAAATGGTGAAAAGCTTCAAGGAGAGGCTTGTAATGGCTTGGTGATATGAGATGGCTATTAAAGAAAAACAGGAAATAAGATGGTTTTTATAGTTCTTACATTACAAAATAATCCAAACATAAATAAAGATCGATAATAATATTATCCTTATATAAGGTTATTTTAGATTTATTAATATAAATTTATATAGAAATATACCTGCTTACAAGAAAATCAAGTAACGAACTCCGTTAGCACACAGATTTAGAAGATGCTTAATTAGTGGGATGGAGGAGTACATATAAAAGCAAAACCATGATGGTAAAGTCAATTGGTGGAATAGGAAAAGGAAATTTGAAATAGTAATATTCAATTAATGTGTCCACCTTCTTTTAGTTTCTTTTAATATTAGTGAGTTGGTGATTTAAATTTATAATTATTAAATTAATATATTCTTTCAAGAATGTCAAATTTTTTTATTTTTATTATATTAAAATACTTATCAATTTTATAAATTAGAAATGTATTTATTACGTATATTTTAATTTATTCATCCTTCAATTACTCAATAAATATTTGACTTATTAATTTTTTATTTCCAATTTAATTAATGAAAGTTTACTTTTATTTGTGGATATAATAGTTTTTTCAATTATAATTATATAAATTTTAGTAATTCATTAATTTATATATCATTTGCTAAATTGACATCTTTTTTATGATGGAAAAAGTATCAAATAGCAATTTATGTTTTTTTTTTAAATTTGCTTTTATTATTTAGTGTATATATATATATATCAACAATATAAAAGAGTGAGTAGCATAGTAACTATTGCTATGTGACACTTGATCTTATACAAAAATTTATAAAAATATTTGATTATTTTAAAACTATTATTTTATTTTTAATAATTTAGAAGCTCAGTGAGATTAACGCATGAGTTAAGTTATTCATAAAAATATGGGAGAGAAAAGAAAAGAAAGTGTGAGATAGGTCATATCATTTTAATGAAAATTTATTAAAAGGTGTGCTTATTTTAAAGAATACATATTTTTTTAATAAAAAAATTAGATTATAATTAAATTCAATATTTTATAAAGACCTAGTTGCTATCAAATATTTAATCTATTAAAAAATAAGAATATAACCATCATCAAATATTCTTCCCTTTAAAAGGTAAAAGATTAATTAGAACTAAAATCCAAACTACTCCTCAACTTCTAGCATACTACTATAAACTTATATAGTAACTAATTAACAGATTCTATATTCTCATATAAGATTCAAACCTAGATATATAGATAAAATAAAATTTACTATAACTTCACCATTTGAATTTGACTCAAGAAAGTTTTAAATATTCAAATTCAAATGAAGAAAGTGATACGTAAGCGATAAACATATTTAAAGTAATAATATGAATTAAAAAAAGTTCATAATTTTTTTTAAATGTAATACTCAGTACATTACATTGTATATAAAATTTCAGTAAAATAATCTAAAAACCCGAATTTAAATATCTATGAAGCAAAAATATTTTTGTAAGTCTTTAGTACTTTATTGACTGCACAAAGGGAGGAAAAAAAACAAAATTAACAATAATAAACTGACTAATAATATTTACTTACTGTTTCCGCTTTCCATCACATCTGCCCACGAATGAATGATTAATCAATATGAATTTTCATGGCGTTCACAGAATAATCCGGTGGTTTTTGTCTCTTTCCGCCACCACTGTTCCCACGCACGTGGCTTCAACGACCCTACCGTGCGACCTCTGAGGACCGAGGCTCTGCTTTGAATTGTAACAGTAGTAGTAGTTTGAACGGAGGTACAAGTGTACTTGAGACCAATATCTAAATCATCTGCGACTCTTCAGCTTTGCTCACGTCGCGTGCTCAGCCTTTTTACCTTTTCTCCTCCCACTTCCCGGTATTTCTGCTCGACTTGTCCTATGACAGCGCTCTGTCTTCTCCCTCAGTCTCTGTCTCTGTCTCAGTTGGCCTGTCCATGTTCGACGGGAAGCAGTGGAAAGAGTTTTTTTTTTTTTTCCCCTTGAATTTCTATTGTATTTTGCTCACCGTAGAATTTAGAAACTCGCAATTACGAGCATTTTCATTTCACCAAAGATTGGCGGTCTTGGATATCTGGGCCCAAAAAAGAAACCCACCAAATATCATTACAGGCTCTTCACCTTTAAAAATTCCATGGCATATCCACGATTCAGTGCCATGAAAGGCTTTACTGGAATGGAACCTTTGAATTAATGAAGTCAAGTCAAACTTAAAGTTTGCATTATTTATAAGTAAATAAGAATTTATTAAATTAAATTAAATTTTAAAAAAATTATTCAATATGTAAGATTTAATAAATTTAAAGGAAAAAAAAGTATGAGAGTAAATATCAAATTTTGAAAAACAAAAGTATATAAAATAATAATATATTATTAAAATGAAATTTTAGTTTATAATAGAGTTGAAAATATTCAGTTCAATTAGAGTATTAATTTAAATTTGAATTGATTTTGAGTTTTAAATTAAGGTTTAATTTTTATTTAATAAAAATATCTTGAAATTTGAGTTTGATTTGAAGCTTTATCAGTAAAATGAGACCGCAATCAGTTTGAATTGGTATTGTTAAAAAATTATGAATATTTTGTATAGATATTTTAGTATATATGCATAAAATAAAATGAATTAATAAATATAAAAATATATAATCAATACAGTTGCAAACTTTTGAACTAACTTTTTGGATATTCGAGTTAACTGAATTAAAATTTTGAATTTAATAGTAATATTTAAATTCAAACATAAAAATATTAATTTCGAGTTGAGCTCTTATTAAACCAAATTTGAACAATTTGACTCACATTTTGGCCTGGTACCATACTCTAATTTCATCTAACCATGAAAAATATAATTAGTAATTGACAGAAAAAAGAAAGAATAGATACAACTGTGAGGGAGATACTAGATATTAATATATATATTCGATAAGTATTAATTTAATTAAGGCCTTTACTTCACTAGTTAAATTTAACTAAGGCCTCAAATTGTAACCTTTTTTTTGTGTGCTCTTATATGCATGTTCAATATTTCTCAAAATAGAATAAAGTTATTAATTTTACACAGTTTAAGAAATAGATAGATAAAAATATCGAATCTATTTTCCATGATAATTTTATCTTTGATATCAGATCGAGGAATATATATCCTCGGCATACATATCACATCCTGTGGTGAATGAAAATTCACAGATGTTTTTCGATCACTCAAAAAAAATTTGAGGGTTACAATAATTTTGGCCAGAGATTGACAAGAACGTCACTTTTTCTACCTCATCCTTCGAAAAGGTGGAATACTTTGCTCATTTCTGAAGAAGTTGGAAGGATCCACTCTGGCCTTCACTTTGGCCAACCTTTCAAAGTTTCCTTTGAAGTATCTTTCACCCCATTCTCTTGCTCTTGCGTAGTTGTAAGCTTCGTTATTGGTCCCAACGTCTAGATCCTTGTAATTGATGTAAGCAGCTCTAGGAGAACTTGAAACAAATGGCTCCATCTTTTTGTATAATGTTTTCATCCATTCCAGATGCTTGTTTACATCAGTCTCATCACTCTTCCAATTCACAAGATATTGGATGTTGAACAGATTCCCTTCTCTGTGTGGAAATGGGCTGTCTGATTCTGAAAATTGGCTCATCTTTCCTCCGTAAGGATCAAATATCACCATTGGACTTTCTTCTTCTAGAAATGATTTCTGTATTATTTCAAGTCCTGCAGCAGGGATTGGTGTCTTGACGAAGTCGGATTTCGCCTTGTAGTAGCTTGGAGGTTTGGTGAAATTTTTTGTTATCAAGTACTCCAGCTCCATTGTGGGTTGTTTCCCTGCAAAATAAAGGACTGATCGAATCCATGGCACTTGGTAACATTCTTTCTTGATGCATGGCATTTCTTTGCAGTTGGGATCCTTAACAGCCTCTTGGAAGCAATCTTTTGGTTCCAAATTGAACTCAGGAAAGTGCTGATTCAACAATGGAACTAGCTTCTCGGCTGTCCCAAGGAATAACCCCTGAAAAGAAATTTGAACAATCTTTTCCTCTCCTGTTACATTTTGCTTCGCATTCTGAATGAGGATTCTCAAGAATAAATCTTCTGGAAGCTTATAGCCAATTTCTTGCCACCTTTGCAGTAGCGGGATTGATTCAGCATTCATCTTTTTACGAAATGTAAAAGCTGTCACTTCTGCAGGAATTTGAGCTAGCTTGAGCTTCCATGCAAGGATCACGCCAAAGCTTGCTCCTCCACCTCCTCTAAGAGCCCAAAACAAATCTTCACCCATCGATGCCCTATCAAGGATTTGACCGTCTGCATTTGCAATTCGAGCATCTATGACGTTATCCGCAGCAAGGCCGTACTTTCTTAAAAGGGTACCAAACCCTCCCCCGCTGATATGCCCACCAGAGCCAACAGTAGGGTATAACCCTCCTGCAAATGCGAGAGTTTTACTGTTCTGAGAAATCGCATAATAAAGCTCGCCTAGATTTGCCCCAGTTTGGATCCATGCAGTCTCTTCCTTCACGTCAATTTTAATGGAATTGAGATTGTTAAGATCAATCATGACAAACGGTATCTCGCTGCGAAATGAAAGGCCCTCGTAGTCATGCCCACCACTCTTCACTCTGATTTGCAAGCCAAGCTTTTGGCTGCAATAAATGGTAGATTGAACTTCAGCCTCGGTGAAAGGTGCTACAAGGAAAACTGGATGAGCAGATGTTGTGTTCATCCATCTACCATTCTTCTGGGCATACTTCAACAATTTTGAGTATTCAGGAGAGTTTGGGGTGTGAACATATGTGTCAATCTTGGCTTCAGAATTCTGTGACATGCATTTGGGAAACTCTTGATCAATCTGAGCATTGCATAATGCCCAGAAAAACATCATCAAAACAAGAGAATGAAGAACACGGTTAGCCATTTCTTCGTTCTTGTGTAGGCATAAGCATACAATTTACTATAAGGGATCTACTCTGGGAACAGAAGAAATGGGCTAACAAGAACCCTCTGAGAAGATATCTGTAACCACAAGCGAACCACAAAATTCACAAACCTTGAGGTTACAGAACCTAATACAGGTTTCTGATCCTAATGAGATGAGAATCCAATATTTATATAGATGAGCAGATGCTGAGGGTGTTCTATTATTAGAAAGTTTTTACCAACTGCTTCGCACCATTATCTCTTGACCATCACTTTTAATAGCTCGTCTCAATAAGCCCCCCTCATTTTTTGGCTATTTTCTATGTGATTCAACACAAAGATAGTTATCCATCTCTTGCAAGCCGTTGCTGGCCCAACAAACATGTGGTTAATAACGTGGATACCGATTGGTTTGACAAAATCAAATTAAAATGGCACATGGCATTTAATATATATATATGCCACACATTGATACAATAAGTTACTTTTTTTTGGAAATTCATTTTCCAATAGTTGTATTTATCATTTACTCAGTTACTATTTTAAGTTCTCAATTTTTAGTTAATACAATGCTCGGTTGACAGAATTAGAAAACTAGTGATCTCATGAAATTTCACACACTGCTTGAACTCCCTCCCATGCTTCAAATATGAGGGCAAAGTAGTACTTTCATATCCATCATGTACTTAAGAATTCCAATACTCAAACTTCAAGATAACAAATTGGGTGTACTTTTACATGTTTACGTGATGTATTTTTGTGTGAAATTCTATTAATTTTGTAAAAAAATATAATAGTAAAAAATAAAGGACTGATGCAAGTGCTTCCTAATTATGAGTATCGTATACAACTATTAAACTAATTAATAATGGTACAAAAATTTATATTATTTATTAGAATAAACAAAATCATGATAACACTATCATAATGTTACATTCACATTTATATTGGTAAATTAAATATCCATAATAATTTCTGTATTGTAGAAAATTGGAGAAAAATCCATTACCATAATTACCATCCATTGATACTGATACATGTATTACAGTGATAATAAAAATAAATAATTAATCATATTTGTATTAACTAAATAAATATTCATCTAATTCCTTTATTTTTCCAGAATTAAATTTATAGTATAAAAGATCATTCAAATAGTCAAGATGTAGTAAATATCATTTATATAGTAAGGCAGCAACTAAGAAAAATGCACCAAATCATAAAGATTTTAAATTCAATCTACTTCTCTTTTGTTCTTATATGTATATAACATAGAATACCCTAATAACATCTATTTTCAAAAGTAATTTCAAGAAAGAAGTTTGTGTAAATATAAGAGCCTCTTTAGTGATATTGAAATCTCAGGATAATATTACGTCCATAATACTACCATAATAACAACTGGGAACTCTATAATAGTTATTCAAAAAGTACCGAAATTGTCCCCCTTATGTGTAATGCTATTTTCATTTTTGTTTTTATTTAAAAAAAGAAACTCCAACAATTTTTTTGAAAAAAAAAAAGGGTAAGAACAGCTAATTTTAAAAAGAAAAGAAAAAAAAATAAACAAAATTGATTAACACTCGCGTGGCTCCTTGTATAATTTCAGTATGGTTCCTTATTATTGTTTGGTGTGAACAGAATGAAAGGGAACGAGAGAGAGAGATGAGAGGGAAGAGATCATACATTCTAATTTGCCTTCCTACGTTTTATTTATTCTATAATCCAAAATAAAGTTATATTAATCATTTCTTTTATTTTCCTCCTAAACTTATCTTACATACAGCAAATTTCGATTTTACAAATAAATAAAAGACAATTATCAATAAATTTGAAATTTAATAAATTCGAAGGGAAATTATAAATAATATCCAAAGAAATTTATAATTTAAAAGGTAAATATTTTGTATACTTTGAGAAACATTTTGAAAATTCAAAACTTCTAACAAGTTACAAAAGCTTGGATGTAGATGTATGAATCTTAAATTTTATCTTACGGGAGTAACCCAATTTATAAATTTAGGGCATGTTTGATAATATAATTAAACATTTAAAATTAATTAAATATTTATTTCATTAAATATGTTTGATAATAAATAATATTAAGTGTTTAATTAATGAAGTACATTTTGATAACATATTTTTATTATCGCTTAATTGATTAAGATTTACTGAAATCATTTTATAAATTTTAAGTGATTTGAAAGTTATTTAAGTCTAAAATCTGAATATGTTAAATATTGATATAATTATTAATATTCTTTTATATTTTAATCTAATTTATAACAAAATACATTGTAAAATAAATTATAATTAATTAATACTTCATATTCAGACTTCAGATTTTATAATTCATTCTTCAAATTTCAAATTTCAATATTTAAGTATTTAAATTTCAATATTCAAATTTCAATTTTATCCATTAATCCTTAATTAAGCTCTATAAATAATGAATAAGTACTCATGTGCTATATTTAAGAGAGCAATTGCTTGAAATTGTTTTAAATGATATGATTTAAGAGATTACTTAAATCAACTTAAGTAATTTGTCTAAGTAGTTACCTAAGATGTTTAAAATAATTAGCTACTTTTTTGTCAAGTAACCTATTCGTAACCTCCTTAAAATTGGGTTGGTTTAATTATTCAATTGTTTGCGTGCATGTTTGTGTATATGCTAGTATGTATAGAATTATGTCCAATACTTAATATTCAAATTTCAATTTAAAATATCAATTTAACTCGTATAGACACATATTTGGGTAAGTATATCCATCGTATAGTATAGAGTTTTGTTGGTAAGTATCGAAGATTCAAGGACATTAATTACTATTTTTACCCTCGTTTTACTGTTCAATTAATTAAAAATAAAGAAATAAAGATACTAACTACTAATAATCTTAATTAATTACTAATGAGCACCATAAGAACACGTCAATCCCATTTACAAGATAGAGTATAGAATATTACAATAATAGGGCGGAAGTAAGAAAAAGAACTTAGACATGTAATCAAAGTGAATTCCCCCAATAATGATCATGCATCAAATATTACTCGATCAATTAAACTTAAATTCAAGCATTAGTAAGAGTCTCCAATATTGTAAAATTCACTCTTTCTCAAATAATAATTTTCTTATCATTGAGCTCAATCCATAGATGTTTATATTATACAAATCAAACCCAAATGTATAGATCAAAGACCCACAATTATCAAGTCAAAAGGTATCAAATCATTATCTCTAGGTGAT
Organism: Voacanga thouarsii; assembly: GCA_026120185.1. NCBI lineage: Eukaryota > Viridiplantae > Streptophyta > Magnoliopsida > Gentianales > Apocynaceae > Voacanga > Voacanga thouarsii. The sequence goes on from JANUWF010001205.1 coordinate 3,882,776, forward strand.
TCAAAAACTCTATCTATCACAAAGTTCTAATTTCCCAAAATCATTTCTTGAGTTTATTAAGGAAAAACAAATCTATTAATTTAACATAAAATGGGTACCCATCTCATACATCATTTTTCAAGTTCAATATAAAAGAAATAATCCAATCAATCAAACTCGAGTGACAGAATGCTCAAATAGAACTCAATAAATCAAATAATAATCTAATGTGTAATCAAATTATGGTACAACCTTTCTATTACAATTAAATCCAAACAAAATAAACATCACCAGATCCAAATTACAAAGCAAAATATAGAAAAGCTCAAGGACCAGAGCCATTTTTCTACTTTGAATCTTTTTTGAGGTGTTCCTCTTCCCCTCCAATCTAGTTTTGATCTTTTCCTCTAACTCTCCTTGAGGTTTTCAAGAGGGTTTCTCTGGTGTATTTTGTGTGGCTCTCCTTTGAAATAAACCAAATAGATAGTATTTATAGGTTCTTCTTCAAAAAGCCCTAAAAATTATAGAATATAGACTAATCTGCAATGTTGCATGGTGTTGTGGAAGGTGTTACGGTGCATGCATTCCATTCGTTAGATTGACTTGAAACGATCGATGTTGTGGGACTTGATCTCCTTACGTGTTGTAATCGTACACATTGGTGTTGAATGAAAAGTGCAAGGCACTGTCTACTCCATGAAGTCTTGACATTTCTAAATTCTTATAGTGCACGACAACGTGCATGATGTCTGGCAAGACACCGTGGACTCCTAATATCTTGAATCTGAAATTCATATGATGTACAACGCACGATGACCTTGATGATGCCATGTAACTCCCGTTAAGCTCTTTTTTAGTATTTTTCTTATTAAATTCATTTTTAATTTTAACTCTTTGCAGCTTACATCAAACAAGGAGAAAATATGAAGTTAAATAGCAATCTATAGTAAATTCTAAAGATTTAAAAGCACAAATAATATGTAACATATACATATAATAGACAATATATCATCAATATAAAGTAGCGAAGTAGACTAATGAATAATATGAAAGACTCTAATTTAACTTGATCTAATGTATGATCAACTTTATCTAGTAGATCATTTTAATCCGCCACACGTTAGATTGTCTCGAATAAACTTTTAATATAACCTAATTTCACTAGCATAAGAACAATTGAGCTTTTTCATAAAGTTAATTTAAATAACTAAGGCTAAACTATTTATTTTTGTTTAGTTTTTGATTAATTAATAGAAGGCATTTTATTATTCTCAAATTTTCTTTATCTGCAACTTTATACTTCGTTTGGTTCATAAAACAAGGTGGAGAAGGGAATAAGAGGAAAAGTGACATTGTTATTTTTATTTGGTGAAGTAAATGCATGTATTTTCATTTTATTTGACTGTGATTAAAATGAAGTATAAAAAATAAATAAACATTATCCCATTACATTAAATTTATTATTATATTAATTATTTTAATCATTAAAAAATATGAAAAACGATATATGTAACTTTTAACTTTACTTATTTCTAATAGTTCCAAAATTGGAAGAGAATATAGGCTAACGGGGAGGGAGAGTTATTCGCCTTCCCCTATTTATTTTCTGTATATGTTTACCTCTAAGTAAACATTAATTTTTTAATATTTAGTTTTACATTTACTTCTCCTCAAATACTTTCATTTAATTAACTAAGACTAAACTATTTATTTTTGTTTAGTTTCGATTAAATAGAAGGCATTTTTATTATTCTCAAATTTTCTTTATCTGTAACTTTATACTTTGTTTGGTTTATCAAAAGAGATGGAGAAGGGAAAGGGAGGGAAAGTGACATCTTTATTTCTATTTGGGAAAGTAATTAAATTTCATCTTATTTGGTTGTGATTAGAATGAAGTAAATAAAAAATTGCTCATCATATTAAATTTACTATTATATCAATTATATTTATTATTTTAATTATTAAAAAATATTAAAAAACGATATACTTAACTTTTAACTTTATTTGTTTCCTAACCCTTCCAAAATTTGAAGAGAATATATATTTGCTAATGTGGAGTGAGAGTTATTCCCCTCCCCATATTTATTTTCTTTACAAATTTACCTCTAAGTAAACATGAGTTTTTTTTTTCTTAAATTTACTTTCACATTTATTTTTCCTCAAATACTTACACTTTTCATCAAAACCAAACAAATTATTAATTAAAAAAATGAAAACGTGAAAAATATTGAAAAAGTAGGTAAAGGTATATTTCTCATTTACTTTTCTACCCTTTCCTTTCTTTTCTTACCCAACAAGGGGAAACAAATATTTGTAAGTCACTTTTACATCTCATCATTTTTCTCTTCCGCATTTTAACTTTAACCAAACCACGCATGTGTCTAAATTCACTCGTCATCATAAAGAGAGAAAAGGCAAGTTAGAGCAGAGTGTGGCCTCCGAGTCTAAATTCATGAGATATTTGTTACTTTTAAATTTTCATTTTATCTATTATTCTTTAAAATCAGAAATATGACTGTATATATCTTGATTTTATGAAGTCATTCAAAATTCAAAATTAGTTAATTAATTAAAACAAGTGTTTTGTTATAAAGGTGCCGTGTCTAAGGAGAAAATATTGCGAAAACTTAGAGTAGAAATTAATTGGTTTATGGAAAAGGAGAGGCTAAATTCACATCTCTAAATTGTAATTGCCTTATGTGATTATTACTATCTTTTTTCCATTGGTTTTGGGTCGGACTGGACCGGTTGGTTGGACCGTGAACTGGTTCTCAAACCGATCCGGTCCTCTCCTTTGAATCGTACGTGTTATTTTGCTCAAATCGATTTGGACCAGTCGATGAACCGATTGGTCCAATCGAATTGAACCGTTCTTTTTTTTTTTTACTAAATAAGATAATATATTCATAAGAAATAAATAAGTTACAAAAATAGACTAAATAGTCTATAGTAATAGAGAAAATATCACATTTTCTTCTAATTTCGTTATTTATCTCTTTATGAATTTGAATTATACTATATTATTGATCAATTTTATTTTTAAAAATAATTATATTTTTTAATTTTTAAATTATAATATTACCAATTCAATTACGGTTCAATTTTGGTCTAATTACGGTTGGACTATTGAACCATAAACTAGTAAATTTTCTGATTCAATACTCAGTCCGATTCTGAAAATATTGCTTTTTGACTCTTTCATTATCAAACTATTAAATTTTAATTCAAACTTTCATTTTAATTTAAAAAAACATAATTGGCTATTATATTTTGAAATCCCTCTTCCATTCTAAACTCTTTCAAACTTTGCAACTCATCAAGTCATAAAAAAATAATATACGGAAGTGAAATTCTTGAAGTCTCTTCAAATTCCTCAAATTAAAAAAAAAAAATGGTTGGTGCATGTGTGTGTATAAATATAAATAAATAAATATATATATATATATATGTATGTATGTATGTATACAAAGTAAAAACATTGAAATACTATATTATTTCATGCTAGATTTTTTTTTTAATTAGGTGTAGTTTAAAATTTAAAAAATTAATTATTTGAGAATAGAAAAGTCAAAATATACTAATGACTATACAAAGTAATTATAGATTATGAGTGTGGATTTAAGTTCTATGGGTGGAATTTAGCATCTCCATATGAAAATAATAGAGATGACAAAATAGATACACATTTAAATTGGAATGGAATTAAATAGGAGTCCTATCCATTTAAATCCAATATATTTAATTCTATTTAATAAATAAATTTAGATATATGAATGGATTTAAATAGATGACAATTATGTATTTAGGGTTGGTTTGATAAATTGAAATCTGTATATTTAAATATTGAATTTTAAAAATTGAAATTGAAGACTATTTTGAAATATGAAATTTGAATTAATTATAATTTATTTTTACGCTATATTTTATTATAATTTAAATTAAATATAAAAAGTATTAATAATTATATGAATATTGAACATATTCAAACTTCATACTTAAATAACTTTCAATTAATTTAAAATTTTATAATAAGATTTTAGTATGTATTAATAAAAAAAATTGTTATCAAACACACTTAATTAATTAAGTACTTAAAATTATTGTTATCAAATTTGCTTAATAAAATAAGTATTTGATTAATTAATTTTAAATACTTAATTGAGTTACCAAACCTGCTGTTATATTATACGTCAATTTATATATTTTTGTGTAATAAATAAACATTTTAATCACTTTTTATTAATTAAATATATTGGTAATCAGACTTATATGGTACTATAATAGTATATAACTTAAATAAAATAAGTAAACATTTTATTTAATTACTTTACCTCTTGTTAATTAAAGGTATTATTAATGGGATTCATGTATTATTAGGATTTATCCTTAAATTGTAAAATGCATTTGAGTTCTCTACAATTAAATAAATAAATATATTGAGTGGATATTCATTTAAATTCATTAAATTTGTTGAATTTAAAAAAGATATTTATTTAAATTCATGAACTTATATTTGGTTATCTATATTTATTTATTTATATATGGGTTTAAATATTCGTTAAACTGTGATCCAGTTGCCACCCCTAGAAAATAGATATCAACCATGAGGCAAATAGAAGAAAGGGAGAATAAGTGAAGTTGCAATACTTTGAGACGATGTTAGTTCATTCAACTCTATTCATCTAGACCTCTTATAGTTTTGCCCAAAATAAAGTACATGTCATGGTTATTTAAATCACATCCAACGCAATGGTTTAATTGGTAAATTTGGCGATCCCTATCATTTATCGGCTAGAGCTGATATTCAAGGAGTTATTTATGTGTATGTTTAATTCACGAGTTATTAATTAAAATAAAACTTAAATACATTAGAATTCTACAAATTTATTATATTCACAATTTATATTTATACATTATATATTACAATAAATTTTTAAATGGATTAAATATTTCGAAATCACAAACTTTAAATTATTATACTTTTATGGAAGATATAACTTGCAATGAACATGTATGCCCATCTAAAATTCGTGATTTATAAAACCAAGTCTACATAATTTTTTTTTTACATATTATAAAAAGTATCATTCTTGATTTATGAAAATATATATATATATATATATATATATATATATATATATATATATATATAAGGTTACTTATGGGATTGGAGAATAATTAATTGATCTGAATAATCAGATCGAAAAGAATCATAACCAAAAAAATTATTAACTTTTGATTTTTTCATAATTGAACTGTTTCAAAATTTTTTATGTAATATCCGTACTAAGAATCGTTCTAAACTATTTTGAATTATACCAAACTGAATATATATATATATATATATATATATATATTATATTTAAAAGGAATGATAAAGGTAATTCTAATTATATATATAATATATAATAGATTATATAATATATTATATGTATATTATATTATATATAGTATGTATATACAATACAATATAATATTATATGATATATATAGATTAATATATATATATATATGTATGTATATGTATATATAGATTATATAAGTAGATTATATAAATTAATATATAATAGATTGTATAATATAATATAATATAATATATTATATGTATATTATATTTTATATATAGTATTTATATATAAATTATATAATATAGTATTATATGATATATATATAGATTATTTAGGTAGATTATATAAAATGTCATATATGTTATTTCAATTTTATTTTAGAATTTTGTTTTAGATCAAATTTTAAAAATTATTAACATGTATTTTTCAAATTTGTGCATAACAGTATTTTTTGTAAAAATTGTTCAAAAATATCCGAAAATTGAACTGGAACTATTTTTGTTCCATTAAAATCAAAGATCTGAATATTTGTTCCGTCTCGTCCTAAAACTAAAAATATCCGTCCCGTTTCATCCCGAAATTACGGTTCAAAATTGATACTAAGAATATGAAAGAATCGAAATTTTGAGACGGTATTAGAGATTTTTAAATCCCCGAACCATCTCGAACCATGAGCACCTCTATGTATGTATGTATGTATGTATGTATGTATGTATGTATGTATGTATGTATGTATGTATGTATGTATGTATGTATGTATGTATGGCAAATTAGTAGATTTAGTTACTAAACTTTTTTTGATTGTGTTTGGTCTCTAATCTTTATTTTCAAAGTTTTTAATTCTTTTTTTTTTAGTAAAATATTTGATCATTTCGTTCACTATGTGACAGTCAATGCAAAGTTAACGCCTATTTTTAAAAACCAAATTACCAATAAAAATAATTTTGGGACTAAATTTACTAATTTATTAAGTATTAAAAGGTTCAAAGAATAACGATTTATTTTGTGAGTCTAATATGTATATACGTGATAAATACAGTGTAAGATAAGTGTTACATGGTCTTCCAAGGGAAGGAAAGAACATGTAGTACTTTCATTGATTTTTTACATGCTAAGGTAAAGTTTTGAGATTACTGAAGTTATTAAATTTATAAAATTATTTGATGGAAAGTTTTTAATTTAAAATTTTCTTAATTTACTTAAATTAAAATTTTTAATTAATACTCTCTCTATCTTTCTCTTTTCACTTTGAAATTTGTATGAATTATTATTATTATTTGAAAAGAATTACGTTTTTTTAATAATATTTCTTTATTATTTAAAAAATAAAAGTAAAACACAGAGTTAAGCATTAGTATTAGATAATATTGTATTAGAAATAATAAAATTAATTTGAAAAAAATCAATAATCAATTAATGTCATGATTTATTAGAATAATATAATATTAAAATTGAAATAATTTTTTGATTTTTTATAATGACAAATATTTGTGACAAAAGATTTTTTTTTCTATACATACATTAATTTAGATAAATAAAAATATTTATACTAACTAATTTACATATCAAATTTGTTAAACGTTTAAAAGATATAATTATTATATATTCTTATTAAGATTTATTTAAGATAACTATATAAATTAAAAATCAACTATATATTATGATAGATAAAAAAAATTAAGAAAGTATACTTTCGATAAAAAATTAAACGACTATATCTCTCTTCTTAATTTAATTGTATTAAAATGAATATTTACTTTTTAAAATAAATATATTTCCTTTAAATTTTTATCATTAACTTTTATAATTTACTAATAATAAGATATATAAGTTCATACAAAGATAATATTTAGTAACTTAAAAATACCATTTATTAAGTAATAAATTTTATATTTAATTCATAATTTATTGCCTATATATATATATATATATATATATATATATATATAAAAGTAAATTGACAGATTTAGTCCTTATATATTTTTTATTAGCAAGTTTGATCTCTAAAAAATAGATATTCATTTGTGTTGACTGTCACGTGGTGAATGGAATGATTAAATATTGTACTAAAAAAAAAGAACAAAAACAAAAAATTTAAAAATAAAAATTAATGTCCAAATATACTAATCGAAAAAAATTAAGAGACTAAATTTATTAACTTTTCATATATATATATATATATATTTATTTATTTTGGTAGCTTACGTAGTATTTCTAGCACTATAAAAATTTTTTCTTTCGACTTTTTTTCTTTTGGACCCGTATGTGACCCACCCGGCAAATGCACAGCAAAACAAAGTGACTAGGACCACACAAAGGGAAATTTTTATGTGGACCCGATTCACCGTGGACCGAATGCTTTGATGATTGTATCACGTTCTTTGTGTATTGTACATTTTAAAAAAGGTACAATATTTTAAAGCACCGATCCACGTAAGAATTTTCCACAAAGAACCAGGTCCACAAAGCAATTCTCCTCACGTGCTCTCTATCTTGCCGCATCTGAACTCAAATACTTCACAAAATGAAAGGAAAAAGAAACAAAAAGTAAAATAAAACGACGCCGTGATTAATACCAACGGCAACAACACCAGCATGATGACTCGTGAGAGCGAGGCCTCAATTCATTACAAGCGCAAATATTTTTGTGACTGCCAATGCCCAAATGTGTCCACACATTACAACACTAACTCCCTCGACGACATCGTTTCATCCCATGGTGATAATATTGGACGAAGTCGAAATTCCTGAAGAGGGAATTCAATTTTTGAGTGACCAGTAATATGCCACCCCCACTACTAAAGCTGCTGCTTCTTCTTTTAGAGAGAGAAACCACTTTTTAGAGAGAGAACGTGGGGGAGAGAGAGCTGCCCACCCTCAATCTCTCTCTCTGCTACTCCATTTCTCTTGCTTTGGATTTTATTTTATATTATTTTTAGGGGGAAATCCCTAGGTTGGTTGTATGTTAGTGAGAGGAGGAATCTGAAATGGCGGAGCAGAAGGGTGGGAGCAGTATTAATCGGTGGAACTGGGAGGTGACGGGGTTTGAACCGAGGAAGTCATCGGAGCATGAGGATTATCATCAGAGACCTGTGCCTTTGGTGCGGAGATACTCGATTTCTACATCCTCGACTTTGCCGCATTCTGAGCTTTCCAAGCATTCTTTTAACTCTAAGGTTATCAAATTGAAGGACAAAGTCAAGGTAGGGAGAGTTTTTATGCACTTGATTAATTTTGTTTTCTAGTGCTTCGTACATGTAATGGTGGTACCAGCTCTTAGTGCTGTTGTAATAATTTTAGGCAATGTAGTTGCAAATTACGTCTTTGTTTCTTCTGATTTTCAGCTTTTGGTACCTGATTTTCTATTACCTGAAAATATTTGTTCAAATGCTGATATATGGATGTACGATGCCACTGTTCTATCTGTCCAGATGCGTAGTTACTGTTAAAATAATGCTGTTCTTTTGAAAAAATCGGTTTAAAAGTGCTTGTGAATTTCCTGAGATTGATCCGTCCTTCCATTTTCCATTGGGAACACGTTTATCCTGTCACCCAAAAAGGTAATTTCTTTGTGTATGTGGAGGAGAAATCAGTAAGCCTGATATTGCGGTATATAGGGAATTTTGTTTTGGGGCTCTGCAATAGTATGAAATTATAATATTGAAGTTGCTCTTGTGATGGATGGAGTCAGGATACCTATGGCTCTGTACACTTTGTCGCTTGGGATAATTGGCATCTGTAGTGAGTACTTCAGAGTTGTATAGAATGCAAAAAGCTAAAGGCTTTGCAATTGATGTGCAGAGATTGGGTAGAGTTTGGAAAAGTCCTATAAGTGTAACTAGAAATTCTTACCGATCCAATTGTATCTTTATGGAGCAGCGTGGTGGTAGTAGTCAGCTGAAGATAATAAAATAAACTACGAGCTTGTTCTGGACATGTGTTACTCTCTAAGTTATTTATTGCACTATCTTAAAATGCTTTGTTCTCTTTTCCTGGCAACACATCTGAGCAGTTGTAGTTTTAGCTTTACATTTTTTTTCTTTTTTCTCCCCTCCGTCTAGTGTTTTCCACTTTTTCCTCACTGGTGGTTTTGGTTTCTTGCTTGAGGAGTTATGTATATGTGCATACACAAATACCTGGTTGTGGCTGTCAAAAAGATCACTTTTCTGTTAATTTACTTACTAAAAGGTTATTTTTCATTTTCTCTTTTACATTGATATAATGGATGGTGGTGTCTAGGTTGGAATTAGGGTGTGCATTAGTTTACATATATACATACATGCATACAACAACAACTAAGCCTAGTCCCAAGAAATTTGGTGTCTGCTACAAAAACCAATACAAGACTATGTGTGGTCATCCACATGAATTCTCTCCTTCTACTTTATTCTATCCACTGTCATACTCTCATCTAAATCCAATAGAGATATATATCTTTTAATCACCTCCATCCTTATCTTCTTAGGCCTGTCTTTACCTCTGTCTTACCCATTATGGCTCCATCCCTTAATTCTCTTAATAAGGGCATCCCTCAATCTTCTCTGTATATGTCCAAACCAATGTAAGCAGTTTTCTCTTATCTTGTTCTCGATGGATGCTGCTCCCATTTTTTCGCAAATGATCTCGTTCCTTACTTTGTTCTTTCCAGTATGTTTGCACATCACATCCATAAAAAGATAGGCTCATTACAAACAAAAAGAGATGATAGGCTCATCACATCCGTAAAAAGATATGAAATTTTTCCTAAGTAATTGAGTATGAGTGTTGATTTGCAGTGTGGATTAATTGCCAATTGCCATCTCATTTCGCATGAGGAATTAAATAAATTTGGTCATTGCATGCTAATGTCAATTTTCAAATTATTGGACAAAATGACTTGAGAAAACCACAACCATCTTGGGAGCTTCAGAAGTCAAACTTGTTTAGATTTGAGAAGATAATGAAAATCTGTGTTGGGATGAGTCCATTTCAGGGAAACATGCAGTGTGTTCGTTTTAGTTCCTTGGTGGATACTGCCACCGACCTTGTTTGTATCATTACATTCTGTTGGGTTATCCTGTCTGCTAGTTAGTGAGCCAAAGTGTTTCATATAAGTCATGGGGAATCCTCCGCCTATGAGGTACCTTTTTGGGGTGGAATTAGGCTCACATTTTTCAACATGTTCCATTAGACTAAGGGAGCTGTCGAAGCTAGTTGGAGACCATAATTCAATTTAGATTCCTGTTGAGTGTTATAATATTAGCTTGAGTTTTGAATTGTAATGTAAGCTAAAATTGATGGCTCTTTTGGATCAAAACAGAAGTAGCCTTAAGAAAAACATTTTAAACCTTTCCCTTTCTTTTTAATTACATATGGATATGTTAAAGAGCTTTGCTACCCCCTGTTTTACTTTTCCTTTGGTATTCAAAAGTTTACATTATTCTGTGTGAAAGGAAAGGTTTCAAAAAGAGCATGCTCCAGAAGAATATAATGTTGAGAAATTAATTAAGGAACACCTAGATCCTTACTTCCATGTTAAACTTCCAAACTGTTATTTCATGTTGCAGTATTGGCATCCAAGTAAGTCTAGGCTAAGATTCTGAAATTGGAAAACTAAGATTGCAACCGAGTGCATATTAATTCATCTCCTGAAGAAAAAATATAGTCATTGCTTAGCTAACTAAAAAGTCAATCATGCATTCCTGAAGATACAAATGCTACTGACTAGAATAGAAATGCCATTTTAGTATTGCAAAATTACCTTTTGAAGAACTTTTCTCTAAACTTTTTTAAGTACTAAGTTTCAATAAGCTCACCCTTTAACTAATTGCGATAAATACTTGTAAGCTAAAATATCTGAAGTCATAGGAAAGGACTTTGGTTTGACATGTGATGGTGCATAGGTGTCCAAAGTCAAACCTTTTGATTAAATTTGTCTCTCATAGGAGTTTGATGATGTCATGCTCATCGAGAAAAACAGAAGCTCTATATCTTTTTTCCATTTTGGCTTCACAATAAGTTCTCATTCATTATATTTGATCTTTAAGATCATGTTTTACTGACCATTTAAGGCATAATGTCTTATTTAGTTTGAAGGGCAAACCGCAACCTTGACATTCTTTTATATGATAGAAAGAAAATTCAAAATCTAATATTCTAAAAGTGAGTGAATGACAGGAGAGAGTAAAGGTAGAATGAAACTTTTGCAATACATCTAACTATATGACATTCTTGCCAACATGCTTTCCGAAGCTATAGATGCAGATGGGATTTTTTTTTTTTTTTTTTAAATGTTTGTGTTGCTAGTTAAATATTACAACCTTGGCAAAGCTTTTGATTTTGTGGAATGTGGAAACAACAAAAAGAAAAATGTTAGTACATTAGGTAGCATTGAGATTCAGCAGATCATAACAGAAGTATGGGAGGCTGAGAAGATAAAAAACTGATCAGAACTCCAATTGTAGAAAATAAAAGTATTTTTGAGTACCCGCTAGAGAAGCAAGAGAAAGTTTTGTATCTTTGCTTTAAAGGAAGTAACTATATTTGATTGGTGTTGCCATCACTAGTTGAAATATATCAATTGTCCTTGTCATAAAATAAAGAAGTTAGCATTGTACAAAGAAATAAGTAACAAAATCTGCAATTAATTTCTGCTTACCCTTTTAGGCATTCAGTCATTTATATAAGACTTGCATTTACCTGTTAGTTACGAGTACATATGTGAGATTCTTAATTGGGGAATGTGTCTTTGTTGGGGTTCAGTACTATTGAGAAGGTTGCAAATAGTTTCGGATATCTGTTCTATTCTAGGCTTATAATTTCACTGATAATATATTGTCACTTTTTATATAATTAATTTGATTATCTCATAGTTACTTTTCTTGTTCTCTTTGCATCTGATTATTTAGTTTCTGTTCCCAAAGATTGTTCTATTTTTGAGTAATATGCAATTGTTCAAAGCCTTCTGTATTTGTGTGTGGACAGCATGTGAGAGATGATTACATGGAGTTGAGACAAGAAGCTCTTGATCTTCAAGAATATTCAAACGCTAAACTTGATCGTGTGACCCGTTATCTTGGCGTACTTGCTGATAAAACCCGCAAGCTAGGTAAATATGAGTTTTTCTTAACGACATTGCATTAAGCTTTACTTTGTCCTTACATAAAGGTTATCTGTTGCACATATTCTTATAGCTGTGGTCTTTGCTAGTTTGCTTATTGTTTTATTTACTTGTCATTTGTTCTTTTAAGGTTATTGCACTAAACCAAGTTTCATATACAAATTTATGTTGAAGTATTGAGTTAAATAAGTTCCGTGGTCCAATTCATGTACTGCAGGAAGGCCACACTTTTCTTTCATTTGTAGATTCTCTATATGACATGCCATATGTTTGATTTTCGAATCCTTTAGATTTGTTAGCTTCTTGGCTTTTATATGTTTGCTGCTGCCCCATCATTCTCTTCTTTAGCATTTAACTTCCTGCATGGCTACGGAATTGATGTGTTTTTTACTGTGGTTCTTAATTTCAGATCAGGCTGCCCTTGAAACAGAAGCTAGAATTTCCCCACTGTTATGTGAGAAGAAAAAATTATTTAATGACTTATTGACTGCTAAAGGTAATCACCAGCACAGCACTTTTATGAATTCTTCTCCTTCCCTTCTTTCTCTCTTATGCTTGGATAGACATGTTCAGACATAGATTGACTGGGAGAGGGTTGACATCGTCTCTCTGTAATCTCATTGTCATTTCTTTGCAAACAGCCCAGCATCAAAATAGGTTGAAAATGAAAATACTAAAAAACCCACTTTTGACTCGGATAAATGCAAGTATTTATGCTGGAAGTAATGGATTCAGGTAGCATTAAGGTATTTTGTCGTGCAAGACCACTTTTTGAAGATGAAGGTCCATCAGTTGTTGAATTTCCTGATGAGTACACAATACGTGTCAATACTGGTGATGATAATGTCTCAAATCGAAAGAAGGATTTTGAGTTTGACCGGGTTTTTGGGCCTCATGTTGCACAAGGTAATATTTCTTAGTTTTGTTTGTTTTTCCTTCCACTAGTTATGCTGGGTTGAACTCTAAACATATGTTATCCTTTTCTGCTTGCAGCTGATCTGTTCCATGATGTTCAGCCATTTGTGCAGTCTGCTTTTGATGGATATAATGTTTCAGTATTTGCTTACGGTCAAACACGCTCGGGAAAGACACATACCATGGTCTCTCTCTCTCTCTCTCTCTCTCTCTGTTTTGTGGGGCGAGTATGCAAGCATTTTTCTTTGTGTCTGTATTATTTTATTTGTTATATATTAGATGGTTGGATCTTCCCTAATATGTTCATGCACATAGCACACATTTTTAACTTTTAAGGTGATTGTAACAGTGCTTTACATACAAGAAATAAGACCCTCATGCAATTTGAATGCGGTTGTCATGTTCCATAGTTTGAATATGTATAGCCATATGAAGATGTTAGTTGTCTTGAATGAAAAATCATATTGTGTTTTCTGTAGCTATTTAAGTTGTTGCCCAAATGCTTCTCTGATGATGGCAACTTTTCCACAGGAAGGATCTAGCCATGATCGTGGTCTGTATGCTCGATGTTTTGAGGAACTATTTGATTTGTCCAACTCAGATACAACTTCTACCTCCCGATTTTCTTTCTCTGTTTCAGTTTTTGAGCTCTATAATGAACAGGTTCGCTGCTTTACATGATTATTTTCTCTTACTTTTGCATTTTGTTGGATCATGCTTTGACAGTAGGCTCACTTTTATTTTGTAGATACAAGACTTGCTTTTGGAATCTGGGAATGGCCTTCCAAAAATCTGTATAGGGTCTACAGATTATTTTGTAGAACTTGTGCAGGAACGAGTTGAAAATCCAATTGATTTCTCTCAAGTTCTTAAAGTGGCATTTCAGAAACGAGGAACTGATGCATTAAAGTTTAACGTCTCTCATCTGTATGGTTTAGCTTCTTGTTTTGTGATGTACTTTGTAGCTTCGGCTGCAATACTTTTGCTTTTCAGATCTCTTTTTTTTTTCCACCCATGATGGTGACATTTCTGTACTTGTTAGCTTTTTGAACATAAAATCTGGAACTATACATGATTTTGAAAGCAATAGTTTGTTTCTAGGCAATAAGTTATTTGCATTTGAAGAAGCGTTTTGCTTTAAAGCAAACAATTTCAAGGGAGAGAAGATGTGTATCTTGGCACATGTTACTATCAAAATTATGTCCTTGGAACATCTTTGACCTACTTGCCTAAGGATATCTTTTTGATATGCATGCAATACCATCTTGTAGTTGATACATGGATTATTTACACAGATCTAGCAATTATGTACTTTAGATTGTAACTGTATTGCATTGCTTTCTTAAAAGAATTGTATTTGTTTCTCAGGATCGTGATGGTACACATATACTACAACAACCTGATCACAGGTGAGAATTCATACAGCAAGCTTTCTCTTGTTGATTTGGCTGGAAGTGAAAGTTCTGCTGTGGATGATGATAGTGGAGAACGGGTGACAGACTTACTGCATGTCATGAAATCTCTCTCAGCGTACGTATCTCTTTGATTAATATGGGTGCTGTCATTAAGTTTCCAACCTGTTGGCCTCATTGATTTAAATGGAAATGAATAGTTCTGAGGATTCTCTCTGTCTACAATTCTATATCTTCCACCTACAAAATCGAATTAAATTGGAAAGTTCTTTATTGTCCTTCAATAATTTTGGTATCCAAAAGCAGTTCTTTCTGCTACGCCAGCTTCTCTTGTCTCTTTTTCATGCAAAATGGGAATTAGAAATATCATTGTTTAGTTGATAGGGCAACTCTTTTGATTATAGATTTCTTGTATAAGTTGGCAGCTTGACTTGTATTCAGACTACTCAAATATAACTGGTTGGACTTTCCTAGAAAAACTACAATTTAAAGATCTTAGGTTCTTCAAGTGTCGTATCTTACAGCTTCTCCCTGTTGTGTCTGCAGTTTGGGAGATGTTTTGGCTTCTTTGACATCAAAGAAGGATGCTGTTCCTTATGAAAATTCAGTGCTTACAAAAGTACTTGCAGACTCTCTAGGTATCTTCTCTATTTCTCCGCTTGGGTGCAGTACCACGGTTATTCTTCCATAGCTAGTGACTCATAGGTTGCCAATGGATTGGAATTACATTTTTGTGGATGCAAATTGTTATTTAATGGAATGAATTGAATCTAAGCCCACAACTTATGGTTTGTGAAAAGTGGGTTTGGGTCTCTTTTATTTTGTAACCTTTATGGAAAATTGCATTTATCAGTTACTCAACTTTAGGTTGTGCTCTACTATCAAGTTCATTGCTCTACTATCAGGTTCATTCTGCTTGTCATATTGAAGTGGAGAAAGTGGTTGGGAGATCTTTATATCTATTACTGGTTCTACTGATTAAAAACAAAGGGACAATTCACATGGCAGGAAACAAAAGCAGGAAAGTATCTGAATTTGCCCTTTTCCCCTTGTCCTTTTTGCCTATTTTAGTCATAGCCATTCCTTTGAGAACCAGCATTAGTCTAAGAATTGCTTTCAGTGCTGTCCCATGGACCTTGCATATTATAATCCTGTAGGATGTACATGACTGCCACTGTGAAATTGTTAACTAAATTGGTATATTGTTCTTTGGGTATAAACAGTGAGAGTGGCTATAAAAAATAGAACCAACCCCCCTCCCCTGGGGCAACTATAATCTGACAAGATTGTTTATGTGAGAGTTTGTTAGGATCATATCTTGATAAGAAGTGGGAATAGCTTGGCTGATGCACTAATTCTAGTATATCAGTTTGGAGGATATGGGTTGTCTTTTCCCTCGTATATTCTACAGAACATTGAGCTGCATTCTACACGGCTTTCTATTCTTATTTTTGTGTCAAAAATAATGTTATTGGACCTGAAGATTTCTATAGCTCTCTTTCTTTCTTTACAAATATTTCAGATATCCATGTTAGACCAACTCTGATCATCCTTTGTATTCCCAATGTAGGCGGAAGTGCAAAAACGTTGATGATTGTCAATGTCTGCCCAAATGCTGTAAATTTGTCTGAGACATTATCATCCCTCAATTTTTCTGCCAGAGCCCGAAATGCTATTTTGAGCCTGGGGAATCGAGATACGATTAAGAAATGGAGAGATATAGTAAGAGATGATCTAAACTTCTGTTTGTGACCCAAACTTCACAGCTTTTTTCTTTTACTACTTTACACTTATTGTCCCCAGAGATAGGAGAGGAGTGGAAGCATTTATTCGAAGGAAGCATTTATTCAAAGTGTGCAGCACATAATTATTTTATTATTTCCTATATTCTAAGGCAATTTCAAGTTCCCACTCCTTTTTAGATTGAGAGGATTATTTAAAAAAAAAAAAAAAAGAAAGGGAAGAGCAAATTCAATCCATGGATGCTGATCGGGGTTCACAAATCTGTATGAGAGTACAAGTGAGATGAGAAGCTAGCTTATATCAGAAGAACATGGTGGGGAGCTACATAATGTTGGGTGGCTTGAGGATATGCTTGGAAATAGACAAAGGAGATGAAAATGTTCATGCAGAAGCTATCTTATAAAAGAAATAAACTGTTACATGTAGACCGCACCTGTGTCTGAATATTAACAATGATATGCAGGTGAGATATCTTTTCTCCTGCTGATTCTTGATCCTATTATAGGCAAATGATGCACGCAAGGAGTTGTATGAAAAGGAGACAGAAATCAACAAGTTGAAGCAAGATGCATTAGGACTTCAACAAGATTTGAAAAATGCAAATGACCAGTGTGTTCTTCTCTTCAACGAAGTTCAAAAGGCCTGGAAAGTTTCTTTTACACTGCAGTCTGATTTGAAGGTTTTAGTCATACCTTGACATAGTTTTCCATTTTGCATTAAATGCTTGTTAATGTTTCTTGGGTGACTTTTTTTGAAAATTACTAAAGGAGTCATTTATTTTTTCCCCTCTTTGATCTCTATTGTATGAAAGAAGTAACTAAGCAAAATTGAGTTTTCAACTAGTGAGGTTTATGGATTACGTCGCTGCTGGTTCACTTTGTATTGATGATGTAAAGTGAAAATCAAGGACAAAGGGATGACTGAGCAAGGTTGATGGATGTTAGTTGCATATAATTTCTGAAGTATATTATTAAACTTCTAGTCTGGACTAAACTGCACTGATTTGATACTATTTCTCAGTTAAATAACACAAGATTTACTGATATAGGCTCTACATACACCTCCCTGGAAAGTATTTAAAAAGAAAAAATTTTGAAAAGGGTAGTTTGCTCAGATATTCTGTCTTTTTTTTTCCTTTTCATGTTACGACATAATGCATCTTCCAACAATGAATCTAGCATGCTGTTCTAATAGCAATTAGTTGATGAAACAGTTAGAAATCACACAATGATGAATTATTCTGCCCTTTTTTTGAGTTACCATCTTTTTTTTTAAATTCCTTCTTCCAAAAGATTTATGAATTCTTTTATGTTTGCCTTTATTGTATTTAGTTATTCAATTCGGAGATAATTATGTAACAAAATTTCTTCTAGAAGCAGTAATGGTCTATGGACCTTAATGCACGTTATTAGTTTGTTCTTCACTGTTTAATCTGGCCCCTGTATGTCATGTATAAAGTTTGCTTTCTTGAATCATAAGGGGCTGTTACCTGATAGTTCTTTATAAGTTTCTTTCTGCATTTTCAAAATTGCCTAGAGGTGATCTTCTGCCACAGTCAAACAAGCTTCTGCTTAGATGCTTTGTTTGTTAATTTCTTGCAGTCGGAGAATATTATGCTGACCGATAAGCATACGTTAGAGAAAGATCAAAATGCTCAGCTCAGAATTCAAGTTGCTCAACTATTACAGTTAGAGCAAGATCAGAAATTGCAGATTCAACAACGCGACTCTACCATTGAGAATTTGCAGGTAAACAAATGTATCTTTATATTCTTGTTACATGTTCTTTGATCTTACTGCTTTATGCGCAGTTTGTATTATATTCTTGTGCCACTATTTTGTTTTCAGAAGTCTTTATTTTCTGTAAATATTTGCTGTGGTCCAGTTTTGGGCTTGTTAGTTAGATGACATGGTCTAGTCAGGATGTTAATAATTTGCTCTTGGCACACTGACAATTTGTTGATTAAGAGCTATTTTGGCTTCTAATCAAAGTTGTCATTAGTATGTCGAAATGATATGTACATATTTTGTTTTAAATCTGAATTCATACTTAAAAAGGCTGTGCACACTAATATTCTTTGCTGAAAGAAATAAATTCTGCCATTCTGATGCATTTGCTTTTCTTTTAACTCTCTGTTATAGGCCAAATTGAAGAGTATGGAATTGCAGCTGCATGATGCACTTAGGTCTCATGATAGTAGGTCAACTAACGGCTCAGAATCAAAGTCAGTTGCGCAAATGAATTCCAAAGTGACTGGAGACAACATGGATTCTGCAGCGGTTACCAAAAGACTTGAAGAGGAACTTCTAAAACGGGATGCACTTATTGAGGTACTGATACTTTATCTCCTGTGTATGAGCGGCTGCTAATAAAGGTACATATCAGATATTTTCAAATGGCAAATATTACAACTCCAACCTAAGATTTAGCAGCCTGAAGTTATATGTTGCTGGGCCTGAAATTATTTGAAAACTTGAGCTGCTTCTTTCTGTTCCTTTTAACATTCATTCTCACCTGTGCTGCTCAATCCTTTTAAACAAGTTGAGCATGTAATATCTAGTGGCTGGCAAAGATGAATGTAGTATTTTGACCTACCTCTACTAGCAAGTTGCGGTGCTTTAGCAGGTGAAGGACAAAAGAAAAGATGAGTGGTGAACAGCATTTACAAAGGAGGGTGAGACTGGAAGAATAAGGTGTATCTTTGGGACTTACAAAATCTAATGAAATGAAGTATGAGGGAGAATGGACCGTTCTTTTTTCCTTAGACTTGAAACACTAGTTAGAATTTACTTCCATGATATGAGTTCCGGCACTGCTTACATTTTGTCTGAGAATGTCTTTGATGCTTTCTTTGCCAATGATTAAGATTGCATTAAATTAAGAAACCTAAAGTTATCAGCTTTGTTCTTATGCAAATCATATATGACTATAGATTGTATAAATTTCATTTTTGGCAGAGATTGCATGAGGAGAATGAAAGATTATTTGACAGATTGACTGAAAAAGCAAGTTTATCTGGATCACCGCAGGTATAAATGATTTTTCTTAGAAGTTATGCTCTTACTATGCTGTAAACAGTTTGTCCATTTTGTTTTTCTGGGAGAAAATATTCTGCAGTTTCTATTAGCTCATATCCTCTTATAAATTTTTAGGCATCTATTTAATGTAAAAATTTATACATCTCAAATTGCAGTAAAGACTTGCACTAATGTGAGTCATGTAATTTGTGTGATCCATTAATTACTCAGTCATTGACATACACGAAAAATGATCTTATTTGCATTAATCTTGAAGGGATATTTGTTTGAGAGAAGGCTGTTCTTGCAGTGTATTGGGGGTGAAATTGTTGATGCTTAAAATCACAATTTATGGATTTTACAGCCTTCATCAATAGCTGTAGCCTGTGCTGTCTTTCCACACTTCTTTGTTTGCTGATTAAGGATTTGGGATTTTGGGAGTTCAATAGCTGATGTTTCTATGTTTACAATGTGTATGTTTACTTTGCCATATGCGCCAGGAATCTCACTTTGAAGCCCTTCTTCTTCAGGTTGCAAGTCCATCCCCCAAAGCACCAGCTATCCCAGCTCGAGACACTGGCAGGTACATTTTAAGATGACTGCAAACAAACGACTTTATTTTACATCATATTTTGAATGGTTTTAATTTTCATTTTCAAATCTTTCTGCAGGATTGACAATAATGTTAAATCACAAGCTGTGGATGTTCCTTCACTGTTGGCTTCAGACAAGGCTGAAGGTGCCATTACTTTGGTTAAATCCGGGGCTGAAAAGGTTAAGACCACTCCTGCGGGCGAATACCTTACTTCTGCTTTGAATGATTTTGATCCTGAACAGTATGACAGTCTTGCTGCAATTTCAGATGGAGCAAACAAGCTCTTAATGCTGGTAAGATCAGTATTAATTTCACTAATCACTCTTACTTCAAAATACAAAAATTGTACTGTATAAGAAAGATGGTCTTTTATCCCTGAATGGTATCATGGAAGCGTCCTGAATATGTTGGAGTCGGTACTGCAACTTTCAGCATATACTTGAAGTAATCTTTGATCATTCAATAGCTTGTCAAAACTTGGCAGGGGTAACAAATGCATTATTGAGGCAGTTGTAAGAACATTTTAGTAAATGTCTAATTGCTTGAACATCTTTCCTCTGATTATTATTCCCTTATTTTTGATTTCTTATTTTTGCAAGTTTGATCCTTGTCTACACTGATAACTGTCATTGAAATGTTCCAGGTTTTGGCTGCAGTCATTAAAGCAGGTGCTTCTAGGGAGCATGAAATACTTGCTGAAATAAGAGATGCTGTGTTTGGTTTTATTCGCAAAATGGAGCCAAAGAGGGTAATGGATACAATGCTAGTTTCTCGTGTTAGGATTCTCTATATAAGATCTCTACTTGCTCGGTCACCAGAGCTGCAGTCTATCAAGGTACTAGAGAGTTTTGGCTATCTTTTGAATCTTCTGATGACTTGTTTTCCCTTCTAAACAACCCTTGATTTTTCTAGGTTTCTCCAGTTGAGCGCTTTCTGGAGAAGGCTAATAGTGGACGCAGCAGAAGCTCTAGCCGTGGGAGCAGTCCTGGAAGGTCTCCTGTGCGTTATGATTCTGGAATGAGAAATTCTATAATCGATGAACAAATTCATGGGTTTAAAGTAAACATTAAGCCAGAAAAAAAATCAAAGTTATCATCGGTAGTTCTGAAGATACGGGGTATTGATCAGGTAAATTCTCTGTTGTTTCTTTTTCATCATTTATTTTGCTTTCTTGCTTTTATCTCTCTCTGTTCAAATTAATTTTCCTCTTTTCAGCAGTGCCCTGCCCCTCAACCCCCTCCCCCTCTCTCCTCTTTTGTTGCCATAAGGGAATTGTAGGGGTCTTTTTTTCTCCTTCCCAAATGGGCCTACTGGTGTTATTTGAGCTGCCATAGAAACAGTTCCCTCTGCATTTGACTGTCTTCCTCAGTTGGCCAAAGTACAAATTCCATCAAAAGAATATTACTTAAGCTCCAGTTGTAAGCGACATTCCAAACATACATGGTTCTTTATGTGTAACAAGCTGGGGCATCGTGCAAAGTCTTGTTAATGCCTTCTTTCCTCAGACTTCATGCAGCAATTTTTTTGTTCAATTGCAATTTATTTTCCTAAACATTTGATTCCAGAGCAAGCTACTTACTCTACAAATGGTTTATGGCAAAAATGTGCTAATGGTACAGGAAACTTGGAGACAACATGTTACTGGTGGAAAGCTTAGAGAAATAACTGAGGATGCCAAAAGTTTTGCAGTTGGAAACAGAGCTCTTGCTGCTCTTTTTGTTCATACCCCAGCTGGTGAACTGCAGCGTCAAATCCGTAATTGGCTTGCAGAGAACTTTGACTTTCTATCTGTTACAGATGACACCGTTGGGGGAGCAACAGGCCAGCTAGAGCTTCTTTCTACTGCAATAATGGATGGCTGGATGGCTGGACTTGGTGCTGCTCAACCTCCTAATACTGATGCTCTTGGTCAACTATTATCTGAGTATGCCAAGCGAGTATATAATTCTCAACTGCAGCATTTAAAGGTATATCATATGTTTTTCTATTTGATTCTTAATTTCTACTAATCTCCATGCTCCTTGTTAACAATGTTGTCATCATGAGTTGATCTTTTCTGTTTCACTGCTGGTTATTCCATGGGGGAATCTTCACTACCTTATACCTTGGTATTTTATGTGATTATATGTTAGAACAGTCTCAATTGCAAGTCCCTGGATTCACAGTGAGGAATTAACTTCTTAGGAACTTTGATGCTACTAGGACATTGAAATATCATGGATTTAGTACTTGGAAATTGCCTTCTTTTGGGAATATTTTTTCTTTGGTTTTGGGGGATGGAGTGGGGGAAGGAAACCCTGCCTCGCTTAATGCATGCTAGACCCAAGACTGTTGGTAGTCTCATGGCCTGGGTTGGTACTAACTACTTTTGTCCGTTCCACACTGATAATCACATACGGCTGCTGTTTATTGGCTGTTGTGCAAGTTTAACTTTTTGAGCTTCACAGCTGAAACATTAATGTTCCATTGCTACTTTTATATAATTGAGTCCCTACTTATATTAAGTTTGTGTTTTTATCAGGACATTGCAGGTACCTTGGCAACTGAAGTAGCAGAAGATTTTGCCCAAGTAGCTAAACTGCGATCAGCTCTGGAGTCTGTTGATCACAAGAGAAGAAAGGTAGCAAATAGCACATATCCTCACTACCCAATTTGTCTGCATATTATTCTATTCAATTTTTGCTTTATTTTTGTCCTTTACGTTCACTGTATCACCTAACTTTTGGAAATTTGAATTTCTTCACTAGTTTAAAGCTTGTTCAGATTTTTGCTAAATTCCTCATTGATCTCCTATACACAGGGTGGTAGGTTTGGAGCGTCATTTTAATGAGGGTGGGTTTCATATGCTGCAAGTGGCAATCCTTGTAACAAATTCCTTCTGTAAATACATACTACATGAAAAGGCATTAAATATGCAGGATGCTATTCTTCTTCTCCTACTGAGCTTTGATGCTTCTAGAGATTAATCCATCATTTGTTAACTTGAATGAATGAGTGGTCTACCTATACAATTCGCCTAATTAAGCAATAGCTTTTGAAAAAGGGATTGACAGAGCAAATTGTGGCATTGTGAAAATTGACGTGTAGGATTTTTATTCATCAGATGGATCTTCTGGTCTGTGTTTACTTTGTACTGGAAGGCTAAGATTCAGAAATCTATTGTAGAAGCAAGTGGATATTTCTTAGCATGCAAAACCATTAAAGGAATTAGAGGATATTCCTCTTTTATCTAAAGCTTTTTTACAGATGCTGTATTGTGCCTTAGTGGTCTTGAATTCTTGTATGTCAGCTGCTTGGTGGCATTTGCATTAATTTTCTTCTCAAGTATAATGCTAGTGAGGACTAAAATATGCATACTGTATTTATGTTGTTTCAATTATCAGATCTTGCAACAAATGAGAAGTGATGTCGCATTGTTAACTCTAGACGATGGTGGTTCACCCATTAGAAATCCTTCTACTGCAGCAGAGGATGCACGGCTAGCATCTTTAATTTCCCTTGATGGCATTCTCAAGCAAGCAAAGGTATCCTGTTCGTTCACTGACAAAAAAGGCACAAATTTTCATGCTTTGTATTTGAACTTCTTCATAATCTGTATCATTTATCGATGACTGATGATTTTCTATTAATCATAAAAAGAATTATAATGAAAAATACATATTCCTTGAATAGGATATAATGAGGCAATCTTCTATGAGCTCGCTAAGTAAGAGCAAAAAAAAGGCAGTGCTTTCATCTCTAGATGAACTTGCGGATCGGATGCCTTCTTTACTTGAAATTGATCATCCATGTGCACGGAAGCACATTGCAGAAGCTCGTAAAGCTGCAGAGGTCTGTGATCTATGTCTTGTTACTTTTTGTAGTTAGGCCTCTAGAATAAATCAGTTACATTTTCTAATCAATGCCTAAGGATACAAGTGATAGTTTGACAGACTAGGTGCAATATTTCCGGAAGACAAGTTAATTGGTACTTTTATGTGCTAAGGTTGAATGCAAGATGTTCTATCAAATAGCTTGATATCTTATGTCCTTCCTTCCCTCGCTGTCTTTTTATCCATCTATCACTGATTTGCTCAAGGCCTTCATGTAGATATAATTGCCATTTTCTCCGTTTTCCTCTTTGGCCTGAAAGTTCCTTTTCACTCTGTTCTTTGGATTCTCAGATATATTGTTTTTTGTCTTCTGAACCAATCTGACTACTTTGTTAATTTAGGGGATGTGCCTTTTAAAACAAGCACTTGAATTTCCTGGTTGTGAAACTGAACACATAGTTAGCGAGTTGTGATTGTGTAAGACAAGCACTTGAAATTCGCTGGTTACTGAGATCCCTTATTTCTTTCTGGGTCAGTGTTCCATAGATCATGGCATTGTTTGACAGATATGAACATAATCCTTAGTTTCATTGGAAACTAATCTCAACTCCATTATATGGTTTAGGTTAGTAGTGTATTAGTTCATGTTGGTTAATATTTATCTTCCTTTCATGTTTTGACACAGTCCATTCCCGAGGAGGATGACCAGCTTCATGATACAACAAATGCTTCGAAACTTTCAGGATTGGGTTCTGCCATTGAAACCGACGTTGCACAGTGGAATGTTCTGCAGTTCAACACAGGCTCAACAACTCCATTCATCATCAAGTGTGGAGCTAACTCAAACTCAGAGTTGGTCATCAAAGCTGATGCACGGGTTCAAGAGCCTAAAGGTGGTGAGATAGTCAGGGTTGTTCCAAGACCTACCGTTCTAGAAAATATGAACTTGGAGGAAATGAAAGATTTGTTTATTCAACTTCCAGAGGCACTTAGCTTACTTGCTCTTGCAAGGACGGCTGATGGTACCCGAGCTCGGTATTCTAGGTTATATAGAACTCTGGCTATGAAGGTTCCAGCACTGAGGGACCTGGTCAATGAGCTGGAGAAGGGTGGAGTACTCAAGGACGTCAAATCATGAAGATAGATCTTTCAAATGTTGTTCCAACTTTGTGTACGCATGTCTATATATGTATTAGGTTTTGAATTTTGGGTTGTATTTGTTGTGTAACATGTTGTCCAAACTGATATTTGTAAGGCCATCATGTGCGGCTTGCGCATTTTGGTAAAAGTCTATAATATTGCCAATTTTGCGATGTAAAAACATCTTGAGTAACATTTAAAGTCCAATATTAATCTGTTGGCTTTTTCATTTCCTTTATTTCCTACTCTGTTCTATTGAAATTCAGGGCATCCTGGTTTTGCCATGGACGGTGGACAAATATACCAGTAAGGAGCATCTTTCGTTTTTGGGTCGACTCATCAGGCTCTGGGCGTAAAATCCTACCATTCACCAATGGGTGCCTTAACATTTCAAATGTGTACGGGGCAGAAACATCATGCTTGCTCTGTGAGGGGTTTTTTT
Organism: Voacanga thouarsii; assembly: GCA_026120185.1. Lineage (NCBI taxonomy): Eukaryota > Viridiplantae > Streptophyta > Magnoliopsida > Gentianales > Apocynaceae > Voacanga > Voacanga thouarsii. The sequence continues at coordinate 3,908,278 of JANUWF010001205.1, forward strand.
TTTTTTGGGGGCCGAGGGGGCGGTGGTGGAGTGGGGGGTTGAATGAAGTAATTCAAAATACCAGTAAAAATCTATGTCCCTGTTCCAACTACTAGTTGTCTCCAAAATGCATTGTGTACAATTTTGTGACGTTTGTATATAATTTTATAAGAAATAGTTACAAATTGTCGCCAATTTATGCTGTCAAATTTCGCAATCTGTATTTGAACCAAAGAGGAGAAACAAGAAGAAACAGAAGGAACAAATCAGATGGCAGACGACGGCATGACACTATGATTTTGAGTGCCAAAAAGGTTGGGCCAATAGCAGACGTGAACAGGCAAAGCTTGGGTCCTTATTTTCATCAAGTGCGACGACGTCGTTGGACTCGTATCTAAGACGTCGCTAAGCTGAGCTGATCACTTCACTGCTGGTGCTGGCAGCTGGGCACCTTCTTGGCTTCGTTCTTAGATCATTTGGCTTTCGTTATCCTTCTTCCTCTGTTCCAGCAGAAACCACGCTGAACTTGTTTCTTTCAAGAAAAAATGGGAAAGAAAAGGGGAAAAAGAGAGCAGATTTCATCTTCCTCACGTTTGACATGTACTAAGTTGACGATTCTAACAATATTAGCAGTGGTTGTTCAAATAATGGGATTACTTGTCTTCTTAATGGCCTTCTTCCCTGCCAAAACTACTCTATCTGGCGTCAGGTATTCCGCCTATGTACTCATATTTTAACTTCCCCATTGATTTAAGTTTATTCTTTTGCCAAAATCCTACATTGATTCTTGTTTTTATAATGCTTTTTGCAATGCTTTAGTGGCTTGGAGAGCTTTTATCCACCTGGGTCTGATTCATATGAAGGTCATAATGTTACTGCTTTATCTCCTGATCGGCTTGAATCATTATATCAAGTAAGCGTTTTTGCATTGTTTTTCGGATGTAGTGAAGTTAGAATTTGATGGGGCAGTTGGGTTTGTTTTAACTTAATGTAGTTTATGTATTTGGAACTGTGAAAGAGTTGAAATGAGGATTTGTTTTCTTTGAGCATATATTTGAGAAGGACACGACTTTAGCTGGGTCAAATGCGGGTATCCTGCATCGTGCAGTAGGCAGACAGACTGGATATGCACTAAATTTTTAAGAATGTAAAATTTAATCTTGCAGCTAACAATCAATTACGTTGTCTTTCTCCAATAATTATTTCTATTCCTTTTTATATCACCAAATTTGGTGCCGGTCTTGCTCTAATGGTGGACCTTTTGGTTTTTGTTTTCTTCGATAAAAAATTTATTCTTTCGAATTTTTTGAAGAAATAAACTCGATTCCTAGTTAACCTTTTAGAGTATTTAAGGGAAATTTGATGGTCCATGAGTCCTGTTACTAATATGCTCTTGCTTTTCTTTGTGCTTTTCATTCAGAATCTATCTGGGGTGCCTCCTTTATTTGACAGACTGATATTAATGGTATGCTTTTTTATTTTTTATTTTTTTGGGGAAATAAATTGCAAACAAAACTTGATTGGCTAAATTGCTTCTCCTGTATCCATTATTTCCTAATCAGAAACATGTCTTGACAAAACATTATTTCAGGTCATTGATGGTCTGCCAGCAGAATTTGTGCTCGGGAAGGATGGTCAGCCTCCATCTAAGGCTTTGATGGAAGCAATGCCATATACACAGTCGTTATTAGCTAAAGGAAGGGCAATAGGCTTCCATGCAAAGGCTGCACCACCGACTGTCACGATGCCTCGCTTGAAGGTAAACAAATTCTCTATATTGCTAGCATTCTGAGCTGTTCATTGGGAATTCTGGCTGTCCCTACTTCCTCATTCTTTATGAACAGGCCATGGTTTCTGGGGCAATAGGAGGATTCCTTGATGTTGCTTTCAATTTCAACACTCAAGCTCTTTTAGATGATAATCTTATTGGTCAGTTAGTTCATCCATTTTAAAGTGTACTCCCTGATTAATGATTTACTGCGTTCACTGACTTCTCAGATGTAATATACTCATTGTTATTCCAGGGCAATTTCTTCGAATTGGTTGGAAATTGTTCATGTTTGGTGATGATACATGGCTTAAGTTGTTTCCGAGGGTGTTTGCACGGCATGATGGAGTTAGTAGTTTCTTTGTAAGTCTCTTTTACCATCAACATTTTGGGCATTCATTTGTTTGGCTAAATTTGTCTGTTGTATTATTCATATTGGAAGTTGGAAAAAGGAAAAGAATATTGGTAAATATGGATAGATCACCGTAAGTGTAAGATATTAAACTGGCTGGTTACAACATGAATAAATAAAGAAGGGATTTAGATGGAAGCCGACAAGCTGATTCATGTACACTTTAATAAATCTTTTGCCTGCTGCTTTTTGCAGTGACAATGCAATTAAAAATAGGTATCAAATCTCTAACACTAGATAGGGCACACGAGAATTTATTTTTGCAGATCTTGAGATTATGTTATTGTTCTGATTATTCTCAATTCAGGTTAAAGATACTGTCCAAGTGGATAACAATGTTTCTCGACATTTGAATGTTGAGCTTAACACAAACGACTGGGATCTTATGGTATGCTATTCTTTGGATATGAACTTAGAATTGCTGCAATTGTGATTTGAACATTTGTAATCTTAGACTTTTATGTACAGCTTATAGCAAGTTAAGATTTGTGCCCCTATGCATTAATGCTACTTCAATATCTTCTGTACACAGTGCTTCTTTAATAAAGGAAGCTGTACACGTATTCTGATGTCAAGGGCTGTGGACGAGCCATGTTCTTCTTTTGCCTTTCTCCTTTCTTTTATCCTTTTTGTCTCCCTCTTATGCCTTACTTTCTTAATAATTGGTAGATACTGGGCTGTTGAGAATGATGAGATGTTATGATCATTCTATAACAGTTATCCTATTAGTGTTGAATGCATCTAGGGATGGCAATGGGGCTGGGAACTAGAAATTCCGGCCCCGTCCCCGCATATGCCCCCATTTCCCCATCCCCGACCCGTCCCCGCCACGGGAAAAGGCGGGGATCTCCGCCCCCGGCCCGTCGGGGATAAAACAATCCCCGGTCCTGGCTCAACGTGGAAGCGGGGGCCCATTTGGGCCCGGAAATATTTATAAAGATTTTTTTAAAAAAAAATATTTTTGCCTCCAATATATTTTTATTCAAAATTTTTTAATCATATAGAAAACTTTAGTGGTGGTTTCCAATAATTCACGTATTTATCATATCACTAGATTAGTAAGAGTAAAATTGATAATTGATAATTTTTTTTCTTTTTCTTTTTTTCCTTGCCTTTTCTATTTTATTTTTTTTTATATACATATATAATCTACTTTTATATACATATATAATCATATATAATATATATAATCTACCTATAATTTATATAGTCTATATATATATATATGTATACATACTAATATATATATATATATATATGTATACATATATAATACATATATAATTCACCTCTATAGTGTGTGTGTGTATGTAAAGCGGGCCGGGCCGGGGGCGGGGAGCATGCAATCCCCGTCCCCGGCTCGCCCCTGGTTGGTGGGCCGAGGAATGAAGCCCGCCCCCGCTTAAATCGGGGAATCCCCGGCCCAATCGGGCTGGGTCAGGCCGGGTCCCCGGTTTAAGTGGGGAAATTGCCATCCCTTATGCATCCTTAGTAGAGAAGTTATGCTGGATTCATCTATGATTTCACTTAAATGTTCTTATGATCTTTCATGATATGGATTTCACAAAAGCTAACACCATTGCAGATTCTTCATTATCTTGGCCTGGATCATGTTGGACATATTGGAGGACGTAACAGGTGCTTTCTTATTATTTTGCTGTAGTTCTCTCTAGGGATACTGATCATATCTCATGCTGTATCAACATAATTCAGTGTTTTGATGGGGCCAAAACTCATGGAGATGGATCAAGTGATAAAAATGATTGATCTAAATGCTATCCGAAGTCAAAAAGAAGATCAACAGACACTTTTGGTTTGTGCTGCTTTATTCTGCCTAACTGGTATTGCTGGTGTTCATTGATGTTATCCAATTATTATACACATTTTGTTGCCAGTGAAAAATATATGCAGAATGGCTAAGTAAATAAGGACTTATATACTTCCATAGGGAGATACCATTCACATAGAATGCCAATTGAATATTCTAAATCATAAGAATAAAACATATTAGAGAGGTGACTTTCTCTTGTGGGCAAAAGGATTCCACTGATTAAATCTCTGCAGCTCTCAGTTTTATTTTCTTGGTGTGCTAATTACTTTCTGTTTGATTACTACTTCATGGAGTATAGTTATAAAAATCTGATTCACAGTTTATCAAAAATATTGGTTGAGGTTCTATTTACGTAATGGCAGGGATTAAGTTTAATGCATTAGTGTGTAGAGTCCCTAGGACTATTTGATCGTATGGATTGCTACAACCACAGTAGCATAGCATCAGAAAGACCAATTTGCTCCTTTCAAAATTTTGCCAATGACTTCCTTTCTGTTGGCCCTGAATTCTTTTCTGAAGAGTTTCTTTCTGTTCTTGTTATATGGACATATTTTTGCCAATTGTTTAGTCTATATACCTAACTATGTTGGCTTACACACTTCTCTTAAGTTTAAACATATTTGTTTTTGTTTGGACTGGTGGTGCTCTTGCGACCTGCTTCCTATTATTCTTTCATTCAACTATTACCGTTTGCCTTTCAATGGTCTTGTCTCTGATCCATCCATCTGCATGTCGACTTTAATATCTTTTACAACTCGGTTTTCTTATGCATTTAATTTCAGATGATAGTGAGTGATCATGGCATGACTGAAACTGGTAATCATGGAGGATCAACATATGAGGAAACTGACTCTTTGGCTCTTTTTGTTGGCTTGGGAGAATTTGGTGATTCTACTAGCAACAATATAGCTAACCAGGTCTGGGTTCTGCATTTGTCCTTGAAGAACTGTTAATTGGTTCTCTGTATTTATGGGTAATCTCCATTTCTGTCATCCCTGTATGCACTTCTTATTCTCTTGTAGGAAGTCTAAAGGATATAATATAAAGTCTGTAAACAGTGTATTTCTGTTTTCTTCTCTCCAAGTCACTGTGGATGGGGAAATTACTACAAAAATTCTGTATACTTGTGTTTTAAAAAATACAACTACAATCAAGGATGATTCAATCTATTGCAATCCAATGGTATATGATTGAATTTTATAAGTGCATTCCTCTTGCTTTCTGTCAGGGATAATCAAATCTATGCACACATAATAAGGGGATCTACTTGCTATACTGGCCACACTGTTGAAACCAGTCCAAACCAAAGTAATAAGGGCAAAAAGTAAGGCAAAGTAACAAGGCTTCCTAATGCCCCAAAATTCATGGCTATATTCTGAATTTAATTGATAACCATGAATCAAACTTGCACACTTCTTTTGTTCAAAACTGATAAACTCGACATAAGTTTGAGTTGTAGCTGCTAAGAAGAGTGACTGCTAAATATGAGATTCAATAGTTACATTCTGATTTTCTCTTAACCCTCTTCTTGGTGATATTTCTTTCTTAAGCATACTCTATCTTGTTATTCTCTCCTTAGTTACTTCTTTTGTGTCCTTTAGGAGCATAGAAATGACTTAGGATTCTTGGTAGATTATTTCATATTCATGGTGCAGAGTTTACATTCTATTATTCTTCATATTTCCTTTTCTCCTTCAGGTTGATGTGGCTCCAACATTGGCTCTTCTTTTTGGTGTTCCAATTCCAAAGAACAATATTGGCATCCTTATGTCTGAGGTGTTTCAATCATTAACAGGTTTCGACTTGTAGTTGGATTTTTCCTTTTCAAAGTGTAAAGAAGTAGATTAACTTGGAAAATGAAAATGTGATTAAGATTTTTAAAATTTTTTTTAATGTTGTGCATACAACTTTAAATGGAGTAATAGATATTTAAGCCCTTGTTTGGTTGGGGTGGAAAGTGGAAGGAAAAGAGAAGGGGAAGTAAATTTGGAAGAGAAGTAAATATTTATTTTGTTTGGTAGGACGTAATTGTGGAGGGAAGTAAATGTGGAGTCTCCTTCCCCTCCACATCAGATTTTTGGCCCCTCCCTTTTTGGAATTATAAAGACCAAAATGACCTTAGATTTTTCTAACCTTTTTCATTTTTTTCTTATTAAATTTTTTATCTCTTCCTTTTATTTTTCCTAACTTGTTAATTTCTTTAATTTATTTTAAATTTCTCCCACAATTGTTATACTCTCTGTCCTTTTTTTACCACTCTTTTTTGCAATAAAGCAAATATTTTTGTTTGTCTAATATTAATTTTCTTTGAAAAATATTAATATCTTGTCTAATAAATTATTAATAACTTCTCTAATAAATAACATTTTGCCTCAATCTTATAATACAACTATTTATTTCATTTCCAATCATACCAAACAAATAAAAATAAATTAATTTACTTCTCTAGTAACATGGGTATAATAGTAAATTTGACAAAATACCTTCCCATTCCCCTTCACTTTTCAATAGAACTGAACAAGAGTAAGTGTTTATCATTTACTTCCCTTCCCCTTATACCCAACAAAATGAAAGTAAATTTAATTACTTCCACTAAGAGAAGTAAAGGTGCCTCTCTCCTTTCCCCTTCCCCCTCCCCTTTTGTGAACCAAACAAAGTGTAAAGGATATATTTTATGCAAATTTGTTGTGGTCATTAAGAAGCTTTAAGTGCATGTTTAAGATGTTTCTTGGTTTAGGCCTTGATGTTGTTTGACTCCTAGAATTCTGCTAGTTGATGCTCCCATCCAAACTTCTGTTTGACTCCTAGAATTCTGCTAGTTGATGCCCCCATCCAAACTTTGGCCTTCCTTTTCCTTCGTCTTCATAATTTAACTTATCGATAACACTAGTGACAATGGCTTATCATCTCTGAATCTAACGAATATGCAGTTGGTCGTACAATTTGGTCTTTGAATGCTGTGTTACGACTTGAATGGTTCAACATCTTGAATGTTAAAAGCAATGGGACCATGGGATTTTTGTACACCGTCTTAGATGATTAATATTTCTGGATTCCATGCCATGTTGTTAAGCCAAGCTTTTCTTGTAATTGGTTTATCTTTAAACCGAAGAAGAAGAATAAAAACAAAAGATTAATATTATTTGTTGGATTAGAGTTTGCGTGGTGCATGCTTGGTTGCTACTTGGAACAAATGTTTCATGAATTATATATCATTATCATCATGATGGATGTCATATCTCTAATGAAAGGCAGTAACACCAAATTTGTCTGATCAGATATTAGTTCATTTTTTGATAATTTTGAATGTTGTAGAAATAGATTAACTGGATTAATCTCTCTCTCTCTCTCTCTATATATATATATATATATATATATGTATATATATATTTGGCTTTTATCTGCCTCATAACTTGCTAATATTTCCTGATTGTTGAATACATGCAGCCTTTGTAATTTTCAGATTCTGTCTTTTATGCCTTTTAATTCCTCTATGGCATTATTCTTGGTAACCACCCCCACTGTTCCCATAACATTGCAGATGACGAACACCTAAGGCTACTGGAATTAAATTCTTGGCAATTACTCCGACTACTAGAGGCACAATCACCCAATTTGATGTGCAGAAGTTTCAAATGCAGTGCGCAGAGGGATAATATTGGTCCCAGGACTGGTGGAAACTATGGCTCCATTGAGGAGACGCTTTGTTGCCTATATCTAGATGCTGCATCACTTCACAAATCCTGGAGATTACAGAAAGATTTGAGGTGGTTAATTTTCATTCTTTTAGGAGCAAATATTTTTTTATAGTCATTTTTAAAATGCTAAAGAACTGTGATACCTCTTTAACTTTTGTGGGTAGACCTGCTGGTGGAGATGACTGCAAAAACATTATTTTGGCATATCGTGAATTTCTGAAAACATCCAGTGAATTGCTATCCCACAGAGCAACTGATGTAAGTGTAATAACTAGATACTTGCTGCCTCTCATTTCATATGATGCTCTCTGACTTGACATAGATTTAAGTCAGAGGTAAATATGTTACAGTTGACTAATGAGTTGTCAACATCTTAGCTATTTTTCTGCTATATGTAATCTGAAGATATAAGGGTGATGTATGCTGGGGATAAAACTAATATTCGAAGTCCTGGAGAACACTTTACTTCAAATGAAGTTTTCAAACACTATGGAGCATTGCAGAGTAGTCTGTTATAGCAATGTGTCAAGCAGGGTCTGACTTAGTGGATACACAATATTGATTGCTGATTTGTTCTATGTTCGCTTCTTTCTTCCATAAGCTTTTATCCTCTATATTTCAGCTTACAAAGTTCATCTTGTCATAGAGACCTGTTGGTATACTTGCTTTTGGAGTAGCAGCAATCTTCCTGTCATGTTTAGTGCTGTTGGGCCTCCTTTACCTGTATGCCTGTGAAGTTTGTGTCAGAAAAGAACAGATCATTTTGCACCCAAATAGTGGCATCCACAGGTGGTGTTTGGATGAGATTTTTGCCGTCGCTATAGTTTGCATCTTCATATTAAGTATGGGATCTAGTTCTATGGTAGAAGAAGAGCAATATTTATGGCATTTTATGACATCTTCCTTGTTTTTTATATTATTCCGTAAAACTATACAGTCCTTCACAGCAGTGTCACTGCAAAGTTCACTCATCTTGATCAAGGGACAAAGGAAAAGAGGTTTTGTCCAAGTTTTGTATATCATTGTGATTCTTGCTTCTGGAAGAATTTTGCGAGGCTGGCATCAAGGTGGCGTTAATTGGGCCTACCTTCCTGATATTTCAAAATGGCTCGAGCAGGCAGGAAGTGCTTATACAAATTCACTTCATTTGGTTTCTGGGATTCTACTTATCAGTACAAGTTTTTCTGTTCTTCTGCTGTCAATGGGCTTGAAAAGAACTCCTGTCATAGTAATTGCATTGGTCTACTTATTTCCAGGATTGTTGGTTCTGCGCCATATAATCAAGTATCGAGATAGCATGTCAACTGGTTATGGTGCCACCTTAATGGCTCAAATATTCTATGCCATTCTCAGCATCTCAACAGTTGGAACTTTCTTTGTGGTACCATGGTTGATACCTTTGCAGACTTCTAAAAAATCTGGTAGCGAATTCTCCTTGTCCCAAGATATATCTTCTAGGCTTCGAAGGAATGCTTTACTTCAAGGGATAAAAGATTCTGCCTTCGTACTGGGGTGGGGTTACATATCCAGCTGGTGTCTTCTACAGCTCTTGCTGCAACAGCCTGTTAATTCAATGCCTTTGTTTTTCCTTTTCATACAAATCCTGGCTACAATCTGGTATTCTTCCAATCATGACTTACGATGGGTTGAGGTCAGTGATTACTGAATTTTAAAAACTTTCTTCTCTCTGTTTAAAAAACCCCTTCCCCCAATCCCCAGAAAACAGAAAATGAAACTTAAAATAAATGGTTGAGAACTTAGCTCTTCATGAAAATTAAACCTTAAAAAAGCTAGAATTCAAATTAAAAGTACCTACATGAATGCGGTTTGTGGCTTTTAAATGCTAGTCTAAAAAGAGAATGTGGCATTAAGTTTTTATTCAACAATAATTGTGTTGAGCAAGTCTGATGCTGGACGCTTCTAATGCTGAGACTGTAGCTGCCTAACTGAATGGAGAACAGCAATGCTTCATCCTTGGATAAAAATAATTATTCTGATACCCCTTTTCTCATTGGCTTTTATTTATTGTTTATTCCCTATTCTGTTTCTCCTGCTTATCTGTTATGTAAAACTGCTCAACAATATGATGATTGATTGCCATTTGATACTAGTTCAACTTTGTTTAATGTATAGCTAATGAAATATCAAATTTTCAGATTGCTGCACTATACTTTTTGGGAATGGCAGGCCATTTTGGTCTTGGTAACACAAACACACTCGCTACTATTGACGTTGCTGGGGCTTTCATCGTACCGCTCCTCTCTTAATATTGTTTTTCTATTCTTTTTCCTCAAGCTTAGAAGTCATATGAGAATTATTTTTAACTTTACTAATTTCTGTTTCATGTATTAATTTTCCAGGGTCTCTCAAGCCACTCTACATTACTTTCTGGCATCTTGATGTTTATCATCACCTATGCTTCTCCCATGTTAGCTCTTCTTAGCTTGGTAATGTATATTTCTGTGAAAGACATGGATGGAAACATAAATAACAAGGATGTGAATATTGGAGATATGCTCAAGTTGAATCTTGGGTTTCCTTGCCTACTACCTCTGGGCTTAAATTCCATGCTTTTGACTGCTTACACAATTGTTTTGCTGCTGATGAGGAACCATCTTTTCATTTGGAGCGTCTTTTCTCCAAAGTAAGTCTGAGCCCCCAAAGATATCACGAATCTGGAGCAAGTTTGCTCCCTAAATGGGTAGTGCATAGTGGCAGTGGGTAAAGTCATACAAATAATACTTATAGCTGTCTTTAGGACTCTGAATCTGTTCTTTTCATATAATCAATGAGGCATAAAATTCAGTGATCTTGCGAATGTGTTATGCAGCCTAACATATAGCTTTTATGTGAAAAATTGAGATTCTTTGAAGTTTCAGCTCTTATCATTCAACCATCGAATGATTCATGTCACTTGATGAATGTCATGCCCCAATTTGTGTCTGAAACTTGTCACGATCTAACACAGCATGTACTTTTCTCACTCATTTCTTTTCCTTCCCTAGTTTTGTTTTCCCTTGATTTTAGTGGCAATTGCTGTTTAGGCAGATGTAAAACTCAAAAGGTGCTATCAGAGAGTGCTCTAGCATTGAAAGAAAAAGTGAAGATAGCGTCTCATGCATTTATCGCCCTTCCAAAATTCTGATTTCCTCATATTGCTATTTATGCATGCTTTTGTAACATTGAACAACTCTTGCCATTGCCAGGTACCTGTATGTTTGCGCTGCAACAGCTTGTGTCACCATTGGTGTATCCATTGTGGCTTTGACTTTGGTCTATATAGTTCTCGTTGTTGCCTCTCGAAGAATGTGACGCCATTGTCATTTGCACAGTGGACTGGGAAAAGTTTTAAAGGTGATTACAAATCCATCCTCAATTTTTTGATAGATTTGTATTGTTTTTTGGATCGAACCGGACCAGACTGGCTTATTGGACAATGAATCAGTGCTCTAACTGGTTCGGTCCTTTATTTTGAACCGTTTTCTCTAAAAACCGTGTTAGATTGTGTGAATCATTTTGAAATGGTTAGTAAATTATTGAACCAGTTGGTCCAATTGAATTGAGCTATTTTCTTTTCTTTTTTTTTATAGATAAGACAATATATTCATATGAAAGAAACAAGTTACATAGATGAACTAAATAATTTATAGTAATAGAGAAAATATCACAATTTTTTACTAATTTCATTGTTTATATATTTATGAACTTGAATTATATTATATTATATTATAAATCAAATTTATTATTTATAATAATTATATTTTAAAATTTTAAATTATAATATTACCGATTCAATTATAGTTGGACCATTGAATCATGAATTATTAAACTTTCTGGTTTGATGTCCGATCCGATTCTGAAAATATTGCAAATTTGGATAAAAAGTTGCCTGTTTTTTGAAAAAAAAAAAATTTAAAGAAAGGGAGGGAGAGGAGACAAGGAGCAGGAATGGGGAAAAAAAATGAGGGCTGTAAACCAGTGTCAAATTTAGCCATTAACATTTTATTAGAAACTTAACAGAAATTGGTGAAGTTTAACAGGAATGCTTAAAATTTGTAAAAACTTGACATCACATTAACATCATGGGCCAAATTAAACTAAATCCTAATACTTTTTGTTATCTTAATACTTAAATCCTTTTTTAAGTGCATTTTTAATTAGTTGTAACTTTTTATAAGATTTTTTTAACGTATTTCTATGTATTGAATAAATTACAATTTAGTTATAATGGTATATTAAAATTGCAATCAAACTTTTCCATTTTGGAGCGAGGTATCTGATTATTAAAAATTACCATTAGTAATAATTTTCGAAACATTAACATTTTGAATGGTTCAAAAGATTATCACTGACTTAAAAGGGTTTCTAATTCATTGTCTAATATTTAATCTACTACATCAATTATATCATTGTAATTAAATAATATTATTGCTCCATACTCCTTAATCTTCTCTACCAATCCAACAATAGTACTTTATATGCACCAATATCATTGTTGTAGAAAAAAAGGTAACAGAAGATCCATAGCCATTACCATTAGACCCATCATTCCAGCCAGCATCAACCTTTTCATAAATATATATTCTTTTTTTTTTTTTTTGAAGAAGTTATTCACAAAGATTTATTTCTTTATTAAAGTACCCACTAGCTTCTTTTCAATAGAATTTTGGATAGATTGTGCAATTTCCAACTATAATTTGGAAAGAAGTTGATGATGATGTAAATCATTTCCTCATAAAAGTAATCACCTACTTCTTTCAAGCACAATTTGGGATAGATACATTATGCTATTTTCAATTATAATTTGAAAAGAAATTGATGATCAGACAAATTATTTCTTTATTAAAGTATATATTAATTTTGTTTCAATAATATTTTAGTAGAGTGCACTATTTTTAATAATAATTCGAATAGAAGTGGATGACGAAACTAATTATTTTCTTTTTAAAATCGTTACTAATTTGTTTCCAATAGACAAATGATTCTATTTTTAACCACAATTTGAAATGATGTTGGTGACCATATTCAAGCACTCATAAGCTTCTTTTTTCCAATTTAATTTCAAATAGATTATGCTATTTATACTTTAATTTGGAAGAAATTGGTGATCAAGTGAATTATTTTCTTACTTACCATTTTGTTGCACATTATTATTCCATTCCTTGACTATTTTTTCTCTACAAGGGTTTATATGTTTCAAAATAAATAAAAAAGGAGCAAAGGGAACAAATTGAAATTATCTAAAAGATCAGGGGTTGAAAATGATATTAGCCAAAAATGAAAGGACGATTAAGCAAGCATAGACACAATATCAGCCGACTCCTTCGTCTTGAAGCACTCCACTGCTTTCCTTCCATCCACACATCAAATCCTCCCATCGACTGCGTCCTGCTTGAAGAAATGGGAAGCCGCTCTCAACCCTGCCGTCCAACCCGATCGGATCGCCACATGAAGCTATTCGTTTACATGTGTGAGTATTATCTCAATGGTGGGGACTGCTTCACTGACATCAAAGCCAAACTGTGTTACCCCGTTCACCCAATTCTATCCAGTATTCTTGGTGCATGCTCTATCATCATGTAGCCTTTCCCCAGTTTGCCGAAAACCAAAATGCCATCGATACAAACTTTTTTCTACTTGCTAATCTCTAAATCCAATGCAAAACCCGTACTCTTTAGTAGATTGGGAGACTTTGATTTGAATTGGAAGTAGCCGATTTGAAGAGGAGAAGAAGAGGGGGAGACTTATTTGATTTGGCAATGGTGAAGGTTCAGATTTCGTATACGGCGCTGATGCATGGGTTCAGCAGTGTTTTTTCTTTTTTTATTTTTGTATGTGCGTGTGTTGAAGAGAGAGTGATTGAAGGGCTATTTCAAAAGATAGAATTGGAAAAGGGAACAATCAAGAGGATTTGTAGAATAAACTTTCTGTTTTTTAATATCAAAACCTCACGATATCCAATTCAAATTGGTCCCATGATCGAAAATTTTAATGAATTGGAAGGAAGAAATTTGAAACAACAAGTGGTTGTAACCAATTGGGCATTGAGATAACAAGGGTTAAGATAGGCATCTTTTGTATTGGCTGATTTAATTATTAAAGGTGTTGAATATCCAGTTGCATGTTCAAAAGATTCTTCTTTTTTCACGTTTGTCGTAATTTTGTTCTTTTTTCTACTTTTGTTTCTTTTATTATTTGACTGGGTATTGAAATTTTCGAGTCCTTTTGATGGGAAGTAGTTTCTTTTGGAAATGAAATTTGAGGTCAGAATACAGGGGCGTTGTTAGGAATGCTGAAGATAAAACTATGGCGGCAGCGGTTGTGAGAACCAAAGTTTTTTATTACTGGTTTTCGAGTTCGATTTCAGCCGAAGGCTCGTCCATGGCGCCGATGTACAATGAAAATATGCAGAATAAAATTTCACGTATCATTGAACACAAAGAATTAAAGGGAAAGTTTTACAAGACACCTGTAAGATCTGCTTTATTATATGGTACATAATATATTGGGTAATTAAAAGGTGTTATATTTAAAAAATGAAAGTAGTTGTGATGCGTATATTACGGTAGATATGTGGATATATTAAAAAGAATAGAGTAAAAAATGAGACTATCAGTGAAAATGTAGGCATGACATCTATTGAGGAAAAAATGAGAGAAAGTCACCTGCGTTAGTTTGGACATATTTAGAGAAGATCGAGGGATGGTCCTGTTAGGACGATGGAGAGAGGGAGATAGAATAGGTTAGACAGAAGTAGATGCAGTCCTAAATTGACATTGATAGAGGTGATTATGAGAGATATATCTTTGTTAGATTTAGATGAGAGTATGACGTTCGATAGAATGAAGTGGTGAGAGAGTATTCGTGTGAATGACCACACGTTACTTGACGTTGGTTCATGTAGCCGATCCCAAATTACTTGGGATTAAGGCTTAGTTTGTTGTTGTTTATTGTTTATTGAACACAAAGAAGCAAGAGAGTAGAAAGAAGGAAGAAAGGATGAAAAAAATATTTAAAATAAGAGTAATTAGGTATTTTAATAAATTAATGATAAATTACCTAAATACCTTTAAAAATGTCACATGCTAACCACATTATTAACATAATAGTTGTTGTTGACGTCAACTATAATTGAGCCGTTATAACGGTAATATTAAGTTGATGTTGATAAGAATTTTTCCAAGTCGATGATGATGTTAGTTACTTCTCAGCCGATGTACTCAGTTAACTTCGGAACCAAGGACTGTTGAGTTGACAAACATCACCCCCATACTTTGGCACGAGTGGTAAAACACTACTACATCCAATCGCTAAAGTTGAGCCATGAAGCGAATTTTTTTTTATGAACAGATAGTCAGTTACAACACCACAACAAGTATAAAATGGGTAAGGATTCCCAGAACACAGGACACACAGAGAAAAACACATTCAGAAGATTACCAGTTTAAAGTTTAAAGTTTCAATTTCCTTTTTATTCTTTATTTCTTCATAGCTTTGATTAGATTCAGGTGTTTCCCTTTATTTTTTAGTTACCAGCTTTCCATTTCATTTTACTTTGGGTTTAAATTCCAGTATTTCTTTACTTCTTTTTGTCAAAAATCAATCGAGACACATCAATTCCAATTCCTTTTGGTTTCTGCATGCAATCTTTCTACTTTCTTAAACCATTTATATAGTAAGTTCAAAAAACTCACATCTCTTAAAAGGTTCGACTCTTTCATTCGTTCTTCCATCGGATTGTTTATATTCATCTGGAAGAGAAGCCAATCGCCAATTTCATCAGCTCTCTTTTTGTGATGTAACATAAATTGGCATGCTTAGTGGGACCCGAAGGTAGTTATTGCATGCAACTACTTTCAGGATGCTTAATGTCAAATCCTCAGTAGCAGCCCTCAGGGCCTGTATCAGAGTCATCCGATCGGCCTCCAATTCGTGCTTTACAGGGGGTTTTTGATCCTGCAGCAATGACTTCTAGCAATGCCCAGGTTGCTCTTCTTGAGTAAGGATCACAGTCCTCGTCTCCACCCTAAGTGTCTTAGTTGACACCCACGTCCTTAACTGCTATACGACAGGCCATGGAGCAATGTACATGTGAACTTATTCAGAGCCTTATTCCCCAATTTGCCACAATGTTCTGGCCAATACTTTAGAACAAGCTCCATAATTTTGAATTGAGACAAAATGCTCACGGGATACCTTAGACAGTTATGTGCCCTCCTACCTTGATCGTTAGTGCACCATCTTATGAGTCAGTACAATTGTTGTATAAGGAGCCATCATATTCGATGCCTGGGGGCACTAAGGGGTCTGATTTTAGCAGCACAGAGAGTTGTTCCCACAGAGCCTTTCCTGGGAAGAACCGCACCATGCCCGATTACGGGAGTTCAGGCATTGATGGGGATACAAGTATCATTTGATCCAACAGCAGCTCCTAATAGGAGTATTTTCCCTTCGTATAGAGGACCACAGAGTTATGCTACAAATGTTCCTCCTGTGTATCTTGCAACAACGATAGCTTATCCAATGTAGAGAGTAGGATACCCTGAGATGACCTCATTCCCACGACAAGATTCTCGACCAACTATGCTAAATTCCTCCGTGCAGAGTCAACAACCAACACCATTAGCCGATGTTAATGCAATGATAGAAGCATTGCGTTGGCAGACCAAGGATCGGCTAATTTATTAGAAACCCTATCCCGAATGGGTAGACTCTGTGGCAGTGTTACCTCGAGAGTTTAAATTGCCTGAGTTCATCATGTTCTTTGAAGATGACAACAAATCAACCATGGAACATGTCGGGAGATTCACAGCACAATGTGGATAATTTAGGAATAGTAACTGGCATAAATTGCAGTTGTTTCCTTTGTCTTCAACAAGAGCAGTATTTACTTGGTATGCAAGTTTAACTCCCAATTCTGTGTATTCTTAGCTAGACATGGAACGGATTTTTCATGCGCGATTTTTCAAATCGACACCTGAGGTTTCCATAGCAAATTTCTTGGTGGTCAAACAAAAACCATCCAAAGGTGTAGCAAAATTCATTGAGCATTTTCAGCAGACTAAAGCCAAATGTACCACTCAATGTCAGAAATGGAGTGTGCTAAAATAGCCATCAGTAGAATGTATTCGCAACTTACAGAGCATCTCATTCTCTAAGATTTTTTTTGATTTATCCCGCTTATTTTCCCATGCTGTCAGAATAGAAAAAATGATCAAGGAAAATGAGAAGAAGCGGTCTATCAAATTCTCGCATAGGCAAACCATGATATTAGTTGTTGATGATATTACGGAAAACGAGGAGGAATAGCTGATGGAGGTAATGTCAGTAGAATTAGTGAAAGGTTCGTCTTATACTTGTCCTTTTTTTAAACTTGGTAAAAGGAATGAGGAATTGTCTCTTGCGGGACCAACCAACTACACATTCGATGTATCAAAGGCCGAACAAATCTTTGATCAGATGGTCAAAGACAAACAAATCCGTTTACCATTTGGTCACAAAATCCCAAGCCCAGAGGAGTTGAAGGGAAATAGATACTGTAAGTGATATAATTCGTTTTCTCATAATATCAATAGCTGTGTTATTTTCAGGAACATGATTCAGAAGGCCTTGTAAGAAGGAAGACTGAGATTTGCTGACAAACGAGAGGAAACTTTAGTCGATACAGATCCTTTCCCAACAGCCGATACACACATGGTACAGACCTGTAAGGAAGAAGTTGAAAATAAACTAGGAGATTCTTTCATCAAGGAATAGTCCAAAGCTTGTGAAGTGAAAGGAACAACGTTCTAAAGGCTGGATAGTCAACCATCGGTTTTCATTTGGCTTACTATCCCGACTCTCATAGCTCACTTTCATGGAAAGAATAAGAAGTTCACATTATACGTACCTCTCAAAGAGCTGTTCTTTACGGGTTATTGTTCTCGTCTTACAAAGACTCAGAAATGGCGGGAATAGAGGAAACGAGCTCAAAAGAGACAAATGCTTGAGGAATGGGTAGATGAGCAGGTGCATTCTGTCTCGAGTCAGAATATGCTTAGCATCCTTTTATCATCATTTCGAGCAAATGCTGAGCAAGAATGGTAGAAGAAAACTATTATGTAACGGAAGAGGCTACCATTGAGCTCATCAAATTCAAAGCGCCATCAGCAGGCATGTTCTCCCCAATCCCAATAGTAGAACAAACTAATTACCTTAAGCCATTGTACATCAAGGTGTATATCAATGGAAAACCCTTTTCTCGGGTCTTTATCGTTGGAGGGGTTGTACTGAACGTAACGCCATTAGCAACTTTAAAATGCCTGGGTAAAGACAAATCCAACTTGTCTTCTACAGATGTCCAAATGCTCAATTTTACCGGGGACGCAGCCAAAGCAGAAGGAGTTATTACCTTTGAGGTGACAGTGGGGTTTAAGGTCAGTAAGATTGTTTTCTTTGTGATCGCGGCAAAGTCGGCTTATTCTGTCTTATTGGGTAGAGATTAGATTCACACAAATTATTGTGTCCCATCAACACTTTACCAAATGATATTAATATGGGATGGAGAACAAGTGGAAAAGATATCAGCCGATCCCAACCTATTTTTAGCAGAAGTGCACATGAACGAGGCTTTGTTTTACTGCTCTACCTTTGATTCGAGCTAGTACGCCAAGCTCACCATGGCCAACAATCAGATCATAATGGAAGGGATTGAAGGTAAGAGTTTGAGAACAGAAGATCCTGATGATCGGCATGCACCTGGCTTCATCGATCATGATCCATTAGCAGAAGTGGATATTGGAGGACCTGCGGAAAACAAAACTATTTTATGCCTAACTCTCTGTCAACGGACTGCCCTAACAACTTTGATTCGTAGGTATAATGATTGCTTTGCGTGGGATTATCATGAGATGCCAGGGTTAGACAGAGGCATCGTTGAGCATCGCCTACCAATAAAGGAGGGTTTCAAGCCTCAAAAGCAACCTGCCCGGCATTTTAACCCTGCACTCCTACCTAGGATCACAGAGAAAATCAAGAGGTTACTTCGATGTGATTTCATCTGTGCTTGTTGATATGCGGACTGGGTGTCTCATATCGTTCCCGTCATAAAAAAGAATAGCCAGATGCGAGTTTGTGTTGATTTCAAGAATTTGAATTTGGCTACGCCAAAAGATGAATACACCATGCCGATGGCCAATATGTTTGTAGACTTGGCAGCAGGGAACTAATTTTTAAGTTTTATGGATGGATCTTCTGGTTATAATCAGATTTCATAACCGAAGAGGATACACAAAAGTCAGCTTTCCAATATCCAAGCTCCATCGGCTTGTTTGAATGGTTAATCATGCCCTTCGACTTGAAGAATGCTGGGGCTACTTTCCAGAGAGCCATGGACCTCATTTTTCATGATCTCATTGGCAGAATAAAGGAAATTTACATTGATGATCTGGGGGTTAAGTTGCCCACCTTTTCACAACACTAATATGATTGGAGCAAGCATTGGCTCAAAATTAACCCTGCCAAATGCGTTTTTGGAGTTTCAACTGAATTTTTTTCGATTTCTTGTGCATAAAAAAGGAATTGAAGTGGATCGAAACAAAGTAATGGATATTCTACAGATAAGATCACCGCGATCCAAGAAAGAACTTCAGAATTTCATCGGGAAGATTAATTTTCTACGACGTTTTTTAGGAAATGCTGCAGGAAAGCAAAAGGCGTTCTCCTATTTACTTTAGTGGAAGTCATCTCAAGAGTTCATTTTGTAGGCTGTACATTAGACATCTTTCGATCAGATCAAAGTAGCTTTATCACAACCACCTATTTTGATACTGCCACATATAAGAGCCCCTGAAATTGTACATTTTGGCGGCTCAAGAGTTTATAGGAAGCTTGTTGGCTCAAGTTGATGCATAGGGGACTGAAAGAGCAGTGTATTACCTCAGCTGAAATCTAACGGATATCGAAATAAGGTATTCTCCTATTGAAAAATCATGCTTGTCTTTATATTATGCATGCACAAAACCAAAACATTATCTGTTACCTAGGGAAGTGCAAGTTTTGTGCAAAATTGATATGGTTAAATATTTGTTGAATTGCCCCCTACTGCAAGGACGGTTAATGAAATGAGCAATTAAGCTACATGTTTTTTCTTTAACTCACGTATCTTTAAAAGCAACTAAAGGTCAGGCCATAGTCAATTTCTTGGCTAAACACCCTTGTTTAAAAGTGTCCAATCCTGAAAAAGAAGAGGCCTAGAGATACATTCCATACAAGCCGTGGAGGTTGCAATTTGATGGATCTAGTACCTAGTTTAAGGTAGGCGTCAGCTGGGTCATTGAAGCCCCTTGTGGACGACAAGAAAGAATTCTTTTAAAATTAAGGAAATGAACTTCAAATAATCAGGCAGAGTATAATGCTTTCATTTTGGGACTTCGAATTTTGAAGGCTCTGGACGCACAAGTAGTCAATAAAACGCGAGACTCTCAAATTATCATCCTTCAGATTTCAAGTGAGTATAAATGCACTAACCCTATTTTGATAGATAAATTACAGGAAGTGAAGGCATTGTTGTAGCACTTTTCAAAAGTTATGTTAACTCACATCCCTCGAGCTAAGAACCGGAGTGCAAACAACTTGGCTCAAATGGCTTTAGGATTCAGGATAAGAGTCGGGGTAGTGATGTGCTAACAAATATCGGGAGAGGAACATGAAGAAGACTAGAGTTATGATATCATTTCCTATTTGTGAGAACCTACTAGTCATGCATCGCGAGAAGTAAAGCGCAAGGCGTTGAACTTTGTGCTAATCAGAAACCATTTATTCAGAAAGAGTCATTCAGGAGTTTTACTGAAGTGCTTATCAAAGCAAGAAGCATCACAAGCATTAGCCGAAGTGCATGAATATCTATGCGGTGCTCACCAGGTAGGTCTAAAGTTAAAATGGACACTACAACGTCACAGGTTCTATTGGCCCTCCATGACCACGGACTGTATAGCCTATACAACTGGATGCGAAGTGCGTCAAAAGCATAGTCCTTTGGTACATGCTCCTTTTGTGAAATTGCATCTTATCATAAAGCCGTGGCTTTTCAGGGGTTGGGCCCTAGATGTCATTGGCAAGATTCATCTGCCATTGACTAAAAGATACACCTTTATCTTAGTAGCAACGAATTATTTTACCAAGTGGGTAGAGGCACAAGCTCTGACCAGGGTAACCCAGCATGCTAGTATTATTTTCCTTCAACATAATATTTTGTTTTGTTTTGGCATACTTGAAACAGTAACGGCAGACCAAGGAACTATAGTCACGGGAGATAAGGTACGCAACTTTCTAACCTAATTCAAGGTTAAACTATTACATTCATCTCTGTATTATGCACAGGCTAACGGTCAAGCTGAGGCTACAAATAAGACCTTGATTAGCATGATCCGAAAGTCATTGGAAGATAATCCCAGAAGGTGGCACGAAACACTCCAGGAGGTTCTGTGGGCTTATTGGAATGCCTTCAAAACTGCTATAGGTTTCACGCCATTTAGGCTAACATATAGGCAAGATGCGATGTTACCTGCTGAGTTATCATTGCAATCGGCTCGAGTAGCTTACCAACATTGTTTGTCAGTTGAGGATTACAAGATAGCCTTCGCTATGAGTTTGGATGAGGTTGAAGAGGATCGATGAGCAGCACTAGAAAACATCAAAAGGTATAAGGAGAAGATAACAAGGGCCTATCATCGAAAAATGTGGGTAAGGAACTTTCATGAAAGAGATATTGTTTGAAAAATCATACTACCAGTTGCACCAAAAGACCCACGCTATGGTAAGTGGTTCGCTTCTTGGGAAGGACCTTTTTTGGTTACACAGGTTTTTGATGAAAGGGTTTATCGGCTGATGACATCTGACGGAAAGGAGGTAAGTAATGCCATAAACGGTAAATATTTGAAAAATTTTTATCCTTCATTTTGGGAACCATGGTAGAAAAAGAGTAAAAAAAAAGAACAAAAAGAACAAAAAGAAAAATAACAACAGCAAAAAAGAAGGAAAAGAGAAATGATGTTTCTATTCATGAATACAACTGATCATAAAAGGGCCGATCAGATGGCCACTACATTCAAGACTGAGTTAGACCTAGTCCAAAAATCAATTTCCCTCAAATAGAGTGTTAGGCGTCCCGATTGGCTGAGCAAACAAAACTATGGTGAGCCGATTTGGATCTTCTTCAGGTAAAGTCATTTCCTATGGGATTTCTCTTTTCTATTTCATTTGTCTAGCCACCTCTTCTTGGGTTGCTTCTTGCTTGACAGTCATTTTCTCTGTTGGGGGCAAACGAACTTCGGCATCTCTAGGTTGAGTACCCGAGGGGTCAGCCTCATCGGTATGATGAAAAATGGTGAACAAGTAGGATTGAAAGTTGTCCCATAAGGATTGTATACTCGAGCAGTTTTCTGAGTACTACAACTCCATATGAAGCAGTTCTTTCTTTGCCTTTAGCGTTAGCCATTCATCCTGAAATTTAGCAGCTGATTCTTCAGCGGAGGAGGCGGTTTGTTAATAGACGCTTTCTGCCTCTTGTTTTTCTTCCAGAATCCTCTTCTCAGAATCCAGCTCTGCCTGAAGTTCCTGCAATTATTTTTCGAGTGTTACAACTCTTTCAACTTTTTCTGTGATTTCAGCTAGAAGAATACTTAAGCAGACAAAAGTTTCCAAGCGATGGAATTGCAGAAAAGCTTCTTACTCTCGAAGCCCTTTTAAAACTCTAAACTAACGGGAAGCTTCATCCCTCCTATTCTGGGTGTCGAGAAGAAGCGCCGAGTGAACCTTATGTACTGTAGATAATTAGCTAATAAACACTTTAATTCAATAGGAATATCGGTATCAGCTGATTGTGCGAGCAGCAAGAGGGCTCCGCTGATTCTGCCTAAGAAGGCTTGCTGGTCGGCAGGGCATCCCCAATCAAGCTGTTCAAGAGTTCTAGTGCAGTAGCCTCGGACATTATTGGTCGATGAGGAGCAGTCTCTTTTGAAGCCATAGAGGGTGTTTAGAGGCCAGTTCCGTAGAAAGTGGAGTAGACTTATCAATCACTGTTTCTTTTGGGATGAGTGGCTCTGATGTTGGAGGTATAGCTGGTGAAAGAGAGGCAGCCAAAGTTTCTTCCTTGATTGGTGTTGTCTTCTTAGGCGATAGAGGGGGCATGGCTTTTATTGACTCGGAGGAAGAGTCAGAAATAACCAATCGGCTGAGCTTTCATTTCTGCAAAGGAAGAGAATGAAAGGTGTTAGTTCTTGTGATTATAATAGAAGAGTATCCGAAAAATCTCAATACGAGAAATTCTGACCTTGGCGATCGTTGGGGTGTGAGTTGCTTACCACCTTTTGGATCACCTAAGCAGAGGAAGAATTGCTTCTTCTTCTTC
This sequence comes from Voacanga thouarsii, assembly GCA_026120185.1. Classification (NCBI taxonomy): domain Eukaryota; kingdom Viridiplantae; phylum Streptophyta; class Magnoliopsida; order Gentianales; family Apocynaceae; genus Voacanga; species Voacanga thouarsii. The sequence goes on from JANUWF010001205.1 coordinate 3,931,354, forward strand.
AACAATTAGAAGGGTGGGGGGCTTTCTTCACTAGTAGTGTTTGGAATGACGGTGTGGCAACAGGAGTAGCAAATATCTGGCTTTGTTTACCTTTTCTTGACACCGACGCCTCCACCACTGCTGATGTTGACCCAGCTATCCTGAGTAGCCATGTTTCCACAGAGGCAGAGAAAAGTGTCTCACTTATTAGTCACCACCATAGGTTAAAGTTGGGTGTAACTTCTAGGACGACTTGAAAATGATGATACTCGAAGGAACAGATAATAGTTAGGGGCCTATCAACTAGAGTTCGAACATCTTCAGCTGATAGAGTAGGCATGATAGCATAGGATGATACATGCCCAGGATCAACAAGAATGTCCTGAATAAGCCTAAATTACTGAGAGAAGCAATGTGGGTTGTACCATTCGCAGGATGATTTGACTTTTCGTGCACCTAGTTTGGCTCCTAAAAGGAGTTTCCGAGAACATAGCATCTTGGCCCAGATGGTTTGTTTAGTGCCCTCCGACGCATCGACAAGGTTCTTCAACCAAAGAGGGCCTGTTTCCCGAGCAGTATAGGGGAAGAAGTGGGGCATATTATGCAGTCAGTTCTGATAAAGATACGACACAATGGTACCGGTTAAGGATTTGTTTAGAGGGATATTCAATAGTCGATTGCCAGTGGCTTTGGTAGAAGAGTTAGCAAAATTCCCAAAGAGGCTGTTAAGGCCAAACTGGGAGAGATATTGGTAGAGCCTCAATTGCATAACCCAGAGAGCGCCTAAGGTTGGTTGGGTCATTTCTAGTTGGTAAGGCCAAAATTATCTGGTTCATCTTCCGATAAACCAAGGCTAGTACCAAGGAGGTTGGGTCGCAAGGCCTCTTTTTTCTCAGCAAAACCGATATATAGTATCGGTATTCGTTACTTATCCCGACTGAGTGAGAATAGAGGATGTACTTACAGAGCCATAACTATAGAAATGAGGCTTTCTCTTGCTCGGATGGAATGCCATCTACGCCTCGTTGGGCAGCCATGAAATTGCCATCGGAAGAAGTGGCTTTATCCAGATTGGCTTCAACGACCGGCATACTTTTCTCATCGTAGAGTTTAGGGATTTCATCTCCATCGGATCAAAAACCTAAGATGGTGCAAATGTCCAAGATTGTCAGGGAAAATATCTCGTGTGGAAATATGAAGTCGTTGATTGCTGAAGACCAGAACGACAGAACTGCAGCAAAGAGGTTGCAATCGAAGGCCATATCAAAATCCGACATCATGACGGCATCTCTGATACCTATTGATCCTAAAGTGCTCCAAAGGTAGCGTGACAGTGATCACACCATTCTCTATAATTTTTTAGGGGACGCGGCCAATGGCGAAAGAAAAACGGGAGATCGACGATGGAGAAGTCATTCTGATTCAACGGGAGGACAAAATCCATTGACTTGGCAAATGCATATGATCAAAGGCAACATCTGTTGGCAACAGCCGAGGTCCTAAAGCATACACGTTAGCGTCGACTTGAACTAAAGCCAGAGGGGTATTATCAACTGAGGTGGCCATGGAGATTCAGAAATCGGTGATAAAAGAAGTGCAAGAAATACTGTCAAATTTCATGAGAGGGTTAGAAGTCTGATTAAAGTAGAGTTCTCAGAGGAAAGGGATTCGTATCGGTGAAGAAAGAGTGATGGGGACCACGATTATTTAAAGTGAAATTTGAAACTTAGCCGTTCGCGGGTTTCAAAGCTGAGGAGTTGGAATCCTTCTATAACATTCGTGTAGGGATTCGGCCATGCAAGAGCATATATGCAGCAGAAAATAAAATCAAAATCCCTCCCAAAGATTACGTGTTTGTCGATTAAAACGATTAAAAAAACAAGTTACGGGATTTACCTGTTGTAGCCTTAATTCAAAATTTTCTTCGGTTCCCCTACTACTACGATTATGATCACAAATTGCACACAACACATAATTCTTCTATTTTGTGATCAGTTGCTTACGGTGGCCACTGGTCCAAGCGAGGACTGCCTCTAACAGTATCCATATGAGGGACTTGAGAAAAAACAAAGAAAACTCTCTGCTAGAAGTGTCTTTTGCGACTAGAGTTTTTTTCTCTCTGTGTAGAAGAGAAAACAAGAGAGAGAGAGAGAGAGAGAGAGAGAGAGAGAGAGAGAGAGGTTTCTATTTTTTTCTCGGTGTGTTCTGTGTTTTTTCCCTAATTAAAGCTGAGAGAACGTTTTGAAGTAATCCCTGAAAAAACACAGAAAAACACGTTTCTATGAATTCTAATTAAATTAGAATTCACAAATTGCAATTGAAAACTATAAGTCTTAACTATTGTAATTTGGTCTAAAATTATGACTAATTATAATTTGACCACAATAACTTCTTTTTCTCACAATTAATCCCATAATGTTATCAAATAACACCTTGAGTACTTAATCCTCTATTGTGTGTGACTTATTAGGTTTCCCGATCTATTGGTAGTGAATATGAATTAATATGAACGTCTTTGAGATTAATAATCCTTAATAATTTAGAATTAACTTCTTAATTCTAATTAGGAATACTTTATTAATTCTTCAGTTAATAAACCCATATTCAGCATATCATGAGTTGTATCTAACCACACATTATGACCATCCAAGAGTCCAGGAAGTCAAGTGACTTGACATAAACCCTTTAATAACAAACATCAGTGCATCAAACTCCTTTCACCATACAATATCTCATTTGATTTGGAGTACGGAATTAATGTCAACTCCCTCCAAAATATAAATTAATTCTGTCCCAAATATATTAATACTTGTTCCCGAAATCCACTACTTAATATATGCATCAATTAGAACTGTTTCCAATTCACAATCACCTTGGTCAAGGATTTCACGAGTAGTAATTCCAATAAGTGGCCGTGAGATATTTGCCGTTATTATTAGGAGTGGTGAATTATTTATTGACCCTCTCAACTACTTTCGTTTACCTCACATTGTACCCAATATCCATCCTATAGGCGGCCCTTGATCTGGCTCCAGAGATTGGAATCAAAGTATAATACTCAGTAAATAAAGTACTTTAGAGATCTCAAGTCTAAGGATACTTATACGTGCTATAACGAGATTTTATCATTGACACTATATAGTTATCCATGCGATTACCTTATGGTTAGGTCATCTAATGTACTTGTTTTATTAATAAGTATCCATGTGTTAACTTTGAGGATCTCAATATTTATGGACATGAGAACTACCACCTGATCAGATCAGGAAGTCTAATACATGTTAGTCATAACGCATTAATGATGTCCTATCTCATTAATGCTATGACTAGGGACTATTTAAGTACTAATACAATACAGTGTAGTAGGAATCTCACATCATGATCTCTATCATAATTTCCTTAACACAGTGTTATACTAGGGACTTTATCTAACAATTATTTTACATGAAAGTAAAGAAGATAAACTGAAAGATAAATAACGCCTTGTATTATAAAATAAATATGTCATATACAATTTACAAGTGATTGCCTCTACGACACAATACTAGGAGTTCGGAACGCTTCGATTTTGTCAGAAAAAGAACGTCCATGAATTAAAAGAGGCACGATTCCCGTCGCTTCACCTAATGGCACCATAAAGCAACAAGATTCGGGGGGACATGTGTTGACGTCAACTATAGTTGAGCCATTGCAACGGTAATATTGAGCTAATGCCGATAGGAATTTCTTCAAGCCGATGATGACGTCAGTTACTTCTTAGCTGATATACTTGGTCAACATTGGAACCAAAAACCGTTGAGTCGACAGACATCACCCCCATACCTCAGTATGATCGATAAAGTACTACTACACCCAATCGCTAAAGTTGAACCATGAAGTGAAATTTTCTTCATGAACAGATAGTCGGTTACAACACCACAACAAATATAAAATGGGCAAGGATTCCTAGAACACAGAGAAAAACACATCTAGAAGATTACCAGTTTAAAGTTTCAATTTTCTTTTTGTTCTATATTTTTTCTTGTCTTTCTTCATAGCTTTGATTAGATTCAAGTGTTTCCCTTTATTTCTTAGTTACCAACTTTCCGTTTCATTTTACTTTGGGTTTAAATTCTAGTATTTCTGTACTTCTTTTTGTCAAAAATCAATCAAGACACATCAATTCCAGTTCCTTTTGGCATGCAATCTTTCTACTTTCTTGAATCCTTTCTATAATAAGTTCAAGGAACTCACATCTCTTAAAAGGTCCGACTCTTGCATTCGTTCTTCCATCGGACTATTTATATTCATCGGAAGAGAAGCCGATAGCTAATTTCATTAGCTCCCCTTTTGTGCGGCAACAATAGTAATTAACTATTAGTTAAATTGATGAAAAGGCTAGATTTGAATATTTTGATAGTTCGATAGAAAGTTTCACTCATTTTTTAGTTGGAGAGTTAAAAGTTAAATTTTGAAATAATTTAAAGATCAACGAGCTTGTTTGTCCTATTATTTATATCCAATAAAACTCTTTTGTTTTGTTTAAAGAGAAAACTAATTTGATCTTTTCATATTAGAATTTAAATTAAGAAATTTACCAATTTAGTCTTTAAATTATTTTCTGTTTTGAGTTCTCATTCTTAAACTAATTTTTTGAAAGGTTTTTAGTCCTTAAACTTTTTACAAGCTGTCAAATTTGTCTTAAAGTATTTTATTAATTTTTTGTCCTTAATTTTGTTTTTCAAACAACTAAATTAGTCCTTAAACTAATTTAGTTAACTTATTTTTTAGTCCATATTTTTTTTTCACATTGCTAAATTGGTCTTGACCACTAAGCCCGTAATAGAATCTGAGAAATCAGGTTGCTAAATTGGTTCGATGAGTTGTTGTTAACCATCTAACCAATGCTTATTGATATTGGCTTAATATAATTGAGCAACTGCAGCAATTTTTCAAGGTTAAGAAATCTTTTATTGTAGCTGCCAATGGAACTCAAGTGCACAAAGATGAAAATAAACAGTTAAAGTGTGGGAGTTGCTTGTGAAAAAGAGACTGTTAAATGTTAAGGGAATGGTGGTAACGAAAATAGGAATTGAAATATGAAGAAAAAGAAACACTGAACTCATTGTTCTTTTCTATTGAAAATGTAAGGATTTATACTAGTATAAATGTTTACAATTTAGAAAAAATCACAAAAAACAACTAGCTAATTTACAGAGTATAATGAAAACCTAAATTTTAAATATTTATAGCTAATGTAATGTTATAATATATATACGGTATCAGCTATAAAAAGTAGCATATTTTCAATATCTCCCCTCAAGTTTACGCATGAAGATCCTGAAGGCCCAATTTGCGAAGAAGAAAATGAAAGCAATCACAACCCAATACTTTAGTCAAGATATCAGCCAATTGAAATTAAGTTGAAATATATTGTGTAGCAATTGTGCCAGATTGTAAATGCTTACGGATGAAATAGCAGTCGATAATGTGTTTAGTGCACTCATAGATAATAGGATTAGTAGCAATGTGTAAAGCCGATTGATTGTCACAATGCAAAAGCATTGGTTGAGAATGAGACAAAAAAAGATCAACAACTAGACAAAGTCAGTTCACTAGTTGTAGCAACCATAGAACGATATTCTAATTCTGCAAACACTACAAGAAAAATGCATTTTAGCGACGGAAATTAGCGACGGCTTTGTTACCGTCGCTAATTTGCGACGGAATAGCAACGGCAGAAAAATTTTTTAATTTAAATTTATTTTTTTAAAATTTATCAGAAGCCGTAGCCAATCCCTCGCTAATTAGCGAGGGATTGGCTACTACGAACGTAATTAAAACTAACACTAAATTAATTGTTCGAATGCCGTAGCTAATCCCTCGCTAATTTAGCGAGGGATTAGCTACGGCTTCTTATCTCTCACTAATTAGCAAGGGATTAGCTACGGCATACGTAATTAAAACTAATACTAAATTAATTGCTCAAATGCCGTAGCTAATCGCTCGCTAATTAGCGAGGGATTAGCTACGGTGTACGTAATTAACACTAATACTAATTTCTTATTCGAATGTCGTAGCTAATCCCTCGCAAATTAGCAAGGAATTAGCTACGGCTTATTGTCCCTCGCAAATTAGCAAGGGATTAGCATAAGCCGTAGTGAATCCCTTGCTAATTAGCGATGGATTAGCTACGGTCATAATCCCTCGCTAATTTGCGAGGGATTAGCTACGACATTTATGATTATTCATTAATATTAAATAATTCTTAAACTACTGTCGCTAATCCGTTGCTAATTAGCGATGGCAAATCGGGTCGTCGCTAATCCGTCGCAAATCCCTTGCAAATCCATCGCTAATTTATAAAAAAAATACTATATAATTAATATAAAGAACAAAAAATTACAAGAATATCAACAACCTAGTGGTGGAGCATGTGCTCCTCCACAACAAGGACGCGGGTTCGAACCCCGTGTCCGACATAATATCAAAAAATTATGTGGCGGGTCAGGTCGAGTCAGCGGTCGGGTCGAACCGATTAGGCCGGGTCTTGACTAATTAATTTTTTTAAATAAAACTCATTGGCCGTCGCTAATCTGTCGCTAAATTTAGCGACGGATTAGCAACGACCTTAATTGCAAATTTAATTATAAATATCATTACTTAATATCCGTCGCTAATCCGTCGCTGTTAGCGACGGATTTTTGTTCCGTCGCTATTTGCGACGCCAGTTTTAGCGAGGGTAAAAATCCGTCGCTAATCCATCGCTAATTAGCGACGGATTAGCGACGGATTTGACCGTCGCTAAATTGTTGTTTTCTTGAAGCGAAAGGAGCGTGAGACTATAGGCTGCTTCTTTGATTTTCAAGAGATAGGTGTGTCACCAAGGAAAATATAATAACCTGTAATAAAACATTGGGTCTTGAGACAACTTGCCCAATCAACATGAAAATAAGGAGAATATGTATCATGTTTAGACATCAACTTTGATTTTGAACCTTTAAATGTGCTTGAGGAAAATTCTTCACTCATAATGATTGGAGTTTAAGGATTAGAGCTAGGGCTCTGATACCATGAAGAACATAGGAACCGAAATATGAAGAAAAAGAAACACAAGATTCATTTTTCTATTCACTACTAGAAATTGGGCTATTTGTGGCGGCTTGAAGATCGCCATAAATAGTACAATGACTGTCATAAAAGTTATATGCGATCGCCATGTGGCAATTTTTGGTTCGTTGCAACCATTGGCATAGCAAATATTATACGATGGTCGTATATAGTTTTTACAATGGATAATACGAAGGCCATAATAACTTGTTGCAAAAAGGTTAAAATGGTGTGTTATTTGTATCAAATATTTATGGAAAGAGCTATCATAAATATGTGTTTGGGACAGGCTTGCTTACCGCTGCAAAAAAAAGATTAATGCTTTTACGACAACTTGTCACCTATCATATTTTCTCTATATATGATTGTTGATGAGAATAAGATCGATATATTTATAGATTAACTAAATTAAAATTTATAATACATGAAAATGAACCATATTTTATAGATATTATCTTCAAAACTATGACATGAGAAAATTTGGCCTTTTGATAATACTTCAAACCCTCCAAGTCTTTTTTAATGTAATCTCTCGAAACTAGAAAATTGCTTGTCGTACTTTTCTCTCTTTGAGGGTAGATTCACATAAACTCTGAAAGAACATAAAAGTACATACTTTTGTTTTCATGTATATTGATATATAGTTTTAAATCAATATATATAGTTGGTTGTCTCTAATTATCTTTACATGTTTTACTCTATCTCAAATACAAATGTTGATAGAGTATCAAAACTAGATAAGTATAGTTGTATACAATTATCTCCACTTGTCATATTCCATCTCAAATACAACTTTTGGTTCCTACAATTTATCATTAATAATTAGGAGCTATGAAGGGAGCTAACCAGATACAGTTAGACTAAGTTTCAATAAATTATTTTCTCAATTTAAAATAATTTATTAATTATGTTTCACCCTATTTAAAAAAAAGTAACAGTACTCTTAGATTAATTGAAATTATTGTAGTCAATAATTATATTATATGATTGATCAATCTAACATATTACCTCCGTCAATCAACAACATACTTTAAATGAGTTAGTATGACCAAAGTGTCCCTAATTTAAAACCTCAATTCTCATTTTCAATTTGACAGTACTATGTGATCTCGTTACACTTACAAATTTAATTCAATAGACACTATTGAACTATCAAACTTAGATTTAACTATTTCGTAGAAGAACTCAAGAGGAAATAATCTCACTCTTTGTTAACTTAAGGAACTTCAAATTAGTAAATATAGGTCATTATTTCTTCTGATTAAAGTATTATGTATGACAGTCTTATAATGTTTAATTTGTATGGTCCATTCCACAAATTAAACATTGATGGTCCTATCCAATATATCAAAATATATTCTTCATTTTATTACCAAAATCAAAGACAAGCTTTAATAAAATCAAGACGATCTTATTAAAGTAAATTGTCTAAATGTATTTTAGATTGTGAAAATTTATTTAGAATTAAATTATAAATCAAGTCTTTCTATATTTAACAAATAAACACTGGATTTATAATATCTAAATAATTTGTGAACAAATCAGGCTCATACACATATATAAATATATAAAAATATATTTTATTTAATTTAAAAAATACAAATATTCTATATAAATTTGATTTACTCGAAAGACATAATTAACAATTCTCCCACTTGTTCTAGAGTAAATGAGACATATCAATAATATCCATACTTTCAAGATGATTTCAAAAAAAGTTTCAAGTAAACTTTTAGTAAAATGATCAACAAGATTTTGAGTAGAAGAAATCTTGCATATTTCTATATCTCCATGTTGAACAATCTCTCTAAGTAGGTAATATTTACATTCAATGTGTTTACCATGTTAATGGCTACGTGGTTCTTTCACATTTGCCATTGCACCATTGTTGTTACAGTATATACTAATGACTTGAGATGCAGAAGGGACCACCTCAAATTCTGTAAGTAAGTGATAATTATATTCAATGTGTTTACCATATTGATGGTTGCGTTGTTCTTTGGTGTTTGCCATTGTAGTCAGAGTACAAACTAAAAACTTGAGATGCAAAAAGAATCACCTCAAATTCTATCAAGAACTTTTTCAACCACATCGTTTCTTTAGCTACCTCACAAGTTTCCACATATTTAGCTTTTATGGTAGAGTCAGTAATACAAGACTATCTAATACTCCTTCAAACAACTACATTACCATCTAAGGTAAAAACAAAACTTGAAGTGGACTAGCGAAAATATCTATCAGCTTGAAAATCAAAATCAGTGTAACCTATAGGTACCAATTCTGAACTGAGTAAATTAGCATATATCTTCAAGTCTGCGAAGATAATTAAGTATTTGCTTCACTACTGTCCAATATTCTAGTCCTGAGTTTGACCAATAAATATTGATCATTCCAACAGTATAACAAACATCTGGACGAGTATAAAATATAACATACATGAAACTTCTTAAGGCTGATACATAAGACGCTTGTTTCATATATTTAACTTCATTAGAAGTTTTAGGACTATACTTTTGCGGCAACTGAATTCCATGACTGAAATGTAATAGACTTTTCTTGGAATTTTGTATTAAAAATCTCGCTAATATTTTGTCAATGGATAAAATTTGAGATAAAGCAATTCGTTTTTTTTTCTATCTCGAATGATCTAAATACCTAGAACATATCTTGAGGGAATTAAAATCATGACTATCAACTCTCCGTGCGAACTATTAGGAGGACCACGACAAATTGAACTATACTTTGCATTAATAGACATGAATGCAACATTGAAGAGCATTTTTTTTTTGGGGTAAATATTTGAATATGGAAAGTCTGGCAAAAATTATTAGGATTTAAAATTTGAATACGGAAAGTCCAACAAAAGTTTTTGGTTTAATTGCAATTTGGTCCTTCAAAATATGAAATGTATAAATTTAGATTTATATTTCAATCGATCTCAATTTGACCTGTCAAAATAATAAAAACATTTCAAATTTCATTCTTCCTTTCAATTTTGTTGCAAAAAAAGACTATCAACTCATATTAGAAACTGATCAAACAAAAATGAATCCCACTACATATTCATCATTTAGTTTCTTAAATATTTTTACTAGCATATTCATATTTTATAATATACTAATGATGTTTTTAATTTGACAATAAAAATAAAAATTTCCTTTCAAACAAATCACATTTTAAAATATTACCATTTGCTTTTTATTTAGAATTATTTAAATCATTATCATAATGCATGATGACCCACCAATGCAATCCTGCACTCGCGTATTATATGAAGTTATTACTAAATTTACTTTCTTATTATAATAAATGTGGAATATTTTTTTCCCAATAATATAATAATGAATTACTATTTTTTGGCTAGTAAAAGTTGAGTTTTATTATTCTATATTAGTTATAAGCAATAAGTCTCATAAAATATCACGGATCAACTTTGACGCGTATGAATAATTTTGTCATCACAATTTTATGCCATTCGATTGTTTTCAAATGGGTCATGCGCATTCCATCAGGAAAAATGCAAAATAGAGAATATGGCGCCAATTGAAAACATACAAAAGTTCATGGGTAGGAATAATATTAGCCAAAATGAAAGGATTACTTTGCAAGATTTGACACTATAAATCGGCCCTTCTGCCATGAGTCGAGCAATATGCTGCTTTCTTTGCCTCAACGCTGCAGAACCCAGCGGTTTCTCTCTGACCCGGAAAATGGGAAGCCAACCCAGCGGACCAGCCCGACCGGGATATGACATCCGGCGAATCCTCTCTATCTGTGAATGTTACCTCCGGAAAGGTGACTACACCAGGTGCCGAGATGTCGCTGTCAAAGCTCAAATTTACAACCCCGATCACCCGGGTCCTGCCCAAATTCTCGTGATATGCTCCGTTCTCGACGCTTCTTCTTCCACCGCCCGACCCGATTGGTATTCGATTCTTCATCTTCCTCAATTTGCCGATGACGTTAATGCCATTAAGAAGAACTTTTTTCTACTTTCAAACCTCTTAAACCCTACGAAAAACCCTTACCCTTTGGCAACCAAAGCTCATGAATTGGTCATCAAGGCATGGGCCATTTTGTCGGAACCGAGCCTGAAAACTATGATTGATAGAGAGCTTAGGAGGGAAGAAAACTGTGAAAGGAATGGAGCAACATTCTGGACTAGGTGTCCGACATGTTCCTACTTGTACGAGTACGAAAAAAAGTACAAGGAGTGTCTACTGAGGTGTCAGAATGTCAAATGCAGGGGCGCTTTTACAGCGGAACAGCTTCCGGACTCTGCAGCTCCACCGCCGGTGGTGGTGAATGGCGATGTTTATGTTTGCTATGGGTTTTCTGCCCAGGGACGTGGCACGGAAACAGAGGGTGGAAGCGAAGGATGGAAGTTGTGGGCCCCATTTGTGTCGACCGGTTCCCGTCCCGTCGAGACTAAAACTAATGTAATGGGAGATGAGCTGTTGAAAAATGAAAAAGGTAATGGCTTTGTTAAGACTTCAGATGCTGAAAAAGAGGATAAAGCTGGTGTTGAAACAGGGACCAAAGATGGGGTGTATTCTGGGGTTGTCAACAGTAAGGAAGAGAAAGTAGACTCTGTTGAAAAACAGAATAATGGTGGGAAGGTAGTGATGAAGAGGAAAAAGATGATGGCGAGGACTAGAAAGAAAGTAATGGGAAGAGGGGTTAGAATTAACTTGAATGACATCTTCCTATAGGAGGGTGATGATGAAGCGGAAAAGGAAATGGAGGCTGGTGGAGATTGCAAGGATTTTGGTTGTGGTGGTATTGCCAATGGGGACTTTTTGGAAGGAGTTGATGATATTTATGTGAGTTTGGAGACTTGACTTTGATGTGAGGAATGAAAAAATTGGAGCTTTATAGGTTTGGGGAACTGGAAACTCTCACTTTCAAGTTCATATGTTGCTTGCGGTTTGTTAGAAAAGGGGATGCAAACTGAATACATCTAACTGGTATACTTTTTTTATTGCAGTGTAGGAAATTTATGAAATTATTTAGAAAGTGTCCTTTTGACTTTAAATATAGCTATGTGGCTTACATGGACTCATATTTTTAACTATTTCTTGGGAATGTTGCTTTGTGTCCTTACTTTTTTGTGAAATTTAGTACTGAAATCTGTAATTCTTTGGTGCTTTCTGAATTCTAAATGTGTAGGTTTTGGTATCATACTACCACTATTTCGTCTTTTTGATTTGTTGGGCCATTTGTCTTTTGGATATGAAGCAGTGTTGGCAATGTGGTTGACTTCAACTTGAATGATGTGAGCTAGTCTTTTTTTTTGGTCAGGAAACAAAATTGACCTTCTGGAGATAATAGAGTCCTTTTTTAGAGAAATTATTGATCAAACGCAACGCAAGTGATGAATTTTGTGTGATATGAATTTCCATTGAAAGGGAGAAAATTGCAATGAGCTGAAGAAGCACTGCCTTTTTGCACATTGAACTCTCTTTGTGCTTGACATTCCTACTTTCACCTACTGATTGTCATGTCCTTCTCGTTGAAGTTCCACTAGGCAGACTTGCATGGAAAATCTCATCTACCTTGCAAACATAAAGAAGCTACTACCCACTAAGTTGCCTAGCGTTTCCTCTGCTTTATAAGCCAACTTTTCCTCTGTTTTCTATACATGCTGTGCATCTGTTGCATTCGTTCTCTCATGGGTTGAATGGCATGGCTCAGATTTATTTCCTACATTCCTATACGAGTCTTTGAGTCAAACTTGATGTATGTTTCACATTTATGAAAGATAGACTTTTGGCCTAGGCTTACCTTTAAGGAAATATGTTGATGAGGATCTGAACTCTTTTATAGTTTCCCTAGAAATCTTGGTGTCAAGTCACTAGGTAATTGGTATTGCTTATGTTGATTGTGACTTCCTTTTATCTGCAATTTTACTGCCTTGGCCCTTTGATTTGGAAGGAGCCATAAGCCTTCTGGGGTTTCTGTAAAATAGGCTATATCTGTTTCAGTTGTAGAGCTGTCGTTTACGTGGAAGAGCAGGCCATGCAACTAGCCTTTGTTTTCCGTGGATGGGCTAGTTATCATTGGGCTATTCCATGAAAGTTTGCATCATTAGTCCAATATTGAGCTTCAGTCCAGGGAAAATTTTTTTTGTTGTTAACGTGTAGGTTATTTAATGTCTTGGACGATTTCTTAAATCTTTTGGTTAAATTTCTTTTCATTTAGTTCTGTTTTTTTTATGTCTAGGTGTTCGTCATTTATGGAGAAAGATAATTCTAAATAAAAATGAATTTTGAATTGCAAGCAAGTTATTAGACTTTAGTAGAGGAATTCCATTGTCTTTCAAGTTATGGACTGTATGCTGCATTTTTCATTGTTATTTCACTCTCTTGTGATCTTCACGAAGAAGAAGAACAATATTTGTGCTTCTTAGAATATTTTCAAGTCTCATTCCTGATTCCTGACTTTTTACACAAGAGAGGGAAAAGGGAAAATATGTTGACAAGTGGCGGCTGAGGCAAAACAACCCTACATGGTCTTGGCCCGTTGGGAAACAAATATCTGGCCTGAAATTTCAGTCCAACTATGTGTGCCTGGGGACGAGGCCTGACCTAGCTCACCTCTCCATCCATAAAGTTTAGGGAATGTAATTTTATCTAAGCACAGCACAAAAAGGTGTTTGCAACATAGACTTCCAGTTTTGTAACTGCATATGCAAAAGTTGCTTCTGCTCCAGCCACTGTTTATGGGCAAAGAATGATGTGTCTGAATGGGAATCACATAATGTGTTAAGACTCTCTTTAGCCTGCTTTAGGGTCTTATTTATTTATTTATTTTGCTAAGTTAGAATAATTTTATTCTATCAGAAAATAGTTATATAATGGACAAAAAGATCCATGATAATGGAGAAACAAAATCACATCCCAAATTGAGATGGGTACTATACAACCATAGCAGAAAGAAAAATAAACACATAAAAATCTCATCCTTAATAGTGTTGTTGACATCCACCACTAATATAGTATGGATGCAAATTCTGCCAGTCTCGTAAATAGCATGTTAGAAGATCATGAGGATATCAACGATCTTGAGGCATGCCTGGGAAAAGGAGGGGCGTGGAGAAAGGCCCCACCCCAAGGTGGGTAAACAACAGCACCGACGGATGTCGGCCGAAAGAAAAGGCACATCATAGAGGGGTGAAGCGCAACAAAATATTATCAAAAAAGGAAATCTCTGTAGTTTGAGCAACAAAAGGGGTGGGGGAAGAAGAAAAAGATGAAAAGGTGGGAGTTTTGGCCAGAAATAAAGCTCTGGACCAGAGTTTGGATGTGTCCAAGCTCTGCCAGATCCAGCGAAGAAGATGACTTGGTTGGCAAAGAGAAAAGATCTAGAGAGAGAAAGTGGAGATAGGAAAAGTGATGGCCAGTTCTTTAGGGTCTTATATCTCTAATACATTGGGCTTACTAATTTCTACCACATTTGTTAGTAGAGGTGTTTATTTATTTTTTCGGTTCAGTTTTGATTTCAAAATTCAATTTTTAGTTAAGTTTTATAAAATTTAGACAAAATCGAATTGAAATTTTTATAGAACCAAATTTTAACTGAAATCGAATCGGAATATTAAAAAAATTATTATATATATAAATAAATTATTATTAATTTTGATATTAATTACATATATTTTTATTAAAAATATAATTTCATTTTTTTTAATTTTAAAGAATAAACAATCGAATTGAATTTTTATATAAATTTTAAAATCAAACTGAATTGAGCCGAATTTTATTAAAATTTGAATTTATCGATTCCGTTCGAAAATTCAGTTTAAATTGAATAGTGCCTAAGCCTATTTGTTAAAAATCTAGCTAGAATAAGATAGTAGGAGACAGGAAACATAACAGCTGATGTTTTACAGGATGATACCTGTAATGTATTGGAGAATTGCAGCTCACGTGTTCTGTTAGTATGTGGTTGTTTTAATGGTTGTTTCAGTTTAAGATAGATTATGATACATTGAGAGTACCATTTTTTATCATACTCAAGTGTTGTCCTGTATGTGGTTGTAAGTAGATAAGATTTGTTTTAAAATGAATTTTATAAAAAATTATTAAATATGTAGAGTATGTAAAGAGAGATCGGGTGATAGTTCTCGGAAAGCAAAAAATATATAAAATAATAATAGATTTAAATTAAAATAAAATTTTAATTTAAAATGAGATTAAAAAATTTTATTGAAGTAAAGCCACTCGTCTGGTAAATAGGTACCTAGTAGCTACGGGGGGTACGTCCAGAACAGCTTTGCTCCAATGTTATCTTCTCAGTTGTTTTGCTATGTCTAATATTCATTTGGAATCTGATGTGAATGATTCTCAGTTAATGTGCATTATTGTGAATCTGCATGAGAAGCACGAGCACCCTAGGAAGATTTGGTTGCATTTTGTGTCGAATTCAAATATCACTGCGTTGAGAGGGCAACCAATGATTCTTGGCTTCTTTTTCAAGGGCTATCACAATATTATTTGCCCCTTTATGATCCTCTTATGTGCTTTCTTCTTTTAGTGTACTGCTAGTATTCATTAGGTTAGCAATCAAAGTTCCTCTCGTGTGTCTTTGAATTGATCAATTTAACGCAAGAAATTTCAGTGCAGCTTTATCTCATTTTGTATCAGACTATTTGATTATCAGGCGTCAACTTTTAACAATCATCTTATAGCGTGATAGTGTGAGACCAGACATATTTGGTGGTCTTGATTCTTTTGATAATTTTTGCAAGGACAGTAACACATCTTACTAATTTTGTTTGATGAAACATACAAATAACTGCTGCATTGATACTTTTAACAAGATTAGTGCAAAGTACATATCATATAAATAACTACTATGATACCAACATAGTGATATATATTATTGTTTCTGTTTAGATTTTAATGTTTTATTTTGATTTGAGATAAAAATTTAATAGAGTATTCAAATTAGAGATTAGTGGTAAAAAATAATTTGTTCTAGTAATAAAAGGATTGTTGTTTGAGACGTAAGTCTCAAGTTCCACACAACAGTATGCTCTATCATTTTCTTTATTCTCATTTTCGCTCCTTGTCTTCTTCCACTTCGCTTCTTAAAAAAAATTAAAAAGAAAAAAAGTTAGAGATTAGTGATTAGATTCATAGATTAGTGAAATATGCATTTTAAATAGAAGATATTATTTATATGTAGGTTTAAAGTTAAATATTTTAAAATTAAAATATGAATATTTAATTTCGCAGGATTGAGATTTTCATTATTACCCTACCGAAAGGTTAGTTGTCATGCATTTATTGGAATGTCCAAAAGTGTTGCATGTTTGTTTTTGTCTGTTTGAGTGCCGAAAATTGACAAACCGAACAAGCAAGCTTTTGGCAAAGAAGTTGGAACTTAGATGGAAGAATTCTTTGTCCTTAGTTCCCGTTTGAACCAGAAGTGTATCGACTTGGTGACGTTCGTTTTGGCCAAGCGCAGAAAAAAGCCTTGTCCCACCTGCCAAAATTTCATCATGCATTGTCGAGGCTCTTTAGCTCACTTTTTTAGCCAAAAGTTTCATCTGGTCAAAGCTGCAAAATTCTTGTTGTAAGATGTAAGAACAGAATCATAAAGGCCCTTTCCACTAGGGATGGCATCGGGTCGGGACGGGCCGATGAATAGAAATTTCGACTCCATCCCTGCGTATCCCCTGTTCTCGTTCCTGGCCCGTCCCTAATATGGGGAGAGGCGGGATCTTCGCCCCCGACCCACCGGGGACAAAATAATCCTCGGTTCTGGTCCGGTGGGGAATCGGGAATGCAATGGCCTGATTTTAGTCCAACAACCCAATAATACAAAATTAAGAATTCTAATCACTTTATTCCATATGTTAAACACATTTCAAACCAAATTTAATGACCCATGTAAATAGACAATTCCTAACCTCATAGAAACAAAAGACAAAGACATGTTATTTTCACAAGAGGGAATTCAACTGCTACAAGTCCAATTATCCCAACACATATCAATCCACAAAATGAAAACACAAGCCAAGACAACAAATTGGAAATACAACCTAAGAGTCCAAGATATTAAAAACGTAAATAAGCAAATTTGAATAAATGACACATGAAATAAGCATTTAAATGACACATGAAATAACCAAGTTCAACATACAATATAATGTAAAGAATATCCCCACTTAAACATACAATGTAATATAAGTCAGGAAAAGTTGAAGTTGCCAAATCCAAATTTCATTCAAATCCAACCTCGATAGTTCCACTCACCTAAAAAAGAAATGTTGTTAGTAATTTTTTAAATATTATGTAAATTATTTGAAATATTAATAAAGCAAACCAACAATATAAAAAAAAATATAAATGATAATAAGTTTTAAAAAAATTACACCACTTTCATCATCGGCATCCACGTCTTCTAAAATAGAGCCAAACTCTATAGCATTCAAAGAAGAATATATAAAAGCATTAATTAATTAAAATATAAATATAATGACGACACAATTCATAAACTATATTTATTATATATACTTTTACTATTAGCACAAATATTAGTATACAACCAATTCTGGACACACATCAAAGCTTCAAGTGTATCTGGATGAAGTTTGCTGCGATGCAGATTTACCATTCTTCCTCCAGTACTAAATGCAAACTCTAAAGCAACTGTGGATACCAAAATACAAAATATATCCCTAGCAATCAGGTGAAGAATGAGATATTTGGTTTTATTTAACTTCCACTAATTTAAGATATCAAATTCCCCAATATTCCATGGTAAAACTTTTTCCTCCAAATATTGATCAAACTCTGTCTTTTCTTACAAGTTATTCTCATTTTGTGCTACAAAATTATAAAATCTAGTAAGTCTATTTGCTACTGTTGTCGTTGACCGATTTCCAAGTTGTTGAAGAGATTGAACTGACAAGGAAGTTGTTGACTGACTTGAATACTTCTCATTTTTTGACCTGTATTCATGAAACAAATCACTATAAAACTTCTTGATTTTCTCAATCTTCATAGGAGCATCATCACCAAATATTTGTAGAAAAGTATAATCCACCAAAGTTATCTTATACCGTGGATCCAATATTACAGCTACACTCATAATTCTATGCACATCTTTCCAATATTTATCAAATTTATAAACCATCTTTTCAGCTATTGTCTTTTCCAATTGATTCTCACTTACAAGTCATTTCTCTAACTCCATTCGAATATTGAAAGCAGTAAGGAAAAAAGAATTTACAGTTGGAGAGTTGGTTTTCGAAAATATTTGGGTGGCCTCATAAAATATGCACAAATGATAAAAAATCTCTTGTGCCAAAACCCAATCATCTTTAGTTGGCAAGCAAAGTATATAAACGCTCCCTATGTTTCAGCCTATAAAACACATCCTTGTATGACAATGCAGTCGAAAGTATCAAAATGGTTGAATTCCATCTAATTTTGCAATCTAAAATTAGTTTCTTGGAACATGGAGTACCTATTTGATGTGCAGTTTCTTCAAATCTCTGCTGTCTCTTAGGTGAAGCTGTCCAAAATCTAACACTATCATGAATCTTCTCAATCTCTTCATGTATAACTAACAATCCATCTTGAACAATAAAATTCAGGATGTGTGCACAACAACGCATATGGAGTAAACTCTCACGTAACATAAGAGAGCTAGGTTGAAGCTTTCCTAAGAGATTTTCAATAATGGCATCATTACTAGAATTATTATCAAGTGTAATTGTAGATAACTTCCTATCAATGTTCCAATCAAATAAGCTTTCTTCCAAAACTTTAGTAAGTATTTCACTTGTATGAGGATATGGCACATAGATAAACCTTTCAATAATACAAAAAAAAAAAAAAAAAGAAAAAAAGAGCAAATGTGTAAGTATTAACTAACTAGTTGCTTTACTTTATAGTAAACAATCAAATTCAAGAAGAAAAGCTAAGACAAAAAAATATCTCAAAATTCTATATTGTTAATTGCCAAGCATTATCAACAAAATAAGCAGTGATAACCATGTAAGACTTGTTTTGGTGATTAGTAGTCCACAAGTCACAAGTGATAGCAATCTTCCCACGACTTTTGTTCAATAAAGTTATTATCTTTTTTTTCTCATCATAAAAAATTTTTAAGATATCTTTCTTCAAAGTATTTCTTGAGATCATCTTGAACAAAGGTTGTAGAGAGTTTGAATATTTTCTAAATCCAAAATGATCTACTATAGACAACGTAGATTCATGGATAACTACCATCTCAGCAAGATCTCTCCTCGCAGCTTCTTGGTAAAAAACATAAGTCGACATTTGTGTAATATTTGAAGAAGGATTAGTTACCTTGCTTGCTAAAAAACTTGGTCTAATGCCTTGTTGCTTTCTCTTTTTGCATGATTTCATGTGATCATTTAAATGTCTTGTTTCATTTTTGCACCAGCAACAAGCTCTTGAGAGCAATAAATACACTCGGCTTTTTGTTTACCATTTATCATTTTTTGCTTAAAATGATTCCACACCGCTGATTTTTGCCTTCCAATAGGTCCAACATCACTTTGGCTTATTAGTTGTTGAGATTCTCCAACTTCAGGTTTAATACTCTCATCAACTGCTATATTCACTTGCTGCATAGGATATGACATTGGATTGCTACTATCATGTGGGGTTGAGGTTGTTTCTTCCATGAGTTTGACTGAATTTTGACTAACTTGATCTTGATGTGACATCTACTAAGTTGAAAAGACAAATATGTAAAGGATGAATATTGATTAATAGAAAATAACTCTAAGTACAATGATAGAGTATGTGATAGAGTATGTGTGTAATAGTAATGGCAATTTCATGAACTTCCTCATTTTACATGGATTATGTCAAAGATAAGTAACTTCAATCTTAAGCAATTTAAAAGTTGAAATATTTGATCAAAAAGTGCTTCATGTTGGTTGCCTATACTAATTTGCTGCAAGTTGAAAACTAATTTAATTATGAGTGTCTTTAGATAAATGTGACAAAAAGTTGATTTAATGGCGGCTTTTGATGATGGGATTACTATTTGTCCAGCTTTTGGTAGCTTTTGATGATGCAATTAGAGATGGGGGTTCAAGAACCTCTATCCTCAATTTTGATTCTGGCACAAGTCAAGTAATCAAGTATATGTCAGTGATCATGCAGGAAGGGATAATTCATCAACTCATATTTTCAAATTTAAATTCTTTGAAATAGGGGAATTTTGAGATCAATGATCACTTGGATTCTACATCAATTAAATTCTTCTTAGAAGATTTAGAAAGCAAAACAGGAAAAGTTCAGGCATAATTAGATGGGATGAGGAAATGGTTATATAACTTGGCTAAGATCAGTGACCTACAACAGTCAAATACAAGAGAACTAGCTCAAGTGCTAAAGAAAAATCCCCATGTGATAGATGCATAATGCAGCATTATGATGAGAAAAAGAGAAAAGGGGAAAAAAAAAGGTAGGTTCTTCTGTGCTATGGGAACTTGGCAATTGGCTACCTAACCATAAGATTACTTTGCACTTCATATGCTACAACAACCCTACCATTCCTACAGAAAGCCCTAAAAAATGTCCCATAAGATCCCGACTCAAGTTCCATGTTATCCTCTTTTATTACCTTATATAATTCAATCCTTTTGTCAAAGAACCTAGCCTTACACAATCCATGAAGCAATGTGTCATAAGTGCACGCATTACGAGTACACCCCTATGCCTCTATCTTCTTCAACAGTGGCAATGCCCCCAATGCATCCCCCTCTTTGCACATCCCATTCATCAAAGAAGTATAAGTGACCGCATATGGGAAATGCCCCATTTCTGCCATGACACAAAGAAACTTCTTTGCCTCCTTTACCCTTCCTGACTTTGATAACCCATAAATCAAAGTATTATAAGTCACAAGGTCTGGTGTCACCCCTTCCTCCCATATTTTCGTGTACACTCCCAAGACCTCGCTGCTTTGACTCAACATAAAATAATCATATATGTTACTAGATCAGGCTTTACATTAAAGCCCTCCCTCATTTCCTTAATAAAGCTATTCACAATACTCAATTCCCTACTCTTAACAAGATGCCCTACTCTTAACAAGATGCCTAACTAAAAAATTATAAGTATAAGAATCAGGAGGCAAATCAAGGACCATTGTTAACAATAGAGGCATTAAATCACCAAATAGCAGGCAGATGCACAGTCAAAAAATTAGAAAAGAGACAGTTTGGGCTTCATTAACAGATTCGCATTAATATTGAAGGAGATGCAACTCACTCACTATGAAAAGGAGGGCATCTTAACCTTGATAGAGATGCAAGCCGTGCAACAGAAAAGCCGACGGTATTAGCTAAGTCTGGGATCGATTCACTTGCGGCGACGACTGCGGCGGGCTTCGGGTGAACAACACAGACCCTCGATGTGGTGGGCTTTTGGAAGATTGGTTTTATGGTCAAAGACTCCGTGATCATTGGGCTATCGAGCAATCTATGGACACGCTGTCTTGTTGCAGCCGTGGCCTCATCAGCTTCTTAGGGCTACGAAAGTTTAAGTTCAAGCTCCCCCAACTATCAAGTGCAAGAACTTGGACTCAACTCACTTATACTCAATTTTAAGAAATTGGAAAATGTTTTAAGTTAGGTCTTGTACCCTACGTAAAAAGAGAGAAGTTTTATTTTTTATTCATTCCGTTTGAATTTAAATATTTATATTTTAACTCAATATAAAAATGTTAGAAGGTCGCGTGATTATTGATAAGCTATCTTATTTATTTTTATTAATTAGAAAGATTGATAGTGAATACTAATAAGTTAGTCAAGTATGAATCTTTTGTTAGTTGTGAAAGTTTTTAAAAAATATATATTTTTAAAAAGAATAAATGTTTACTTCTGAACATATTAAATAAAAAATATATTTAATTATCCATGAAGAGAGTATTATATACAATAAAAATAGTTCAAATCTTAAACCATTTCCTTCCCCCCCCTCGCCCCCCCAAAAGAGGGGGGCAATAAAATAAGAAAATTTTAATTTAAACTATTTCATAAATATCTTTTTAAATATATATATATATATAAAATACAAAAATTTAAGAATAATAAATTTTATGGAATAAACTTATCTAAAGTACTCTTAGTCAAATTATTTAAAAAATTAAAATACAATATTTATAATATTAGAGAAATAAGAATAAATAAAATATACACATACATATATTATTATAAATATAAATACTATTAAAATCAATTATTTTATAAATACAGATATATTTATTATATATACATAGTATTTTTTACATACTAATTATATGCACTCATATTTTGTGATATTATACACACACACACACACACACACACACACATACATACATACATACATACAAGCATTTGTTATTTTGAAAATCCCTTAACTTTTTGGGATAAAAATTGAAAAGAAGAAAGCGTGTGTGTATATATATATATATATAAGCATTTGTTATTTTGAAAATCCCTTAACTTTTTGGGATAAAAATTGAAAAGAAGAAAAAATAAAATTAAGTTGCCTAATTAATGTGTGTGTGTGTGTGTATACATATATATTATACATTTTGATAATTAATATATATAATATAACATATATAAAAATATTTTATACATATAATACATTTAAAAATATAAATATTTTTAATATTTACTCACTTATGATCCTAGATAAATTCATGATTTGAATTTGATTTTTCCTTCTTACTAAGTATATAAACCACAAATTATCTTTTTATGACTTATTAATCAATTAGATAGATGAATATCTTTTGAAATACTTGTTTAAGCAACAATCAATCTCCTTTCTCACTCACAACTGATTAACTCCCCCTGTATCCATTAAATAATAATATTATTAGATTTTTTTTGGGAGATTGAAAAAAATAAAGATATTTATAGAGTCTTCTAATTTCTATGTATACTAAATTAAAGTATTTTATTACTTTATTTATTTTTTTTAGTATCTTCTTTATTAGTTCTATCCCCCATTTTCCTTCTGATAAATCAAAAACTCGTGTGAAAAAGAAAAAGAGATAATTTCTTTTTTTTCTTTTTTGAAATTAAAAAGAAATAAGAGACTAGAAATAAAAGTTTTTTTTTTTGTTGGTATAAATTCTCTATTGCATTGTCACAGCAAAAATATAGGATGCAAAATTTTTTACTTATCTACTTAATTACTAATTATTATATATATAATATATATACTATATATAGTGTACATTACATATAGTATGTATATATACAGTATATATTACAATATTAATATATATACAAACATTAGATATATAATTATTATACACACACACACACACACACACACACACACACACACACACACACACACTAGATACTACAAGAAAGGTAGGAATTAGCGAGAGATAAATCCCTCGCTAAATCTGCGAGGGATTAGCGAAGGAAAAATGAGTTAGGCACACAGATTGACTTTCCATCGCTAATCCCTAGCTGATTAGCGACAGATCAACATTAACATGAATTCTTTTCAAATTAGCAAGAGATCATAAAATCCCATTCTAATCCGTTGCAAAGTTGATAGGGATTTGTGACGGATTTTTTATTTTTACTTTATATTCATTGTAAAATTTTAGCTTCATATTTGCGACGAAACCCAAGCTAATCCCACGCTAATTTGCGAGGGAATAGCGATAGAATTCTTAAAATTTCTAAATTATAATCCCTAGCTAATCGCTCACAGTTTTGCGAGGGATCAGAATTGGAATTTTTCCGTCGCAATTCATTAGCTGATTTGTGATGGATTGGAGTTTTATTGGTGAGGGATAATTATTATCCCTCACTAATCCGTTGTTGAATGAATCCGTCACAAATACCTCACTAATTACCAAGGTATTTGCGAGGGATTCCCCATTTTGTGGATTCTCAATTTTTTTCCTCACGATACTTTTGTGTGTGGTAATTTTTTTTTATGTAATATCCTTACAAATACTAAATTCTTTATTATTTGTCGAATTATAACCAATGTATTTGCATTCAATATATGTGTAATTACCATTGACAAGTTACGAAGTATATATTATAATTAAATGATATGTATACATTCACTACTAGAAACTGGTGTATCAGCCACGGAATTCGGCCACGGAATTCATGCGTGGCTGATTACCCACACAACACCAACGGATCAGCCACGGATTAAATATCGTGGCTGATTCGTGGCTGATATGTGGGAGAATTCGACTAAGGTTGTCAAGGAAAAATTCGTGGCTGATCCGTATCTGATCACCTACGGATCAGCCACGAAAATATTTAAAAATTTTATGAAAATTATTTGTGGATGATCCGTGGCTGATTTGCTACGAATCAGCCACGGTTTTTTTTTAAATGTCGTTATATAATCAAATATTTTCGTGGTCGATACGTTGCTGATCAGCCACGGAAATTTTTTGTGGCTGATTCGCACCTGATTTGATATGAATCAGCAATGGAATATTTTTTAAAAATTCAAAATTTTTTGTAAAAAATCCGTGGCTGATTTGTAGCAAATCTGCTGCGAATCAGCCACGACATATTTTTGAAATTTTTTTTAATTATGGCGTGGCTGATCCGTGGCTATATAGCCACAAAATAGCCACAAAAAATTCCCTTGCAGATGTACAAATTATAGGGCATATCTCAATTCCATTTCTGGCAACAAATTGAACTTGATTCAATCGGCCTTTCCTTCTTCTATTTGCCAGACCCATTTCCCTTGCTTTGATCCCGCACCTCGTTGCCGTCGCCGTCGCCGTCACTCTTGTCGCGCTGGTCCTTGCCGTTCGCCGTCGCCGTCGTGCGTTGGTCCTCGCCGTTCGCCGCCGCAGAGGTGCCTCCCCAAAGGAGTCTGCTCCCACTGTTTGTCGTCGCAGAGGTAACTCATAGAGAAGTCTGCTCTTTACTTCTTCAACTCGATGGCTTGAAATTTTCAATTTTTCTATTATTGTGAGTGAGCAATGTGTGTAATGTGTGTTCGACGGATGTAATTTGGATGCACTTCACTGAATTTTTTCTTCATTCTTTGAACCTACATTTTTTTCTTCATTTTTCAATTGATTTATTTTCTTTCAATTACGAAGTCCGGTTGCTTCTTCTTGTCTACTTTTGTCCTTGTTTCCCAAACGGCACTTAGTGCATTGTTCACGGGCTACTCTTGTCTTCTTTTTCATCTTGTAATTGTTGCTTGCTGTGTCTTCTTTTGTTCTTTCTTCTTGTCACACACCACTGTATATTATCCTCTTATAACTTTGTTCTTTTGGAATGCATTTGTTTTTGTATTTTGTCTTCTTTCATTTTGTTCACTAATGTTTCGTCCTTCTATGCTCATAGAATATACACAACACTTAATTTGCTTCGTCCTTCATGCTCACATGTGTGTGTTTACTATTCAAAAGACTTGAATGAATTTCACTACAATTGAGAATATATCACCTAATAAAAAATATTTATAACTAATTAAATTAATAATCTTACCATTTATTAGATAATAATATACTATAAACTATAAAGAATATTTTCTAACTAATTAAATTATTACTTTGTTATTTTTTTTTATAACAATATATGCTACAAACTATAGATGATTTATATTAAAAAATATTAATTTAAAATAATCTTATCTTTTTAATTTTTCAAATAATAACACATTAATTTAATAATTAACTTGTGATTTATAAACCAATAACTAAAATTAATTTAACTTCCAAAACCAACCTCTTCTATTTTAAAAGTATAAATTTTACTGACTCATAAATCTGTTGGGATTCATGGACTCCTAAACGCGTAAAACATCTACGAATCCCTCCCGAGGACCCAAGTAAACGATTAAGAAGATCTAAGCTTTAAGAATTACCTGCGGTTCTTTGTAATCGAAATCCTTCGATTACGGTTTGTCGTTGTTGTACGTTCAACCCGAACAATCACCGAGACAGCTGCGGTATGCGAACGTCCTCTATCGGATACACACCGCGAACTCACTCGATACCGGGGAGTGCTAGCGCCTAGGGTTTGAGAGGTTTTTTCTCTACGGTAGAGAATGGCACGAATGTTCTCAACCGGAAAAATTGGACTATTGAAAAGACGGCTAGGGTTTTCTTAAAAAACCCTCGAACCTCTTAGAGTCCAACCCTAATCATATCTTATCATATTCTAATTTAAATTCAAATTAAATTAAAGCTGATATGATAAGATTACTGCCATTATCTCGGTAATTTAACTAATTATTTTACCGAGTCGATTCTTATAATCCGGATATCATCCAGATTCATCGAACTTGGTCACCGAGAAAAATAACCTAACAAGTTCGCTTATTGTGTGACCCTATAGGTTCATTTAACAACTGCGGCGATGCCTAAATCGTATTTAAATGGCCCACAAGTTATAAGCGGTTTCTAGCAAAACATTATAACTATCCGGGTTAAATGAAGATCGGTGATCTCTTTGAACCAAACCATAATTTTATATTTAGTCCTTTTGTCACACGATATCCAGATTAAGCATAAGGCACGGAGCATGTCATCCTTATTAAGCTTAATCAATTATTTCTTGATTTCATAGTAGACTTGTTCAAACAAATGATATCAATATCTTAGATTGATATATTTGAGCACGGCCATGCATTTTTAACGAGTCTAACTTATCAAGGGGCCCATGGATATCTCTCCCATAAGCTGAGAGGGACAAATTCCTTCACAATCAATCATATTCCTCTCCTTGATTTATTCTATATCCAACGAGTAGTCTAATTTATTATACTGGTTAAAGACAACTTTAGACAATGTCAAAATATAGAATTTATCAAGTAAGAAACTATGATGAATTTAGGTCGAAGGACTTTCAATATTATTATGGCTAGAAAGTACTTATGACATATTCCATGAAGTACTCTCACGAGTGGGTCATGTCCAATACAATGTTCTCTAACATTTATTTATGTCTTGACTCGATATCACAAATATCCATGGCCGGTAAAACATAGCCATCAAGTCACAAACATACTAATCTTAATTTATTATTATTCCAATAATAATAATCGATCGAGGACGAGTTTTAGAATAGTCATTGTATTCATTGTAGGGTTTTACTATCAAGTCACGTACTTGATGACCAACAAAACAAAACTCACTATTCATGGAAAGGAAAGCCTCATATTATTATATAAAACATAATGACAATTGTATAAGTACAAATTGACTCTAGGGCATATCCCCAACGAGTCTCCCACTTGCACTAAGACCAATTTGGCATAAGCCGTAATCCCATTGTTACGGTATGACTATCATGTTTAGACGATGGGAGAGGCTTTGTCGATGGATCGCAACATTGTCATCGGTTGGCACCTTGCATACATTGACATCTCCTCTATCAACAATTTCTCGAATGAGATGAAAACGTCTAAGTATATGTTTGGATCGCTGATGTGATCTTGGTTCCTTAGCTTGTGCAATGGCTCCATTGTTGTCACAATAGAGATCCACTTGGGTTCACAATACTAGGAACTACATCTAGTTACGTAATGAACTTTTTAATCCAAAGCTGCTTCTTTAGGCTGCAGTGAGGCGACTACATACTCGGCTTACGTAGTAGAATCGGCCACGGTGTCTTGCTTTGAACTTTTCCGACTTACGGCACCTCCATTCAAACAAAATAGAAAACACTGATTGCGATCTATAATCATCTATGTCGGACTGAAAACTAGCATCGGTGTAACCATTTACAACTAGCTCGCCTTCTTGTCCTCCATAAACTAAGAACATATCTTTAGTTCTTCTTAAGTACTTT
Source organism: Voacanga thouarsii (assembly GCA_026120185.1). NCBI lineage: Eukaryota > Viridiplantae > Streptophyta > Magnoliopsida > Gentianales > Apocynaceae > Voacanga > Voacanga thouarsii. The sequence continues at coordinate 3,959,222 of JANUWF010001205.1, forward strand.
AGTATGTTCTTGACGACGATCCGGTGTGCCTCTCCGGGATTTGGTTGGAACACGCTTGTCATGCTCAATGCATATGATACATCGGGTCGAGTACATAACATGGCATACATGATAGACCCTATAGCGGAAGCGTATGGTATCTTGTTCATGCGCTCTTCTTCATCCTTCGTAGAAGGACTTTGAGTTTTCTTGAGCTTAATGCCATGTGACATTGGCAAGAATCCTCTCTTAGAGTCTTGCATCTTGAACCTTTTCGGTACCTTGTCAATGTATGCACTTTGACTTAGTCCAATTAGCTTTCTAGATCTATCTCTATAGATCCTTATACCTAGAATATAGGCAGCTTCACCTAAGTCTTTCATTGAGAAACAATTTCCCAACCATGTCTTTACACTTTGTAGAGTTGGGATGTCGTTTCCAATGAGTAAGATATCATCAACATAAAGTACCAAAAAGACTATTGCATTCCCACTTGTTTTCTTATAGACACAAGGCTCATCTTCATTTTTGATAAAGTTAAATTCTTTAATTGCTTCATCAAAACGAAGATTCAGACTTCGAGATGCTTGCTTCAATCCATAAATGGATCTTTGAAGCTTGCACACTTTATTAGAATTCAAAGGATCATCAAAACCCTCGAGGTTGTGTCATGTACACATCTTCGAGTAAGTTTCCATTAAGAAACGCGGTTTTGACATCCATTTGCCAAATTTCATAGTCATAATATGCTTGCTATGGCAAGAAGAATTACGATAGATTTAAGCATTACAAGCTGGTGAAAAGGTTTCATCATAGTCTATACCATGAGTTTGTCTATAACCTTTTGCTACCGGTCGTGCTTTGTAAGTATGCACATTTCCCTCCATGTCTGTTTTCTTTTTGAAAACCCACTTACACCAATGGTTTTTGAACCTTTAGGTGGGTTAACCAAAGTCCAAACTTGGTTATCATACATGGATTGCATCTCGGACTTCATAGCCTCTAACCATTTTCTAGAGTCGAGAACTCTTAATGGCTTCTTGATAGGAAGTGGGCTCATCATTAACCATAAGCTCCACATTGTGATCGTCGGTGATGAGAAATCCATATCTCTCGGGTTGTTGACGAACCCTATCGGATCTTCGAGGTCCTTGTTCTATAGATGTAGGCTCATCTTGGACTTGTGAGCCATCTAATCGAGATTCATTATTTGGTTCGAGGCACTAATTGTGGCTCTTGAATCTCATCTTGATGAGGTTCGAGGCACTAAGCTGTGGTCCTTGAATCTCATCAAGATGTATTTTACTCCCACTTGATTCTTTTGGAAATAAATTCCTTTTCAAGAAAGAATCCATTTCGAGCAACAATTACTCTATTTTCTTTTGGGAGATAAAATTGATATCCTTTAGTTTCTTTAGGATACCCCACAAATATGCATTTATCGGATTTAGGTGCAAGTTTATCGAGATAATAAACGCTTTACATAAACTTCACAACCCCAAATCTTCAGAAATAACAAACTAGGTTGTCTCCCGAGTCCATATCTCATATGGCGTTTTACGAACCGATTTAGATGGAACTCGATTTAGTATGAATGCGGCGAGTCTCCAGGGCATAACCCCAAAAGGAGATTGGAAGATCGGTTTGACTCATCATTGATCGAACCATATCTAATAAAGTCCGATTTCTCCGTTCGGATACACCATTCCATTGAGGTGTTCCTGGTGGAGTTAATTGGGAAATAATTCCACAATTTTTAAGATGCTCGTCAAACTCGTGGCTTAAGTATTCACCACCTCGATCCGATCGAAGTGTTTTGATACTTTTGCCAAGTTGATTTTGTACTTCATTTTGAAATTCTTTGAATTTACGGAACGATTCAGATTTGTGTTTCATCGGATACGAGGTAGCCATATCTGCTTGAAATCATCGTAAATGTAATGAAATCTTGAAATCCTCCTCTAGCGAGTGAATTCATTGGTCCACATACATCGGTATGTATTAGGCCCAATAAATCGGTTGCCCTTTCATTTTGTCTCTTGAAAGGCGCTTTAGTCATTTTGCCTAATAAACAAGAATCACATGTTACGTAAGATTCTAAATCAAACGATTTTAGAAGCCCATCATTATGAAGCTTTGTTATGCGTTTCTCATTTATATGGCCCAAACGACAATGCCGGAAGTAAGTCGATTTAAATCATTGGATTTCAATCTCTTAGTATTTATATTATAGATAGACATGTACGAAGATCCACGAAGATTTAGAATATAAAGCCCATTCGATAATGAAGCATCTCCATAAAAAATGCCGTTTTTATTAATGGAGCAAATGTTATTCCTAATAACAAATTCAAAACCTTCTAAATCCAAACAAGAAACTGAAATAATATTCCTACTCATAGCGGGAACATAAAAACAATTGTTCGGTTCTAAAACAAGCCCATTTGGGCAAAATTAATTCAAAAGTTCCTACGGCTCTCTGCGGCAACTTTTGCTCCATTACGCAACTCGTAGGTCCACCTCGCCTTTTGCCAAGGCTCTACTCCTTTTTAGACCACTGCACATTTACACAAATGTGAGATCCACAACCGGTATCCAATACCCATGAATCGAGAAGTAGATAAATTAATTTCAATAACATAAATACCGAAGCGGCGGTCTCACTGTCCTTCTTTTTCTTTGCTTCCAAATAGAGCTTGCAATTTCTTAACCAATGTCCTTGTTCTCCACAATGGTGGCAAGCTCCCTCCTTTGGTGTCTTGGCCTTAGGTTTGGGCTTGAACTTGGACTTTGCCTTGTCCTTACCCTTACTAGCCATGACCTTGCCCTTTTGGTTGTTCTTTTTGCCTTTCCCTTTTTGAACCATTAGAACACTAGGAGTATTCTTCTTAATGTTCGAGTTCAGCTTGTTTTAGCATCCCATGCAATTCGGTAATGGATTTCTCCATATTATGCATGTTAAAATTCATGACAAAGCTGGTCATACTCGGCGGGTAAAGAGCCCAAGATCAAATCCGTGGCCATGTCATGATTAACGGGAGCACCAAGCTTATCAAGATGATCTAGATAGCCCTTCATTTTAAGGACATGAGCACTTACCGAGGTGCCAGAAACCATCTTACATGCATTTAACGCCTTGTGAGTTTCAAATCTCTCTTGTCGTGCTTGCTCTTGGAACATTTCCTTGAGATGCACAATCATGTCATATGCCTCTGCTTCTTCAATCTGTTTTTGAAGTTCGAGTTCATGGTTGCTAGCATGAGGCAAGTAACATCGTTGGAGTCATCTTTGTGCTTACTATAAGCATCTTTTTCAGCTTTTGAGGCGTTATTTGCTGGAAGCGGGGGAATAGGATTTTCAAGAACATAGAGCCTTTTTTCTTGCTTAAGAACAATTCTTAAGTTTCGTGCCCAATCAAGAAAGTTAGTCCCACTAAGCTTGTCTTTCTCAAGCACGAGATCGCAATGAATTATTCCAAGCTGTTTGTTGCCATTATCTACATACAAAAATATGCAAAGTAATTAATTTTTGAGACTCTAACGAAAAACTCCCACTAAAAGCATTTAAACTTTTTGAAACTTCAACATTTTGATGTTTCGTAGTGGGGAAAAATATTTTGTTTTAATCATAAGTAAGCTTTGGCTTTAATCTTATAATTAAATAAAATTCTAATTTTAAATGAGATAGACATCAAATGTCCCGGCTAAAAATATCTCATAAAATGCCCTAGGCCCAAAACCATTTTGATAGCCCAGTTAAGTCAAACCATATCAAACATATGGAAAACTATTTTCCATCTTATCTCACTAAGATAATCAAAAGCATCCTACTTTGGTAGGAATGACCATATGATGATCCAAGTAATAACAAGTGTTTGATTTTGGAAGGCATTTAACACTTAAATTTTTTTCTTTAAAAAAATTTGATTGGATTGTAGTAAGCGAGGAAATAAACATATCAAATATGCATGCAAGACATAAATAAAAGTGACATAGCATGGCCCATAACCTATGTTGATCATCACGAGCAAAGTGAAGATCAAGGTGGTCAATCTAGGTATATGAACTCCTTAAGCATTCTCTAATGCCTTGAGCATACTCCTCCTTGGTTGTAAATGTCGAGTTTGCCGTCTTCTTTTACATTGGATAGTAAAATTAAAATAATTCCTGTTCTAGGAAAACGGTACAATTTTACAACAATGAAAAACGACACGCGAGCCGTATTTAAAAAATTACAACTTAAAACAACCATAATGTAACCGGCCAATCACATTGGGATAAAACGGGCCATGCTATGCACTATTCAAAATAATCCACAACTACAATAAAAAACATTGACGAATAACACACAACGAACGGTTAGTTGGGGTTCCAAGGGGCAACACCCACGGCGGAGTCAAGGGCGGCGCCCAGCGAGGTCCGCGGCGGTCAGCGAGCGGCGGTCAAGGCGGCGCGCTCGAGGGTCTCCGGGCAGCGCCCGCAGGAAAAACAATTTTTCCTACTCTCATTGAATGAGATTTTGCCTTCCGATTTTCGAAAATTAATCAAATTAACGTTCGGACCCCTTAATAACCATCGCCGTGAAAATTCATATTACAGACAATATGCGTTCTTTTGATCATATTTATACGAGATAACATATTATCATGTCCGATTAATAAAAGCAATTCGCAAATATAGAACGACGGATAGCATACTTACGATACCATATCATATTAAAAGCAGGACTAATTTACGGACAATCTGCAACTAATGCGAGTACGATCGGGCGACTAAGATGCACACATTAAACCTAATTCAGGCAGTCTGCATGCTAAGTATTCTAAAATCATAATCATGCGAACATGCTGATACATACCCGTTAAATTCATATATACATATTATACATGTATTCAACAATACGATTAATACGGATAAATCAACCTAATCGTTTAGCAAGTTGCTACGATACCATTTGTTGGGATTCGTGGACTCCTAAACGCGGAAAATATCTACGAATCCCTCCAGAGGACCCAAGTAAACGATTAAGAAGATCTAAGCTTTAAGAGTTACCTCTGGTTGTTTGTAATCGAAATCCTTCGATTACGGTTGCTGATTGTTGTACGTTCAACCCGAACAATCACCGGATGTTGCGGTATGCGAACGTCCTCTATCGGATACACACCGTGAACTCACTCGATACCCGGGGAGTGCTAGCACCTAGGGTTTGAGAGGTTTTTTTTTTCTCTGGTAGAGAATGGCACGAATGTTCTCAACCGGGAAAAATTAGACTATTGAAAGACGGCTAGGGTTTTCTTAAAAAACCCTCGAACCTCTTAGAAAATCAACTACTATTCGCACTAAATCAATAAGAAAAAGGTCAAAGATTCATCAGAGATTTTAAATATAAGTAAATTAATATCTTATCCTTATTAATGAAAAATATTAATAATGTAGCAAAATTTATATTTTTTTATTATGAATTTTAAAAAGTGAATATGTATTTTTAAAAATTCAGATTCAAAAATAAAAATATTAAAATTTAAATGAAAAGAGTAATAAAATCAGTACCTGTTTGAAAAAGACTCGAATATCTTTGTAAATAAATTTTTTTTATGGAACTAAATAATGATAATTAATTAAACACAAATATATTTAAGCAAGCTTTATTTACTAACAACACAGTAGATCAACCTCACTTTGCTACAGTCGTGTATAGTACCCCAAATCCACCTTGGAGAACATCAAGCCAAAATATGCTTCCCTTTTTGCCCCTCAATGCATTGCCGATTTTATTATAGTTACAAGTTAAAAGAATTTGTCATTTAGTAGGGGGAAAAAATTAAAAAAGGACTTCATCAACTTTGAGTCAAAGCCGACTTGAGAAAGCATATGGTCGTCCCATGGTGCAATAAATACGTAATAAATTAATTATAAAAATATATATTGTACACAAATTCATTAAAAAATTGGTTGTAAATCAAAGTAAGTTAAAATGTTTTATGTGATATGGTATCCATTTATGTAAAAGGGGTAAAGCCTATTTTAGTATGTTTATTAGCGTGTTTGATATGTGTGTTTATGCATGAATATTTTGGAAATTAGTTACAATATTTCTAAGTATCTTAAAATTATTGTCATGTTTGAAAACTAGTTTAAAGTTTCTGTTAAAATAGGTGGCATATAGTCGAGTTAAAATGAATAGAGATAGAAGTTGGATGTATAATCGACTCCTCCCGGCTCGTCGAGGCATAACAAAAGAGTTTACACAAGGACTCGACGAGTTCATCCGGGTTGCATGTGCGCAACCACAATTCATTCGCGAGTGCAACGACAAGGTGTCCATGTTCTAGGTGCAAGCTTACGAAATTCCAAAGTCGTGAAACCTGCCATGTTCACCTTCTAAACAAAGGTTTTATGCCGAATTATTTTATTTGGACTTCCCATGGAGAAGAGTATCAAATCCATGAAGAAGAAGCGCCTCATGTAGTATCGGACCATCACGAAACCACAAATAGGTATCGAGAAATGGTACATGATGCTGCGGGTCATTCCTTCAATGATAATTGGGCCGCGGGTCCATCTAATATTGAGGAGGAAGCACCGAATCCCAATGCACAACAATTCTATGATCTATTGCACGAGGCGAGATGAGCCACTATTTCAAGGTTGTGTACGACATTCAAAGTTGTCGGTTGTGTCACGAATGTTGCATTTGAAGTCGAAGCGAGAATATGCCGGATATTCATTTCGACCATTGGGCCGGTCTTATTAATGAAATTCTACCGAGATGATGGGAATAAAGTGCCGAATGATTTCTACAAGACTAAGAAGTTTGTGAAAGCTCTTGGGTTGCCGAGTTGAGAAGATTCATGTATGTGTCAATGGATGTATGCTCTTTTGGAAAGATGATGAGGAGTTAATGAATTGCAAATTCTGTAATCATCCCCGATACAAGTTAAGAATTTTGGAAAAATCCAAACCTATTCCATATCAAAAAATGCATTACCTACCCATTACTCCGAGGCTGCAGAGGCTTTATGCGTCAAAAGAAACAGCCGAGCATATGACATGGCATAAAGACCATACGCAACAGGGCGATGAAATGAATCACCCATCAGATGGCGAAGCGTGGAAGGATTTCGACATAAAACATCCAGACTTCGCACATGAGCCACGCAATGTAAGATTGGCATTATGTGCAGATGGCTTTGCACCTTTTGGTATGTCTGGCAAGTCATATTCTTGCTGGCCTGTCATTATCACCCCTTATAATTTGCCACCTTGGATGTGCATGAAGACACCTTACATGTTTCTAGCAGCGGTAATCCCGGGACCAAGAGATCCTAGGAAGATGATTGATGTGTATCTCCAACCACTTATTGAGGAGCTGAAATCACTTTGGCGTGTGGGTATTCAGACGTATGATATTTCTAGAAAGCGTAATTTCGATATGCGGGCTGCGCTTATGTGGACAATAGGAGACTTTCCTGCATATGGGATGTTATATGGGTGGACAACTTCTGGGCACATGGCGTGCCCAATTTGTATGGAAAAGAGTAAGGCATTTCAACTTCGGCATGGAAGAAAAACATGTTTCTTTGATGTTCACCGCCAATTTCTCCCACGGGATCACCCGTATAGAAGAAACAAGACCAATTTTTTGAAAAATCGTGTTGAAAACGATCCACCACCACCCAGGCTCACGGGTGAAGAAATTTGGCAACGAGTTCAGAATATTACTAAGGTTACTAATACCGGCGGTGAAGACATTCCCGAAGGGTATCTCGACGATCACAATTGGACAAAACAAAGCATATTTTGGGAACTCCCTTATTGGTCTTCATTGCTTGTTCGACACAACTTAGATGTCATGCACATAGTTAAAAATTGTTTTGATAATGTTTTCAACACAGTAATGGATGTAAAAGGTAAAACAAAAGATACCCTAAATGCTCGTTATGACATCAAAGAACTATGCCGAAGAAAAGAACTGGCATTAGATCCCGGAGAGAGCATCAGATCAAAGGCAACTTATTGTCTTTCCAAACAAGAACAACGCATTTTGTTTGAGTGGATAAAGGATCTAAAATTTCCTGATGGCTATGCATCGAACCTATCTAGATGTGTTGATATCCAGGAGTCTAAGTTGATAAACACGAAGAGTCATGATTGCCATGTTTTCCTGTTGCGTTTGTTGCCTACTGCTTTCAGACAAATGCTACCAGAGTCGATTTGGAATGCTTTAAGCGAGTTTAGCATATTTTTTAATGAGTTATGTGCCACTAAGTTGACTGTGGGTAAGATGAGAGAGTTGGAGGAAAATATTTCTATTATATTATGTAAGTTGGAGAGAATATTTCCACCCGCATTCTTCAACTCAATGGAGCATCTTCCAGTTCATTTACCATATGAAGCTCGTGTGTGCGGTCCAGTTCAATACCGTTGGATGTTTCCTTTTGAAAGGTAGTTCATCTAGTACTGTTGTCTAAAAAGTTCATTTTCCAATTTTATCTCTTCGTATTATGTCAATGCTTAAATTGCTTTTACCATATGTAGATACCTCTATCATTTGAAAAAGAAGATTAGAAATAAGGCAAGAGTTGAAGCGTCTATAGTCAATGCTTACTTGGTCGAAGAGGCTTCTAACTTTACAACATACTATTTTGAGCCGCATGTGGTAACAAGAAGTAGGCGTCCAAGTCGACACGATGATGGCGGTGACGTCGGCCATTCCGCAAATAATTTATCGATTTTCGGTTTGCGGGGCGGTCGACGGGTAGATCTTATATGCGGTGGCTTGCGATGAGGAATACAAAGCTGCCCATCTTTATGTGTTCTTTGAACTGTTCGGAGGTGGAACCGTTTATCGGGTTTATTAAAAGTTGAGTTTACGAGATGATTTCTCTTCTAACTCTTCGGTGCGATAGTAATATATACTAAGTTATTTTTATGCTATCACTTCAGTATGTTTATTGGTCAATTGCACACCCATCATCCACAACTCGGACATCGTGACATTAACAAGGAGATTGAGACCCACTTTGCTAGCTGGTTCCGTAGCCATGTATGTAATGTCATGTTTGTGCAAATTATAGCATCTCTACTCTTTACAGTACTAATATTAAATTATTTGATTAGGTTTTGGGTGCGAGAATAATATTGACAATCAGCTTTTAAAGGACCTCTCAAGAGGCCCTTTAATGGCAGTTGAAGCATATTCCATTTACTATATTAATGGATATTGTTTTCACACCATGAGCCATGGAGAAGGAAAATCAACAATGAATTATGGGGTGTGCATTCGAGGCACGACTTATTCTCAATCAACAACTGAAGGAGACTATTATGGATTAATACAAGAAATACTTCGTGTACAATATCCTGGCTTGCCAGAGAAGAATACTTGTATTGTTTAAGTGTGAATGGTTTGATCCACGATCTCGTGACGAGTATGAAAGTTCATCCAAGGTACAATTTGGTGGAAATAAATCATAGAAAAAGGTGGCCAAAATACGAACCATTTGTGCTAGCCCATCAAGCAATTCAGGTATACTACTCTCCATATCCGAGTACAAGACGTGATATGCGTGATTGGTAGGCTGTTTTTCACGTTAAAGCAAGAGAGATTTTTGATGTTCCACAAGTTGAACACGCTTATCAAAATGACCATTCTATTGGCACACCATTACAAATTCAAGATGATCAACTTGATCCTCTACGTGATTGGGATGCTACAGGAGAAGAGGATGTCAGTAGGAGTGATGGTAATGATGAAACTACCGATGAAGAGATTGAATATGAGTCTGAAAATGAGGAAGATGATGCCGATGAATCGATTGAAATTGAGGACGAGTAAAATATTCTTTTTACATCTTCATATCTTTTACTTTTGTTACATATATTATTGTATATTATTTTTTAATTTGCAAGCTAACTAATCATTTGCTTTGTAGATATGCCTCGGAGTAGTTCATATTTTCGTTCTGAGCACCCCGCCCCATCTACCTCCAATGTTCCAGCGTCACAGACTCCACAGAATCCTTCATCAGATGGGAGCATTGCTGCTGGTGATAATACTACTACTTCTGTTGTCCCTTGCTCTATTCCTTCTTCATCGCAGCGACCCATGATACACATTCTTCCGGGGAGTGATAATGTGTAAGTATATCATATATGTTTACAAAGAATATAAAGTTTTACCCACAATTCAAACTATATTTTCAATACTTTTTGTTGAATAACTTTAAGTTTTGATCAATGTCTTTGTGTTAGGTTTGGACCCATAGAGATTCAATATAAAATTCATAACTGCATCTCAGACTGCATCAAGCTGAAATTTGATGTCCCGCACAAAAGGTGGTTGCATGTGGACTTTGATACGAAGAATACTTGGTTTCAAGAATTCGAGGCAAGTGTTTAATAATTAAATGTTATGTGATCTTCTTGCTCTTTTATAAAGTTTTGAGTTGAAGTATCTTATATTATTTCTTTTTATTGTAGAAACGATATAGATGGAGGGAAGAGGATAGTGAAATGGTTCGAAAAGCTTGGAACTCTAAGGCGGGGAGCTATTCGAGGGATTATTGCTTCGACCAAAAAGGCATGGATAAAGGATAGAGTTAAACTTCCATGGATGCTCGAGGATGTGTTTGATGCTATGGTAGCATATTGGCAGACGCCAAGAGACACTAGCACGATCGAGCAAAATTCTCGTAATCGTCGCAACCAGGGAGAGAATGCCTCATGCATGCATACGGGCGGACCCATTCCACATCTCGCACATGCATATCGCATTGTAAGTATCGAATAAATTTTAGGTATATGAATACTTAGTAAGTTAAATCATAAAGAAATTAATACCATACAAATTTATTACGAGCGACAAAGAATGGTGGTGTTCTACCAAATTCTCTTGAGCTTCACGAGAGAGTTACATCAACACGAGGTTGAAGGGAGGACGGAATTCATCACACCATATCATCGAGATCTTCATGTAAGTTATTATTATAGTATATTTGACTTAATATTTTTCATTGAATTCTTATTGATTCCTTCTAAAATCTTTACTCAATTTTTAGGAACGAGCTACTAGGATGGTTGAGGAGGTAGAAACACAAGTCTCCTCTACTGACCTCGACATCCGTTGAACACTGGAGCTGCTACGAGTCTCCGGTGGTTGATTATGATAACATTATGCTTACGGCAGCTGGGGGTGTAAGGAAAGGACGTGTCCCCGGTCTTGGTTCAGCATGTCAGCCTATCCTGAGTTCAAGGTCAGGAAGTAGCACATCTGCGAGGACTAGCTATGTTGATCACAGAGTCCTTCATGAGCTGCATGAGGATTATGGTCGCAAAATGCAAGAGATGCAAGCAAATCACGCTGAGGAGATGGCGCGTCAGGAGCAACTCATACTTGAGACTCGTCGTCAAATGGATGAGATAATGGCCACAATGCGGGTGCACTTAGAATCGTGCTCATCTAGAGGAGCCACAGACAATGAGAGGACTCATGATGATGCGTGATTGTAGCTTTGAAAAGCTAATACATTAGTTTTTATCGACTGTCACAACTTACTTATTACTATTCTGTGGTGAAGACAATTTTGTGATGCCTTATTTGCTTGTGGGAGTTGGATATTATTAGACTTTGTTTTATTTGTTAATCTATTCTATTTTGTACTTTGTGACTTGGGTGTTTGTTGATATGTTGGGTGTTTGATTATTGTTGATATGATGGGTGTATGGTTACAGGAGTTTGATTGTTGATATGTTGGATGTATGGTTATAGGAATTTAATTGTTGATATGATGGATGTATGGTTACAGGAGTTTGATTGTTGATATGTTGGCTGTATGGTTACAGGAGTTTGGTGTATGGTTATAGGAGTTTAATTGTTGATATATTGGGTGTATTGTTGATATGTTGGGTGTATTGTTGATATGTTGATTATGTTTACAGGATTTTGGTAAGGTCTTGATATGTGTATTTTCTGAAAACAGGTGAAAAATCAGACAGGGAACAGCTACGAAAATTCCGTGGCTAATTTTTTTGGCAATTCTACCACATTAACAGCCACGAAATTCCGTGGCTGATTACCAAATCAGCCACGGAATTTTTTTGTGGCTGATTAGATCAACCACAAAAATAATTTCAGCCACAAAAATTCCGTGGCTGAATTATTTCTCAATTAAAAAAATTTTCATTATATGAAATTAAATCAGCCACGAAATTATATACTCAGCTACGAACATTTCCGTGGCCGATTACCCTCGAAAACTATTTCCGTGGCTGATCACTTTTTAAATTAAATAAATTATTATTACTATTTATCAAATCAGCCACGGAATTTCCGTGGCTAATCACTCACGGAATGGTATTCTGTGGCCGATTTCTATTTTTTGAATTAAATAATTTTTAATTATTTTGAATTAATCAGCAACGGAATTTATTTATCAGCCACGAAATATTTCGTGGCTAATCACCAACGGAAATATTTTTCGTGGTTGATAAATCAGCCACGCCGACTTTAGCCACGGAAACTTTTCCGTGGCTGTTTCGTGGCTGAGTTCAATCAGCCACGGATTTCATCCAATCAGCCACGGAATTTGTCGTGGCTGATAGGTCAGTTTCTAGTAGTGATTATACTTCTGTACAAATTCGTCATGTGTAGTATATATATAGTACATTGGTCACTTTATATGTATGTATGTATATGTGTGTGTGTGTGTGTGTGTGTGTGTGTGTGTGTATGTATATATATATATATATATATATATATATATTATATTTGATGCATCATATGGTCTATGTATAATGCAAATATGAACATACATTTAATTACTAAGAGAGTTATGTGTATAATCGAAATTCTATGTATTACGTTTTATTACCTTTGATTTGGGTAATAAATACAATTTTGGGATATGAAAGCATGCCAATACTAATTAAACCTCTCATATTAGTAAGCCTAACAGGATCGATGCTAATTAAACCTAAACAAACACCATGATAATTATTTAGAATTGTTCACTGACGAAATATTTCATACTCTTAATCCGTAGCTAAGTAGGAAGTAGCTAAGTGTTGATAGAAATAAATATGTTTTCCTAATAGAGTATTGAAAAAGGTGAGAAAAATGACATATCCATCGCTAATCCGTCTCTAAATAGCGACATATTAGCGACGGATTAATACAGCGAGGGATTTGAGAGGGATTAGCGAGGGATTCAAAACTTATAACTTAAAACCACACGAACATTTTGAGAGGAATATGAAATTCAAAAAATCCCTTGCTAATCCCTTTCTAATACAACGCAATTAGCGAGGGATCAGAAAGGCATTAAAAACTCCATTGAGGTCGACCCTCGCTAATCCATCGCTGAATAATTCCCTTGCAAATCCCAACAACTATAACATCCCTATTCTCTCTTCCCTTTCGTTGTGTTCTTTCCCCTTTTCTTCGGCTAATCTATCAAATTCCTTCCAATCCCGCTGGCGACCTTACCTCCTTCTTGCTTGATTACCACTGAAAGACCATCTGACTAAAGCTGCAATTCCTTCCTACCACCGAACCACCAGCGACCTTCACTAATGCAAGGACGACTACCGCCGGCGCCGCAGTATCTCTACCTTAACCACTGTCGCTGGAGCTTGGGCATCGCACTGGACCTCAATTGATCAAGGTATTTATCTCTCTTTTAGTGCTAGAACTACTAGTTATCTTTATTATCCCTTCTCAGTTTAGTGTCATTTTTATGATCATTGGATTCAATCGCATGGGTTCTGATGCTTGTCTTCTTACTTCTGGAACCATTTCACTAAATTCTGAATTTGGTTGAAGCTGTGTTGAGCGTTCTATCTTTTACTGGATTCAAATGGAATTTATGCTATTGAGTTGAATTGTTGAGCTATGTGAAAATTTTAGTTGTCAAATTGTTACTTTGCCTACTTGATGTATATGGATGCTTCTATTAAGCTATATTGTTTGAGTTGTGATTGTCTATTGTTGCTGAGAATGTATGCGTGGTGTTAAATATTGTGTTTATAGGTTTGAGCAGGGAATAGAGTAAGTTGGGTGAGAAATTAGGCAAATATGTTGAGAGTCAAATTATGACTAGAGATTAGGATTTGGTGTGGTGATATTGTGAAAGATTTTGTGATTATAGTGGTTTAATTTTGTTGAACTATTGAATGTATTGGTGGTATTATTGAAGTTCTGGGAAATAATGCTGTGAAATGAATTTTTGATGTGTTGCAAACAAGGTGTTTGATGTGTTTTAGTGGGATCTAAGATTGTTGAATTGCCCTAAAAGTGCAAGTGAGACCTATGCAACTATTTTTTTAGATAGGAGCCTTAAGTGAGGCCTAGCTACCATGCTGCCGATAGCTTGGGTTCTTCAATATCCAATCGAAAATATAGCACACACCTTCACTTCTTGGCCTTACAATCCATCTTACTCAAGCTAGCATCACTCTTTGGAGGTTCGAAGAGACATTTTTTTTTGTGGTTTTGAGCTAAAAGACTAAGGGAATTTCATCATCTTGCTTTCCATTTTTCTTTGTGACCGAAAAGAGCATAGCTTCACCTCCTCCATTTTATTTCTTGGAAATCTTTCCTTACAAAAACATTCCATAGAATGACCAAGAACTTGAAGATCAAGCCTTCATCTTGTCATCTTTCATTGTAGAATATTAAAGCTACAAGAGGTAAGCAAAGAACTCATTTTCCTATCTTGTTCATTCCATATGGCCGAAAATGACCAAGCTGGACAGTGAACATGATTTGAATGTTTTATGCATTATTAGTCGAAATATGTGATGCAAACTTATTGTCCTTATGTTAGAGAGATAATATGTGCTATGGAAATAAAGTTTTATAAAGGAAGAACGCTTTTTATTCACTTGAAATGCTTAAAAATTGAAGTAGGGAACCTTCTGTCTAGATTTGCTTAAATGACTTTGGAATGCTTTGTTTGTGTGATTTCTTCATGAGGACATGATAAATGAAGTCTAGGAAGATATGGAATCACTTGAAATTTGATGTTTTGTGAAAGAAATACTGGTCTCACTGTAATTTTCTTCTCAAAATTGAAACTTGTTCTATGGGTGCCAAAAATTTGGTTTCCTATTGCTTAATGTTACTATTTTGATTGTACAAGAGATTGTTCATACCATGCGATGTAAAACATGCAAGATATAGAAGTCAGGATGGATTTAGATAAAGCTTAAGAGTGTATCATTTAGGTCTTTCTATGAAATGTGTTGGAGACTATTGGTTTTAGCTCAAATCTGATTGAACTAGTTATGTTTTTGCATATCCTCAGCTTCTTTATCAGTTCTATGGAATAGAGATAAGTTGCCAAAATTTGTCCCCAATGTAGGCTTAAGAAAGGTAACCTTCTCTCTCCCTACCTTTTTGTCCTTTATATGGAAGTGATAGGATAGAGAATTGGTGGATTAGGGGAATTGAAAAGCGATGAAAGCTTCTAGGAGTGGACTTGGAATTTTACACTTGGTTTTTTTGCTGATGATTTGTTCCTCTTTAGGGGGGACTTTACTTGCAAATAAGGTGCAAACAAGGTGTTTTAGTGGGATTTTATTATCTATTTGCTACCAGAAAATTTTCATTGTGAACTTGATAATTGTTTGGGAACAATTGGTATTTTATTGAATTCATACTAATGTGTCTCTTGGTAACTTGAACTCATTATGATAAATTTCCTTGATTTGAGTGTTGAATATCTAAAAACTTATTTCTTTAGGGTTAAAATAACTGCAAATTGTTAGGACATTTTATGAATGCCATGAATTTCTCCTTGAACTCAACTTGAGATTGGAAAACAAATTGGTGTATCTTGGCTCATATCAATTTATCTTATCGGACTTTTGAATTTCTTGTGATATATTTTTCATATTTGAGTTGATTGATCAACAAATTGAATTTTTAATATTGTGATAGAATCCTAATTGTTGAAAATCCTCATTTGAACTACTTGCCTACTAAGTATTTGATGAAATGCTTAAGTGTCTTTTACAAAGTCTTGTAAGGGTTCTTAACTTACATTTATATGTGTACATTTGATTATTTTATTTTGTGCGCATTTACCTAATGAGTTTATAGTGGTGCTATGATTGAGTTAATTGAGATCATATTTTGGATAATAGAATTTAATAAGGGAGTATGAGATATTAAGGATGAGGGTGAAGAGAGTTTGATGGGGAATATTTGAACAAGAGTTTGTTGTAGTTTAGTGGATAAAGCTTGGTCTTTATTCCTTTGTGGCTTGAGTTCGAATCCTAACTTTACCTAAAGCTTGCTTCCTTTTTATTTCCTTTACTTCTTTTGGCCTTAACCATACTTTGTCTAAAACTATAATGGCCTTAACCATATTTGAACTAATATGGGAGTTTTTCTAAAGTCTTTTTGATTGAATAAATGTTGAGTTATTTTTCATTGTGAAGGGAAAGGATATGATTTCTACCATGTTCATATTCTTAAGTGTTTATTAGGAGTAATGTATTTATTTCAAGAAAGTATAAATGAGTAGGCAAAAGAATGAAATTTGGAGGAATGTATTCATAAGCTGTAATATAGCTAGGAAATAGATAAAAATGAAGGAATTAAGGGAAAATAAAACATCATTTGTAACTGAGACTTGATTGATTATTTACTTACAACTTTATTAATTTTCTAAGTGTAAAGGTATGACTTTGTCTCTAATCCTTTGTTTTAGTCTCATTTGGCCTTTTGGAACTCAGAAGTTCACTGATGGATAATGCCTTTTAATCTCATTCTATTTACTTAATTGATTAAGATTTCTTTCCATCTGATGCCCAGACTAGATTACACTTATAATTTGTTCTATAGTAACCTTATGTTATTATTACGCACAAGTTAGACATACAATTCTTTATTGATTTGACTGGACAGACAAGCTCTTCTAAGGTAAGAAAATCCTCAAATTGCATTTTTAGAATCCCGTGAGTGATGGATGATCATTTCCCGTGAGTGATGGGTTATCATTCCCTATGTGTAATGGGTGATTACCCTCATAGTTAGTGTTGTTGATTAATTGTTATGAGGTTATTTGTGTTTTGTGTATTTTTTACAATAAATGTTGAGTGAATTGAGGTGGTTTTGTGCCTAGAAAATGTTCAAGTTATAAAGGAAACTCCGTCAAATTTTTAAAAAAAATTGAGGTAGTTTAATGCCAAGAAATTCTTATTATTTCTTACCTAGTGTATTTCCATATGTTTTTTTCTTGTTTTAGCACATGACCAACACTTAATCCACATAATCCTTCATCTTAATATCTCAAAATTTCCATATTTTTTTTATTCACAGATACTACTTCTCCTCTTTATTTTTCTCTTATATTCTTTTCTCTTATATGTTCTCTGCCATTGATTTTTTTTTTCCCCAATTCAGTTGAGAAATCCTTGTCTAGAAAATTTGCTATACAAGTACACCCATGTCAAATCTCTCTCATGGATGGAGGTATCCTTCTGTTGACATAACCATCCAATACTGCCTTATGTAGCCTCATATATCTACTTCAATGTTGGAACCAAAATTTGAATGCAAATTAAAGTTTTGGAACCAAAATCCTACTCAAGACTATTGGAAAAATCATGCAACAAGTAAATTACTCACAAATTTACTCTCTTGTCGGGAATTTCTTACAAATTTGCCCAAGTTTTATTGTGTAGAATATTTTATTGTCTTGATTAATTGTTATGAGATTATTTGTATTTTGTGTATTTTTTATAATGAATGTTGGGTGAATTGAGGTGGCTTTGTGCCTGAAAAACGTTTAAGTTATAAGGGAAACTCTGTCAAATTTTTTTAAAAATTTAGAATATACAACTTGATAGTTGACAGTATTTCTACAGTATCATTATTCAATCTTTCTTCCATAATTCATAACGAGTATATTATGGACCTCGACCTCCACAATCACCAAGGTTCTTCATTTGAATTATACAAGTGCTAATAAGCTACATGGTTATGGCCTAATTGTAGATGGATGATCGTAGTTGGATGTACAGAAGAAACGTACAGGGGATTAAAGGAATTACATCTGAGTTTGAACAAGGGGTCAAGCGATTCATTGCGTATTGTTTGTCAACTGGTCCAGCCTTAGTTATAAGGTGTCCATATGGAAGGTGTAAAAACAAAGCATACCTTTCTCTTGATGAAGTGGAGCTGCACCTGTACAGATTTGACTTTGTTGCTTATTACCGAAGATGGACTAGTCATGGTGAGAGTATTAATCCATCACCGTGTGATTTTACTGACACTTGTACGACTGCAATCGAGTCAGACTCTGATAATCGATTTCGAGATATGGTGATTGATGCAGTGGGACATCAATTTTCAACTGGACCTTCATCATCCGAGAATGTTGAGGGACCACCTAACCCTGACGCGCAGAAATTTTATGACATGCTGAGAGCTTCAGAAACTTCTATATGGGATGGATGTAAGAATCACAGTACGTTATCAGTAATTTCTCAGCTTTTGAATATTAAATTTGAAAATAACGTATCAGAGAAATGCTTTAATTAGGTGATGCAATTGATGAAAGAGGTATGACCAAGTAATAATAAGTTTTCGGATGACTTCTATCAAACAAAGAAGTTGGTATTCGGTCTAGGGCTACCTGTTCAGAAGATAAATGTCTGCCCAAATGAATGCATGCTCTATTAGAAGGATGATAGTGATAGGAGGGACTGCAAATTCTGTGGACATGGCAAATATATAGCAAAGAAGAAAGTTGCAAAGGATAAACAACAGAAAGATGTCCCTTTCAAAAAGATGTATTACTTCCTATTAATACTCAAATTGCAGAGATTGTTTGCATCCTCCAAAATAGCGGAGCACATGAGATGACATGCTGAGAGTTGACTAGAAGAGGACGTTATGAGCCATCCACGCGATGGTGAAGTTTGGAAATATTTTGATCGTAGTCATACTGAATTTGAAGTTCGAAATGTGTGTTTTAGGTTATGCACTGATGGATTTTCACCATTTGGAATGTCGGGAAAACAGTATTCTTGTTGGCCTGTTATTGTTACTTCATATAATTTACCTCATTCGATGTGCATGGGGGATCCATTTATATTTTTGATAGTCATTGTCCTGGGACCTAGGAATCCGAAGCATAAAATTAATGTCTATCTATAACCCTTGGTAGATGAATTAAGGATGATGTGGTTTAGTGGAGTCTCGACATATGGTATTTCAAAGAAACAGAACTTCTGTCTGCGAGCAGCACTTCTTTGGATAATAATCGACTTCCCGGCCTATGGGATGCTAAGTGGTTGGAGCACAGCTAGTAGATTAGCATGTTCGTATTGCATAGAGCAAACAAAATCATTTCACTTGCAAAATGGAGGTAAACAATCTTGGTTTGACTGTCACCGGCGTTTCTTGCCTTTAGATCATTCATATAGAAGATACACTAGGTCTTTTAGAAAGGATAAAGGTTGTAAGACTGCACACCCTGTACAACGCGCTTCTGGAGATGGTATGTGGGATAGAGTGTGCCATTTACCAAAAGTAACCGAGACAGTTGTGGAGCTTGGTAAGGATGATGGCAGAGGCATCTACCATAATTGGGCCAAAAGGAGTATCTTTTGGAATTTGCCATAATGGAGAACATATTTAATTCGTCATAAAATAAATGTGATGCAGAATGAAAAAAATGTGTTCGATAATGTCTTTAACACAGTTATGAATGTAAAGGGAAAAGCAAAAGACAATGTAAAGGCGTGACATGATCTAGAAGTATATTGTGATAGATTTGAATTACATGTGACTGGATTGGGTGATGGGAGGGCATCAATGCCAAAAGATAAATACTTTATTACACCCGAACAAAAGAGACTTTTACTTGAGTGGGTTAGAGATTTGTGACTTTCAGATGGATATGCTTCGAATTTAAACAGGTGTGTTGATTTGAATGAGCTCAAAATGTCGGGTATGAAAAGCCATAACTGCCATGTGTTTATAGAAAGGTTGCTTCCAACTGTATTTAAAGAATTACTCCCGGTGTCAATTTAGAACATTTTAACTAAAATCAATATTTTTTATCGTGACTTATGTTCTCCTAAACTTTCCACAACTCATATGAAGCAATTTGAAGTTAATATTGCATTACTCATCTGTAAATTGGAGAAGATCTTCCCACCCAATTTCTTTGACGTGATGGAGCACCTTATGGTCCACTTGTCATACGAGGCCAGGGTTGGTGGCCCTGTTTAATATAAATGGATATATCCGTTTGAGAGGTAAAACATTGTATATTATTATATCCATATATATATATCCACTATGTGAGTCAGTTTTGACCGTAAAAAAATGCATTAGGTTCTTATATCGTTTGAAGATCAAAGTTAAAAATAAGGCGAGAGTGGAGGGATCAATTTGCAATGCTTATTTAGTTGAAGAGGCATATGCATTCTTCTCCTATTATTTTGAGCCACATGTGCAGACTTGACATATAACTATGGCTCGAAATGATGAAGGTGTTCTTGATACAAACTCAAGTGATAGTGTGTTTTCTATATGCACCGTTCTAGGGAGGGTTTTGGGAAATATTTAGAATAGATGTCTTACTCTGGATGAATTTAAGGCTGCCACAAATTACATATACCTAAACTGTGAAGAGGTTCAACCATACATTACGTAAATATACTTATTGCTTGTTTCTTGATTTTTTACATTAATACTTAAAACAAGTATCCTTATGTGTTCATTTTGGTCTTTTTAGGAAATTCAAAAACGACTTGTAGTTGCATGCACCGAGTATAATAGACCCTGAAGTTGAAAGGAGAATAGAGTCAGAGTTTGTTGGATGGTTCAAGACTTATGTGAGTTGAGCAGATCCAAAATGGGACTTTAAAATAAATTATATTGATAATGAAGGTGCATTAACACTTTGTTTTTACTAGGTTCATGATCTATAATATCAAGTGATTGATCAATATTTGAAAAGCTTGGCCTGGGGACCTTCGAGACAAGTGAAATACTTCAATGGCTATTTTATAAATGGTTTTAGGTTCCATACACATAATCGGTCATTTGGAAAAAAATAATTAATAGCAGAATTTGTATTAAAGGCAACAGAGATAGTGGCAATGATTATTATGGAGTGTTGAAGGAGATTGTAGAACTTCAGTTCCTTGGGACTCCTTGTTTTAAAGTTGTCCTATTCAAGTGTAATTGGTTTGATTCAACGCTAAATTGGGGGGGGGAGGGGGGTTAAAATTCATCATCACTACAAACTTGTTGACATCAATTGGAAGAGGAATTACCCAAAATATGATCCATTTGTGTTAGCTCAACAAGCAACTCAAGTGTATTTCATATCCTACCCGGGGAGCAAAAGACCAAAATCTAATTGGGTAGCTGTTTGTAAATTGAAAGCTTGACATGTCATTGATGCACCCGTTATTGAGGCACCATATCAGGAGGAAGTAGATCACACGATAGTAATCAATCTGTGTGTTGAGAATGACAACTTTGGAAGGTTAGCAGATGAGTCCGGTATTGGAGATATAGTCGATGTTATGGATTTGGGCTAAATGATGGAGGAAGCACAATCGAACAATAAAAATGATGACGAGGAAGAAGAATGGGAGATAAGATCTTCTATAAACGACGATGTAGAAGGCTACTCATCCGATGATGACGGAAGTCTATATACTAGGACCAAGTTTAACTAATGTATAGAAACAATTATTAGTTATGCTATCGTTACATTACAAGCGTTTTACTTTATTTTATACTTTTAAATTTATTATTTTTTCTTCTCCCAAAATATGACCATTATTATATTTTTAAAGAATTCCAGCCACATATGGTTTCTGATGCCTCACCCGGTGATCAGTCAACGACTCGTGAATCGTCGAGAGTAGATGAGACACCATCCCAGAGCATCGCTCCATGTATACCTGCTTTACAGCCGTTACCCCCAGACGAGGATCGATCATAGTAGGTCTCTAACCCGATCCTAAGTTCTTCAGGATCTACAGTTGGTGCTCCCCGTTACTGAGGATACGCCACTGATAATTGAGTCAATTGGTGACTCGTAAGTTGACTACATAATTGCTTATTATACGCTTATCTTACCTCACAAAATTATAACTTTATCTTATATTACATACCTATTTTCTCTTAACAGGTTCACATATTCGGTTCGATATGTGAGGGAGATAGTTGAGATTTTTAGGCGACGCAACACTAGAGCTTATGCTACTTTCTCACAGGTTCCGATTGATGTTCGGAGCATGTGGTTCGATCTTTGGAGTGTGAGTTCGATATGTAACTTATAATTTAACTTGTTATTATAATAATAAACAATTTGTAGTATTTTTAATATGTTTTCTTACTTCTAATTACTTATAACGACTACTTTGATTTTGCAGTTTTTCTTCTGTTGGCACCTCGAGCATGCCGTACAGATTCGGGCTAATTGGGAGAAGAAGTGTAAAGCTAGACTTTCAGACGTTGAAGGCTCAGCAGAAGTATGGGGGTAGCTGCCCTAAGTGGATTTTCCCAGACCATTGGGTTTCTTTATCAGAGCATTGGGGGTCCGATAGGTGGCAGCGTATCTCTTCCGCTGTTAAGCGAAACAGATCCGCTGGTGAGGCGTCACACACAGGAGGATCCATTTCTTTTATTGAGCATGAGGAGCGGATGGTAAGTATAAAATTTTTTACTATTTGATATATCTGCTATTTTACACTTAGTTCATCATAAAAATTGACATCTAGTCATTTTTTGTTATAATAATAGCGGAGATAGTTAAGTCTTGACTTTAGCTACATTGACCTCTTTAGATGCACCCACATGTTTCAGGACGGGCCGAGGAAGGACCAATATGTCAGTGATCGATCACGTCATACGCTAGTAAGAATACACAATCTTATACGTTTTTAAGTTTAATAGTATTTATATGTTGATCGCTAATTTTAAATATTTTATGTGTGTTTCCTTACCCCAAATTCGATAGGATACTATCACTACTATTATTGAGTGTCATACACAGTCAGGTTCTCAAACAGATTCTATGAGTACAGTCGCACCAAGTAGGGTGCCTAACGAGAAGACACTATTTGTCGAGATGGATGACAGAGCATGCAAGAAAGGGTGAGTATACGGATTGGGCTCTAAGTCTTCGAGGGTGAGATAGAGGTTACAATAGCCATCTACATCTGAGTCATCGATTTTTTCTACCTCGTTTGATGTGAGCTAGTTATAGAGAGAGTTACACATGGAGAGGAAGAGGCGGGCGAGGATTGAGCATCAGGTACAGATATATCGGACTCACAGTCAGAGTTTGACTGAGTACCTGACGCTTATGTCTCAAAATTTAAATCTACCTCCACCAACATCGATGCCAGCTGTTCAGGAAAATGATGTTGAGGATGAGGAGGCTTCATCATCAGTCCTCCAGATTCACATTCTGATCATCAGCCAGGTCCTTCCGATCCACCCTCGCCCCCTCCGTTAGCTCTAACATCTGCACCAATTACTGCTTCATAGTTAGGACATTTGGACAATATTTTTATGTAGTATTCATATTTGTCATTATTATATTTATTAATTATACTATTTGATGGGTTTTTTTTATTTAATTGAATATTGGCATTACTTTGACAGATGATTTTTCCTCTAATATAGGACATTTTTTAAAAATATTTTTAAAATATTTTAAAATTATAGAATATTAGCGAAGGATTAGAGGGATTAGAGAGAAAAATAAATTATGTAGCGAGGGATTAGAGGTGGATATTCTGTCTGCTTAATCTTCCGTCGCTAATCCCTCGCTAATAGTGAGGGATTAGTGATAGATTCAAATATAGGAAATCCATCCATAGCTAATTCCAAGCTAATTTGCGAGAGATTAGTGACGAATATTTTTAAATCATTAATTTAAAAAGGAAATTCCGTAGCTAATCCCTCGCAAATTAGCGAGGGATTAGAGACGGAACAATTCCCTAGTTACGGGCATTTTACTTTTATTAATTATTAAGATAAATCTGTCGCTAATCCCTCGCAGATCCGTTTCAAAATTCATTGTTGAAGGTCATTGACCTCTAACTAATTCCCTCGCAAATTCTTCACTACTTGCGACGGAAATTTTCATCCGTCGCAAATATTTACTTTTGCGAGAAAGAAATTAGCGGGGGATAGCGACGGGTTAGCGATGAAATTGTCCCTCGCTAATTCTCTATTTTCTTATAGTGAGATATATAATTATAAACTATATATACTATTAGCAATGGCAACTGCGTCGAGCCCGCTTGGCAGACCAAGCACTGTGCGTCGGTCCGGGCCAGGGGGTAAAATCCCTGGCCCGCCACGGGTCGGCCCGCTTGGGCCCGCGGCCCAGAGTGCCGGCCCACCTAAGAGAGCCATTACCCAACGGCTCTCTCTGGTTTTTTTTTTTAATTTGGTCCTTTAATTTTTTTTTGCAATTTAGCCTCTAAAAAGGCTGAATTATTTATTTATTTTTTGTAATTTGGTCCCTAACCCCCAAAACTCTATAAATACCCCCAATTCAACCCAAAACTCATCAACACTCTTCAATTCTCTCAAACTCTCTCCAATTCTCTCTTATTTCCATTCATCTTTCTCTTATAATCCTCAAATTTATTCATTTTCTCTACAAAGAGTATTAGAATAGAATTTATTTATGTGTTATACTTTTTCAATTCTTCAAGAAAGTTTTCATATTTTAGAAGATTGTTGAGTAGCGGAATAGTGGATATAAGAAGTTAAAAGCTCAACAAAGTATTGTTATTCTTGAATCTTGGTCATCAACAAGTTAGTATTTCTTAATCTTACATTCTTTTATTTTAGCTTTATTAGTTGTTTATTTGTTTTAGTTATTTGTTTAATTTTTAAATTAATTTGTTATTTATATTTTTCAATTCTCTTATTTCATTATTTGTTAATACTTTTTTTTTTAACTTTTATTTGAATTTTGATTGCTTGTTTTTTTTTTTAAAGAAATAATGGATCCAAATCAATATCATCATTTTTCTTCATCCCAATCATCTGCACATTTTGATTTTAATATAGATCCAACTTTGAATTTAATAAATAATGAAATAGGTAATGAAGATGAAGGTCCTAGTAGGTCTAGTGTTAGTGTTTCACAATCACAATCAACTCCAATAATTAATCCCGACGCATCTAATATAGGTGAGGATGATGTTGAAACAACGGATGTTACAACTAAAGCAAAAACATCTATGGTTTGGAATCTTTTTGAAAAAGATAATGATAGTGATAGGGTAACATGTAAAATTTGTAAAGCGGTATATGCACATAAGAAGGGAGGAGGGACGAGAACATTAGTTAGACATATGAAAAGGTCACATAATGATTGGTTAGAAAACTTACTTACACAACAACAAATACGTACTACAGGAGGTCAAATGGTTGGTAATTTTCAATATGATCATAGAAAAAATAGAAATGCATTTGCTAAAATGATTGTTCAAACTAAATTACCTTTTAATTTTGCAGAAAATCCACATTATGAACAATATATGCAAAATAATTGTTAACCAGCATAGAAAAGAATTCCTAGAACAACATTAAAAAATGATATAATAAAGATATATAAAGAAATGAAAGAGTATCTAATTGCTATGTTTGATTCTTGTAATTGGAAATTTGCTCTTACTTGTGATGGTTGGACTGCAATTACTAATGAATCTTATTTATGCATTACATGTCATTGGATAGATCATGATTGGTTAGTACAAAAAAGAACTATTTGTTTTAAATTATTTGAATATCCTCATGTAGGTAGTAGTATAGCTAGAATGATTACTCAAACATGTCGTGAATATAGGATTTTAAATAAAATTATCTCTATTTCTTTAGATAATGCTTCAAATAATGATTCTGTCATAACAATTTTAAAAAATACTATGAATCCTATGTTAGATGGTATTTTATTTCATACTAGGTGTGCTTGTCATATACTTAATTTGTGTGTTAAAGAAGGATATAAATATATTGATGATATTGTTAATATAATTAGAAATGTTGTTTTATTTATTAAAACCTCCCCAACTAGGCAACAAAATTTTAAGGCATTATGCCGATAACAAGGTGTATCTTTCAAAAAATTTAGATTAGATTGTAAAACTAGATGGAACTCAACTTTAGATATGTTTGAAAGTGTTATACCTTTTCAAAACCAACTTATTGAATTTTGTAATAGTAATAATTTTCAACCTCTACTAACTGAAACTCATTTTGAAAATTGTACTGCACTTTCAACATTTTTATTTACTTTCAAAGAAGCTACTGAACTTTTATCGGGATCTTATTATCCCACTACTCATCATATTCTTCCAACACTTGCTAAGGTAGCACATATTTTTGGTGAATATATGTATCATCCCCAATATGATTTTTTTATGAGAAGTATGTTTGAAAAATATAAAAAATATTATGAAGATATTCCTATTTTATATTGTATGGCATTGTGTATGGATCCTAGAGTAAAGACGCTTGGTTTTCATAGTATTATTGAATATTTATATGAAACATTAGATTTTGATGAATCACAACCACTTAAACAATGTATGAAAAAAGGCATAAAAGATAAAACAGCTAAAGCTTTATTTGACATGTATAATTTGTATGAGTTTGAGTCTTCTTGTTCTAGTTCTCCTAGTTTAAGTAGGCAAGCTTCATCATCTAGTAGTCACTTTCAACCTTCGCGAAAATCTACCTCATCAATTTCATCAGTATTTAATCCATGGGGTATTATGAAACGTCAAAAAAGATCGACTACTACCTACAACGAGATGACAATTTACGAGATGTAACCCTTGGTAGAAAATGAAGATCAGCATTTTGATATTTGTGGTTGGTGGAAGGCTCATGTAAGTCAATACCACATTTTATCTAAAATGGCACGTAATCTTTTGACACCACCAGTCTCTATAGTGCCATCGGAAAGCGTCTTCAGTGAGAGCACTCGAACAATCGATGAAAGAAGATCTCGATTGGCTCCTCAAACTTTGGAGATGTTAATGTGTTGTAGTAGTTGGTTTGCAGCCGAAGATAGGACGGCTAATTCGTGGATTATTGATGATGACTCAGATGATGAATGGGGTGAACCAAGTAGTTAGTTTAGTATTTTTGTAATTAGGAATTTAGGATAAGTAATATTATGTATTTAATTTTATTTTTAGGATATTTATTATATTTTTAAATTTTAATCATTGTAATATTTTTAAGAGGTTTAGGCATCAAGTCCCCCTCTTATGTAATCTTTATTTTATTAATTAATAAAACAGGTAGGGGTCCAAGCCAAACCCCCCACTACTTCAAGGTGGCTTTTTTATAATTTTAAAAAATTTTGTTAAGTAGGAAAAAAAAAAGGAATAAGCCACGGGTTGGCCTGCACCGGCCCGCGGGCCACACGAGCCAAGGTCCCGGTCCGGTCCCAGGGCCTCTGGCCCAGGGACTGGCCCACCCTCCCTCGGGCCCAGCCCGAAACTGTGCGGGCCGGCCCAGTTGCCACTGCTATATACTATATTGGCTGTTGGGGGCTAAGCGGGTCATGGATGGGCCAGGGATCATGCGATCCCCGTCCCCGTCCCCGACCCGATCCTGCCTAACCGACCGAAGAATGAAGTCGGTCCCCACTTAAATCGGGGAATTTCCAATCCTGTCGGGCCTGGTAAGGCCGGGCTCCCGCTGTATTCCGAAAATTGCCATCCCTACTTTCCACACTCTCTTGAGGGTGTGTGTGTGTGTTTGGCTCATAAAATACACACGGAACGATTATCTTGAGAACACGAGTCACAAACTTAAATCCATTTACAAGTAGCACATATAAGATATATAATATGAATTCTTAGTCCCTCAAGGGAGTTACTACTTCTTGTCCCTTTGCTTGAAGAACCATGTGGAACTGCATGTTGGAAGTAGTCTTTTTCACCTTATAAGTTTTTCTTAGGTGATCAGAACTGGATATTTTGCTTGTTTCTACTAATGTATGGTTCTTTTGAAGTAATGTTCAGGAAAAGAGACAAGAAGTCCAGATAATTCAATTGGTCGTAATTCTTTTGATACTCACGCTGTGAATGAATGACCATGGAGTCAAATTATTCATTTGATTGAGGCCAATCCAAACTAACTAATTAAGACACATATCAAATTTAATTGATCTGTCAAAACTGTGGTATCGGTCAACAAATCTCTTGGCAAAGGAAGGTTCTCTTAAGAAAAGAGAGAAGAGAAAAAATAAAATAAAAAATGTTCTACGAACACCATCCAAGCAACTTTTCTTGTCAAAGGCAAAATTTCCACTTCTGTTTATCTGATTGTCTGGGTGATGAACCGATGAAGAGTCAAAAAGAGAAAAGGGGAAAAAGCAAGGAAATGAGCTCTCATTCGAACATATGCACCACCTACCCTTTGATATGCCAACATCTCATACAAAGATTTTATATCTTCAAATATTGCGCACCATATGGCAAATCATTATTTTCATGTACAACTTACCAAACTGAATTTATCTAGCATTAAATTTTAATTTTTTATCATAGGAATTAGATGCCGGATCATTGTTTTATTTTTTCAATGTAAAGTTAAATTGATTTACACTTGAACATAATTTCCCTAATTATCAATACAGTAATCGGGCCGATAAGCACTCTAAATATTACTTTAAACATTTAAGTTCGAATATTAAGGAAAAGATAGAACTTGCTAATAAATTCAGTATATTATGAGTTGCCAATAATATACCTTTATATATACAGACTACATGGCTTGATGCAATAACGGAACCAAGGGAGCCGGGAAGGGGTGTCTGCCCCCTCCCCTCAAATTTTTTAAAATTACAAAAATTTCTTTAAAAATTAAAAAAATTTAATATAACCTTCTAAAATTTTACTTTGGCTCCGCTTCATTTTTTTTCCCCCCCAGATGTTATACTGTTACCTTCTAGCATATATCTTCATTCCTAGGTTGACAGAAGATTCTATTTAAGAGATAGTTGCATTAGGATTTAAATATAATCTAATATATTTTATTCATTAAAAAAAGAAAATAATTCCAATAACATAATGAGGAAGGGAATAAAAGGTGCATTGGTCACTCAAATTTTCATTACAACCCTCTTTCCATTGGGTCACTAAAACACATAGTACTCATAATTTGGTTCTACCTTTTTGTTGGAAAGTGAATAAGGAAGGCACATCAAACACTGGAACTGTAAATGCTGAATAATTAAAGAGGATGTTCCATGTCTCTTCATACTGAACTTCACGACCCTCCATTATTTTGTTAACTTTTTCTTTTTTCATTTTTCTTTTGAGTCTTAGGATGGAAATTCAGAGTTCAAAAAATCAATGATTGAATTGACCAATTTGTTTTGAAACTTTATATGCTGCAGGTCTCATTTGTGTAATCCCTTCTAATTCAAGTTTTGAAAAACCAATGTGAAAAGCCATATTCCAAAAGTGACCTTACAAATTTTGATTTAGTTATTAATGTTGTATATGTAAAATGATTGACATTAAGGATTTGAATGGAAATTTACAAATCACTGGGCATCAGACCAGCAAAGTAGATGAATTGGTACAAGTTCTATAAGTGGCTTAACAAAAATGGCTAATATAATTAAGTAGAACGATAACGTTTTGAATAAGATAGAGTTATAATTCTATAATAACAAAGAAACATAAGACTCAAAATCGTAAAAATTTATTTAAATTTCTGTAAAAAAGAACTCTTATATCATTTTGAGGTCAGTCTATACAAGTGCAATTTTCTTCATTCTCTGTTTATGTTTCTTACATTAAAAACTAAAGTCCAACTTAAATATTTAAGTACAATTAAAGGAATGATTTTAAATTTTTTATTTATGATTTGTTTATTCTCTTTTAAATAATTGAGCCAGTGTCTAACCATAATACCCTACCTCACCTCGGATACCCTATCACTATAAGTTGACATTGCCTTTTTGTAATGCAAATAGTTTCTAAAATGTTCATGCTTTTTCAAAATTTCAATCATCCTTTTTTTAAATAGACTTCTCTCTACACCTTTTCCACCTCTTTGTGTAAGATTTTACTATCAAATAAACCGATAACTAAGAATGAATGATTGCTTGCTCCTGGGATTAATATGTTTGCCAACTTAGCCAGCCCCCCACTTTTGGTGCTTCACATGACTTTTGATAATTATGAGGAGTGCCACAATTAGACAAACAATGTTCTCCAAAGAATTTATTCTCATTTTCGCTTATCTTGGTGATTGTATGGTGCCTCTCAAATTAGACTTTCTTTTAGGCATTAAACTCATTATTTGTTATCCAATAAACTATGACCATTGGCTTTATAAATCACGAGGATCATATACTTAAAGACACAGCTATTTGAACGAGATCTCGTACATTTTTATCTGATAGAAATCTCTCTTTCTCGTTCCCTCTCTCTTTTTATTATATAATTTCAAAAAATACACACAATATACATGATACAAATTTTAAAAGTAATGATCTATAAAATTCATGTCTTCTAAGCATTTTCTTATCCGGACATATGATTCCCTGCATACAATTAACCCCAGTTCATAACTCGGAATGCATAAAGCCCAAATGCTTTCCAAGAAGTCACATTACACTACACACAAGTACAGCAGCTTTCACTTTTGGCCTCAGTTTTAACACCTAAGGCCAAGGTATATCTTCAATAGAATAGCATAGAGTGGCATTGATGGTCTCAGATTTAACTCCAAAGGCCTGTGTATTTCTACAATAGAATCGAACAGAATGACATTGATGGTCATCATGCATAGGAGAATTGGTGACTAAAATAGATCAGAGGTCAAAGTGGAAGCAGTGGGTGTGAATTTTTGCAGCTGCAGATGTGTGGGAACAAATGGACAAACAAGGTTGCCTTTTCTTTCTTGGGACCCCAAAAAACAAAACCCAGAAGAAAGAAGAATTCTGCTGCTGCTGCTGCAGCAAATGCCCGTAATCAACTGCGCCGGAAAATGATTGCGCTTTTGAACTTCTCCACTAGAATTCACTGCCAAAAAGCACACATTTGTGAAGAAATATTCTTCTGCGTTTGTCACCTTTTTTGTCCTACTTTTTTGTTGGTTCTCCCATTTCTAGTACCCTACTTGTTCATATATTCTATTAGTATAACTTGTCAAACTCAACGACACAATCCCATATAAGATCTAGTACACATACTACCATAAATTCTATCTTTATATTAAAAAATTATATCTTTTAAAAAGTATAATGTGTATTATGTGTAATATAAAATTTTATTTTAATAATAAATGAAAGATAGATTTATGTAAGTGTTTTCTTTATGATGTAATTAGAAGCTATATGAGCTAGTTTTACACACGAGATTATGAGTTAAAGTCTTATTGTGATAATAATTTAGGTTAAATTCAAAAAATATTATGTACTTTTATATAATTTGATAATTGAGTATTTTCATTTGGCTATAGTACCGCTAGTATATTATCTCTTGTTTTATCCAAAAAGAAAGTATATATTTGATATAGCAATTCTTTATATTAATAAGTACCTTGGGCAAGTGCCGCTTTGACTGCTGAATCCTATATTGATTTGGAGTTGGGAGATATCAAACCTAACATTTACAATGCAGAGCTTTATTATTGGTTTTTAACTAGTGTGGATTTATAAATATAGTGTGGATTTTTTATGGAATAAGTGTAGATATATCTTCATTGGCTAAAAAGATGCTTATTCAAAGTTCAATGGGACTAGTAGTATTAAGGAAAGTTTTTTAGATTCTCCAATTGCTAAAAACCAAAATTGTAAAATACAAAATTCATCACATCAGTCCAAATTACTCACTATAATTTTCTTTTCTTTATTTGTCTCCTTTAATTGGTGCACGCATATTAAGCAAACTTTAAAATTTATAGAGTCTAAGAAAAAAAAGACTAAATTACCCTTCTTAAATATTGTAAAGTTGGTTTGAAAATAAAAAATTAATTAATGTCATGATTTAGTAGAATAATAAAAGGGAATTAATTAATGTCATGCATGATACAAGTTCGTCGCTAATTAGTAACGGATGCTAGGAAGCTATGACAAATATGCTTCGTTAATTAGCATTTTTTTGTAGTGTGTAAAAAAAATAAGTATATCAATTGATCATGTGCAATGGGGATGACTTTTTTTAACTAGAATTTGTATTAGAAAAGAGAATTGAGAACTACTTAAAAGATTATAATTTCATTAGGGATTATAACAATAAAAAAAATTATTAAGGATGAAAATATTACAAACCTTAAACTTTAAAGATCAAATATGTTAATTTCTCAATAATAAATGATAAATATATACTTGAAAAAAGTAATAAATAATTTTTTGATTTAAAAAATAATAAATAATCATATATAAAAAAATTTCAAAAGTGATAGATAAAAAAGATTGACATGCGAATCGTTTAGGGGGCTAATTGATGCAAAAGAGTTCAAGGGGTCTCAATATCACATTCATATATAGCTTGTGAAGCTTTCTCAGTTATATATATAGAGCCCAAAGTCCCAACATGTTCTAAAAATAGAGTTTTGTTCACCTCGAAGTACAGCAAGAACCTTGAAACTTCCTAGTTACCTCTGCTATGCTTTATACTAGAACTGGAAATTCTGCTTCAATTCCCATTGGTTCAAAGAAGATTGAGAGCTTCTAACATTCAACTCTTCTGAACCCAAACTTTTGTCTATCATCTCTGTGATTTCTTGGTGAGATTTACAGAATCTTTAACCTCACAGTAGGGTATCAGAAAAAAAAAACCAGGTTTGATTCTATCTATAAGTGATCCCAGTACACCTCAATTACTTCCTTACATCTCAATCTTTTTCAGCTCCGCACACACTTATGCAAGCAGATTGAGGCTTTTCTTGATAAAGTTTTCCTTGAATGTCAAGATTCTTTCTTATTCTTTCTCTGTGACCTCTGAGTACCGGGCATTTTGCTGCGTTTTTGCGTGTGGATCTTTTTCTCTGTCTGTTTCTTTGACTCATTGTTCTCATTTTTGCTTCAGAGAAGGGTTCTTCTGCTGAGTCTCTGTGTATAGTGGAAATGCAGTCTCTGGCAAGTATATATGAAGTAGGGAATTATCCAGAATCTTACAACTTTCTTCAGCAAGTTTTGGGTTCAGTTGAGCTGTTCAATATTAGGAATACAAACGTCAGTGGACTTTCCATGGCTGAGGCAAAAGCAGTTGCAGCTAACAAGAGCCACAGTGAAGCTGAAAGAAGAAGAAGAAAGCGAATCAATGGTCATCTTGCTACTCTTCGCAGTCTCCTTCCCAACACTATCAAAGTAAGTTTTGCATTCACAAAACACATTGCTGTTAATGAGCTCTCACAATTATATACTGCTGTGATTATCTCACGAAAACAACAAGCTAATTTGGAAACCAGTCTTTACTGAGTCTTAGAAGAAAACCCGCATAGAGTGTTTGCACGATTTTAGAAGCTAATTTGAAAGATAGGAACACTATTTTTGACATAGAAATAGCATTCGTTATCTTGCTAATCGTCTAATTTGGTGATAGGCGGGACTAGAATTGAGGTCTTTAACCAGTGGTTTATTCGTTAGCATAGAAAAAACACTACATCTATTATACAAGAAGTGTGACGCAAATATTTTATTCTAATGGCAGTCGGACAAGGCTTCATTGTTAGCGGAAGTAGTCCGGTGCATAAGAGAGCTAAAGAAAACAACAGCAGAGCTAGCTGCTAATGGGGAGGACTTTATCACCACGTTCCCAGGTGAAGCTGATGAACTTAAGCTGTGTTACAGTGACGGAGATTCGGGCACCATAAAAGCAACTGTATGCTGCGAGGACCGGCCGGAGATAATACTGGAATTGACAAGGGCATTGAATTCAGTAGAAGCAAAGGTTATAAAAGCCGAAATGGCCACCGTGGGAGGGAGAACAAAAACTGTTCTATGGGTGCAAGCTTCAGCAGCTGCTGGAGGTGGAGAGGAAGGGTTGACGACACTCAGGAGAGCACTGAAGGTGGTCCTGGACAAGTCCGTTTTCTTGCCTGGTCCTGGCCAGGCTATGCCGGGCAACAAGCGGCCCCGTCTCTATCATTGCTGAACTTTTGACGTTCATGGTCTTTGAATTTTTCTCAGTGCGAAGGGTGGGAAGGGGGACCAATGATCCTTGTGGAGATAGAAAAGGGGAATGGTGATCATCATGAATGGTTTCCCAAAATTGAAACGTAAATAAGTAGGCCAGTGTTGTCCGTCCGTAGCTGCCATATATGTACTTCCCTATTTTATGAATGAAACTTTCAAAAATAGCAGCGATGTCAAAAGTTGGATTCCCATCGAGTTGTATGTTTCATCCTTATCTTCTCTTATTATAAATGCGTATAAATTAATTAAGTTATATATCATTATTTTAGTTATAAATTGTTTAAACATACGGGTGTAGAAAGTGGGAAATTTTGGATCATGATCAGATTATAAAGTTATTTTGAGTATTTAATCAGGGGAGCCAATGGTTGAGATCAGCACCGTCCTTTCCTTAAAAAAGAATGCAGATTAAGAAAGGGAGGAAAAAGAGTGGAGAATCTACTGCTGCTTTCATTAAGAAAGGGCAGATTATTCATTGTCTTGAATAATCATGATAATTTTCAATGAGTTATGTGACGGTAGTGAAGGATGCAGTATTTTACAATTCATTTTTTCTTTTATTTTAGAGTGGTCTAACTAGTATAATTGAGTTATGGTATAAATATACGATTTTAGAATTTGATATTATAATATTTTGAAATAGTTCTTAAAAAAAAAAAAAAATTCTTCCTATCTATGAATGTAAATATTATTCGAATTATGTAAATTTTTGTATTTTTTTAATTTTAGTTCTTTGTGCAACAGGGAGTTTTATATATGGCATCACTTCTCATTAGATTTTTATTAAGATGGAAAAATAAAATTCCCTTTGTATTTTGTATAAGGGTCGGTAAAATTAAAAACATAATCCTTCTTAATTATTGTTATTATTGAGTAAATAATTAAGTATTTAAGTATTTAATTTGTAATTTAAAAGGGTCCATATTGAATATTTTGATGAATCAAGAGGAAAACGCCATCTTAGTTCTTGCATTTGATTCATGGGTCAAATCCCGTTTTGAGAAGGTTAGCAACTAACTATAGAAGATCCAATCCAACACAACTAAATTTCAACCACCCATTGAATCTTTAAAGCTTGTTCAGCCTTATAAATAGACATTGGGGTTTGACACTAAATTGTTCATCCAAAACAAAGTACAAATTTAAGAATTTTCCTAATTAATTTATTGAGTTACTTTGTAAGAGATATAAGTGAATAAAAATGAAACTAATAATCAGGGACAATTTTGGGATAAGTCGAAAGCTAAGTTCGTCTTACGGTGTGAACAAATTGATCCAAAAAGAGTGCACTTGAATTGGATCATTTTTTTAAAAAAATAAAAACTAGTAAATATAATTTTAAATTTTATAAAAAATCTATACTCTACAAATAAACATTGTAATTTACTTGGAGGGAATAAGAGGGCTGACATTAGAGGAGGGCATGGGGCTGGCAGGCCGAGCCTAGAAATTGCAGCCCACCCCACGTTCCCCATTCCTCTCTTCCAGCAAATTCCCCGTAACGAGAAAGTTGGGCCTATTTAGTTTAAAATTTTCTAATTGAGTCTAAAATTGAAGAAGAAGAAGAATTTGTATATAAAATTTACGGCTTATATATAATAGGGTTGAGTTTTCAATTTAAGTAGGTAAATTGTCATCTATAGCAAATAATA
Source organism: Voacanga thouarsii (assembly GCA_026120185.1). NCBI lineage: Eukaryota > Viridiplantae > Streptophyta > Magnoliopsida > Gentianales > Apocynaceae > Voacanga > Voacanga thouarsii. The sequence continues at coordinate 3,995,036 of JANUWF010001205.1, forward strand.
AAATTATATATATTTTGCAAATAAAATTAATTTACATTAGATCAATTTTTTCACTTCAAAATAAGCCAAAAAAGTTTTTTTAAAAATAAAATTCCAGTCCAAACAGAATAATTTAGTGGAACAATTACAAATAAAAATACTACTATAGGATGCATAAGAATTGGATGTTATCATATAGCATCTATAGGCAATTTTATTGGAAAGTTAATCATCTCGTGGGCAGATTAGACGAAAATATAGCACAATAATATTTCCAATTTACTTGTTTTCAAAAAAAAAAAAAAATCGAGTAGCTAAAAAAAAAAAGAAATTAAATTTAGAAAATCTTTTAACGACAATAGATAAGTAGAATCGGACCAAGAAGACTTTCCTAATTGAGCCGTTTTGACAGTCCAGCCTAATTTGTCAGTTGTCCGAAATTTCAAGCGTACCACTAATTTTGTAAGGCCCAATACTGGGGAATGCTTGCTTCTCTAAGTTGAGATTTATTTATTTATTTATTTTTATACATTATGAGATGACATAATGTCTTTAATTAATTGAGCTTAGCTACCCCCTCTTCGAACCAATTGGCTTTCGCAGTTGCCACCACTTAGCTCTTCATCTTTGACGCGTTACATTTAATTTATTATACCATGTTTCTTCATTTTTACTCAACAGATTGGGCTGCATGCGTGTCCTGTAAATCTGGATTCCTTGGTGTTTCGTTAGGAAATATCAGAATTTGCACCATTCCACATTTTCTAATTTAGTTGAGAAGATGAACTAACAAAGATATATACTTCTTCCCGGCCGCTTACCCAAACTACACCTAATCAAACACTTGGAAATCTTCACTGGCAGATCCCTTAGCTATAAAACACTAGGAGTACTGAGACATTCTCAGAATCTCAGTTCAAGCCGAAATCCACAAACATATCTTTGGAATTCAAGCTTCAATCATCAATGGCTGCTTATTCAAGATTTTGCTTTGTTATGAGCTTCATTGTAGCACTCTCTTTCTCAAGCATTCATGTAAGCCAGGCAGCTCGCAACCTCTTGCAAACTTCGCAGCCTGCGATTCCTTCTCTCCCATCATTACCTCAGCCTGCATTGCCGAATATGCCAAACATGCCTACGGCCACATTGCCACCATTGCCAAGCACTCCTTTGCCAACGTTCCCAGCCAATCCATCGACTTTGCCACCATTACCGAGCACTCAGATTCCAACTATGCCTACCTTGCCTACGGCTCCTAAGGTGACACTACCTCCAATGCCAGCAATTCCTTCAATTCCGACGGCAATCCCTTCGATTCCTTTTCTCTCTCCACCACCATCCAATTAGACTCCTCGTTTGTTGCTTATTTGGATTGTTTTATTATGAACCAGATTCTGCTTTATTGTTGTTATTAGCATTTTCCATATGATATGTATCCATTGTCAGATATGCATTTCAATACATTGCAATCATGATATACTATTAAAAAAATATATATTATGTACACATTGAGGTTGTACTTGTTGGTGTTTTCTTAGATTTTTTTTTTTTTGCTTTATTTTGATTAATGAATTAAAAAATAAAGTCTTTATGTGTCTATCAATCAAATGTTTTATTTTGCCAATCGGGTTATATATCAATATACGCCAAAACAAGATGGGACAGTTTTTAAACCACCCCCAACCAGAAAAAAAAAAAACCGAAAAAAGAGTTATGGACTCTTTTCTTGACAAAGAAAATTATTTCGTTGTCGGAAATGAAAAGTTGAAATGTTTGGTCATTCTTTTAAATGTCGAAACGTAGACCTAGGAATTGCAAATGGATATTATTCATAACTTCACAAAGACAATGCATGTTCTGAAAAAGCACAAGACAAATAAAAGTTTTTCTTCCTCGCAAATCTGCTTTTTAAAAATTTTGCCTGGCTGGCTCGCTTGCTAGCTCCTCACTCCCCTATCATCATACTTCGAAAATAAAAGCTATTAGATACTGATTGTCCAATTTCCTTTTCGTTTCAAACACTTTGTTCTACTCTTGCCACACAAGAAGTCCTGGGTTCTTACAAACCTTTGATATATTCTTCAACAGCAGGGAAACTGAGCTAACCTATATGGTTACTTCTGCAGTTCCAGTTCTGGATATATGTCTCCCTGTAAATAAGAGAAAGAAAAATGTGTTCATCAACCCAAAACACAAAAGTATCCTCTGCAAACTCCAACCAATGGCATCTGCTTCTTCCAACATGATCGTTTCTTTGTGTTTCATCTTAGCCCTTCTAGAGTCAAGCTTCCATCTAAGTCAGGCAGCTCGCCAGCTATGGAAAACTCCTGATTTTATGGTGATACCAGAATCGCTTGAAACCGCCTCATCACGGTCCCCGTCGGAGGCACCAGCAATACCGCCTACTACTGATCCTTCCCCATTGCCACCGTCGCCTGCACCACAACCATCGGCTACAGCGCTTGTTATGTTCTCGACCAAGCCCACTTCCTTGCCAATGACTCCAGAAAACTTTCCATATCATATAATATGGAAATCACCATTGGAAACTCCAAAAAGCAGTGATTTTCATGTTCCTTGGAATCCATCACCATCTAAGTAGGCCTTCTGAAATGGCCAGTCTCCGGACATGATTCCCTTTTTTCTGCTATGGATTTCCCATTTTTCGAAATTACTTGATGGGATATATATATATATACTGTATTGGTGATTTCGGGGTTTCTCTGAAGCTGCAGAAATCTCCATGGTTTTATCAGAAATCTTCATTTTTATTGTATCTGTTGGCGACCTCTAATCATTCAATGGGAACTCCATATATTAATTGAATAAATGATCAATCATGTTCCGATGGATCTGTCTATTGTCTTTAATTTTCTCTACTGTTAATAAAAAGAAAAAAGAAAATTAACCGATTCAATATCTTAACATTTACATTTTAGAGGTTTAAGTTAATTTTTTTTCCTAACTTTTTATGTCATCTAATTATTATTTTTGTGCGATTTTAGTCCTATTTTTGGGTTCCATTTGACTAACGGAATCCAAAAAGAGGATTAAAATTGCACAAAATAATAGTTAGGGGACCAACAAGTTAAAAAAAAAAGGACCTAAACATTGAAAATATAAAAATTAAGGGACTGAATCGACTAATGTTTCTATAATAATAAAGTAATTAAAAAATGTCTCTAAAATTGATAAGATTTCGGAAGGATTTAAGATGAATTCTTAAAATTTTATTTTTTTAAAAAATAAAGTAATATAAGTATTCGTTGCAAATCTACCCCAAATTTAATTAAAATTTGAAACAAATTTGGAATAAATTCTTAAAAATATAATTTTTAATAAAAAATTAAAATAATTTAATAAAAAATCCGTTTCAACTCCATCCCAACATGCAAAATTCTTATAGAGGAATCCATTCCAAGTTAAAGACGGTTAGTTAATAAAAAAATTCAAAAAGAAATTAATAAAGGTATTATTCCTAACTTTGAGTGGAATTGGGGATAGATTCTTAGAAAAATTTATTACTTAATGAAAAATTAAAAGAAATAATTAATAAAAGAATCCAACGCAAATCTATCTCAATTTTAGGAGAAATTTTGGAAAAATTCTTAAGAAAAATTTATTATTTAACAAAAAATAAAAAATAATAATTTAATCAAGAAATACTTCCAAAATTTAATTAATTTGCATCGTTGATGTTTTAATTTTTCTTTTAATTAATCCAATAGAATGGCTAGTATAATCATTTTATTAATAATTTTTTTAAGTCTTAGATACGATATAAGTTAAATGAATAACTATATCATTAATTTGATAATCACATATTCGAAATTAAGCAAATGTCACAATGTAACATTATTTAAAAACTTTGATAAAATGAAAAATTATATCCGGTGTGATTAAAATTTAATATATTTACTTTTTTTAACTTTTGTAGAAAATCTAACAATTAGATTATTAATTTGTGAAATTTATATATACTTTACAAGTATGCTTGAAAAATTAACCGATTCAGTCATTTAACTTTTATTTTTGATGATTTTGATCAATTTTCTATTTTATCAACTTGTTAGGTCCTTTAATTATTATGTTTGTATCGTTTTGGTCATTTTATTAGGATTCCGTTAGCCAAATGATGGTTTGACTAACAGAACCCTAAAAAAAGAACCAAAATCACATAAAAATAATAGTTAGAGGACCTGAAAAGTAAAAAAAAAAATGAAGGACCTAAACCTCCAAAATATAAAAAGTAAGGAACTGAATCATTAATTTTTCAAAGGAAAAAAAATCTAATAAATTAATAATAACACTAGCGCCTTCTCATCTTATTATATGAAATGTTCGTAATACTTTTAACTTTTTAAACGCAAGCTATATATATTTTTTGGGGGAAAAGGAAAGGAAGAAATGAAGGTAAAGTACATCAATTTTGATGCTGGTGAAATATAAATGTTCATATTTCAAACACATTTGGCTTATTCTATCCGTCTAGCTAGAATTTGAGGTCCACATTCTATTTTGAGATGTACCAAAATAAAATGTCCCATTTTTAAGAATATTTATATGTTCAATCTTGGTTTTTATAATTGACAATTTTTTTTAAAAGATACAAATTCAGCAGCGTTGAGTTCAAATATGTTTATCGAGAGGGGAATATGGTGGCAGATCATTTTGGCTAATTATGCTTCAGATCAAGGGCGTGATTTTAATTTCTCAAACTCATCTGTGCTACCAAGACATATTAAAGGCTTGTATATATTTAATGGATAGGATGCAAGTGCCTTCAATTAGGCCATCTTTTCAAACTGTCTGGGGTCTGGTTGATGTCCTCCTTGTATTAATTTCTTTTATATATAAATAAAACATGCCACTTCTCTGATGGTTTGAATTACAAAAAAAAAAAAAAAAGAAAAAGAAAAAGAAAAGAGAGAGATACAAATTGTAATGTAGATTTTACTATAACCTCCTTAACTAACAACAAAAAAATGATAACTTACTTATAATCAAATACTTTTGTACTTTTTTATACCAACTCAAAATAAGAAATTCAATTCTCAATTAAATACGAGAGATAGTGTACAAACAGCTTAGTCAATTGCAGAAGAGAAAGGTTCGTGAGAAGTAGAATCATTCAATGTGTAGGACTGAAACTTCAATTTCGGAGTTTTTTTTTTTTTTTATGGAAATGTAAATATATTAATATTGATCAAAAAGAATATACTTGGATTACTAGTTTACAGTCAAGGAGACTACAAACTAGTGGTTCTCAATACAGTCCGCAAAGGTAGGCACAACATTAGGGTACAAAGTAAAAATAACAGTGTACACATGTGTTTTAATCTTCTTTATAATCTTCAACGGTTGGCATACCGCATTCTCAAAAATGGCCTTATTACGAGCATACCAGATGTAGTAGAAAGTGGCTGCCAAAGCAGTAGACTTAACCTTAATAAACCACGAAATACCACGGTTGGTGCGCCTAAACCACCTAAGACAGGCTTTGGCCGAATCCAAAGTATTCGGTAAACCTAGCCACCTTTTTACTTCCGTCCAAATAGTAGTTGAAATTGAGCATTTGAAAAATAGATGATTAGACATTCCGGATGTGCCTTACACAAAGGACAGGACAAGTCATCAAGCCTGAACACAAGTGTATCCTTGGTCTTAAGCCTACCCTTAGCACACAACCAAAGAATGAATGAGTGTTTAGGTGTCAGTCCCTGTTTCCATATGGTATTAGCCCAATACACCATCTGTGCAGTTGATCTCAGATAGTTATAAGCACGGCTGGTGAAAGAATTAGTGCAGATGGCCCAAGAATGAAGTAGATCAGCCGCACAGTTAATATCCCATTTGCGCTCTAGTAACATGTCTCTAATTGCTAATAGTCTACGAAATAAGGGTGAGTGTTCCCTGTGATGGTCGATCTCCCAAACAGATCTGCCCTTCAAATAATAATGTGTCACCCATTTGACCCACAAAGATTGTTTCTCCGCTTGGATGTCCCAAGTGATTCTAGACAGTAGTGCTCCATTCCAAGTGTACAAGTCCCGCAATCCAAGCCCACCCTTGGTTTTTGGGAGACAAATATTCTTCCAGGCAACCAGGGAGTTCTTTGAGTCCTACAAAAAATCCCTAGCCATCCTATCCAACTGACAAATGATAGCTGTTGGCGTGGGGAGGATAGATAACCAAAAACACTCAACCCCTTGGAGAACAGATTGGATCAATTGGAGGTGCCTAGCATAAGAGAGAGAACAAGCGGACCATCGGCCAATGTATGAACCAATGCGATCAAGTAATGGTTTGTAGAAAGTAAGTCGAATTTTACCATTAATGATTGGTAGCCTAAGGTAGTGGAACGGGAATTCCCCGATAGGTATGCTGGTAGTTTCCAGAATATTCTCCTGATCATTCATATGGATCCCAACAAGATAAATATTGGACTTATCCTTATTGATTTCTAGACCCGAGCAACTTTTAAATTCTTCCAGGCAGTCAAGGAGAATGCGGATAGAGGAACAATCACCCTTAGCAAACAACATAAGGTCATCCGCAAAAGCAAGGCGAGTAATCCTAAGCCTCTTACACTTGGGATGATAGTTGAATATGCCGCCAAGTGTGTGTACTTTGACAACCCGTGAGAAATATTCTAAGCAAATGACAAATAGCAAGGGGGAGACCGGATCCCCTTGGTGTAGACCTTTTGCTCCAGTAAAGAAACCATGGACAGTCCCATTGATAGCAACAGAGTACGAAGTAGTGCTGACACATTGCTCGATCCAATTCACGAAAAGAGGAGGGAACCCAAGCTCTGTAAGAAGATCCATTAAGAAATTCCAATTAACTGAGTCATAAGCCTTCCTTAGGTCCACCTTAATAGTGCATCGAGGAGAAACTCTTATTCTACTATACATACGCATAAGTTCTTGAACCATCAAGATATTATCAGTCATGAGTCTATCTTGTATGAATGCCGACTGTGATGTGTCCATAAGGATAGGTACAACCAGTTTAAGTCTGTCAGCCAGAATCTTGGAGATAATCTTGTATACCATGTTTCAACAAGAAATGGGACGATAGTCACACACCCTCTCAGCATGATCAGATTTCGAAACCAGGGTAATAATAGAATGGTTAATTTGCTTAAGAATTTTGGCAGATGTGAAGAATTCCGAAACAGCATCAAAAAGACTTTTTCCCACCGTGTCCCAAGCTTTCTTGAAAAATAAGGCCGAGTATCCATCAGGGCCGGGGGCTTTGCAATCACCAATGTCCCATAGGGCTGATTTGATATCCTGGATAGTAACATCCCTAACCAAGTCCACCTTCAAATCATGAGGTGCCATTGGACTAGCTCTAACATAGTCCACATTGATTCCCTGGCAGTCCATCTTAGTCCCAAGAAGTTTACGGTAATAATTCACAAATTCACCAGCAAGATTCATTGGGCTAACGGTCATGCTACCATCTTCCTTGAGAATCGAAGCAATGAAGCTCCTCTTTTTATTCCTTTTGACAATGTTGAAGAAGTAATGAGTATTCCTGTCAGTGTGTGCTACATACCTTCCTTTAGCAAGTTGCTGGTAGAACTTCATTTCTGCCTCCGCAATACGCCATGACGATTTTTTACACTCCTTGAAGTGTGCAATAAGATTCTGATCCATAGGGTTGGCAAGTAATAGCTGTTGGGCATTGAGTACAGCCTGGTTCGCATGTTCAACACGATCAGACAAGTGAGAGAACTCTAGTTTGTTAAGCCTCCGCAAGTCACGCTTTAGCATTTTCAACTGATGACAGAAGGTGAACTGGTGGAAATCCATGTGATGCGGATCCCAGACCCCTTTCACAATATTTTGGAACGATTCATGGTTAGTCCAAAGATTAAGGAACCTTAACGGTCGTATTGATCCCATAGTATTATCAACCACTGACTAAATAACAGGACTATGATCAGAAATATAGCCAATGGGGAAGAACTTCACTGAATCCTGGGTAGAGCACTGAAACCATTCATCATTACCCATAACTCTACCAAGTTTTGACCACTCCCTAGAGTTTGTCCAAGTGAACCGAGGCCCAACATAGGGTAGGTCCTCTAGGCCAGTGTCAGCACATAATGAGGCAAAGTCCCTAATTTCATATGTTGAAGGCAATGAACCTCCAAGTTTATCATCCACATGTAAATAAGAATTAAAATCCCCCATAAGGATCCATGCCGCTAACAACCTTGAAGATAAGAACTGAATATCTTCCCATAAATTTCTACGAGCCACAATAGAATTGTGAGCATAAACAAAAGTGAAGAAATATGTAGCATGAGTACTCTTACAAGTGATTTGCACAGTAATAGCCTGAAGTGTGCAATGGAATAATTGGACATCCACCCTTGCACCATCCCACAAGATGACAATTCTTCCACCATCAGATTCCACAAAGTTATGAATAGCCGACCAACTAGAGAATTTTTTTTTTTGCAAAATATTTTCCAACCCAACAACATTCAGCTTTGTTTCCAGAAGACCAATAACGTCAACACGATGTTTAGAAGTAAACTTCTGAACCCCGTGATGCTTGAGGGTCTTGTTAAACCCTCGAATGTTCCAACATGCTACTCTCATTGGGGGCTAATTAGTGCCCGATGAGCACCAATCAAGTCAACACTGAGTTGTGCACATTTCTTCCATACCAAACAAATGAATTTTTTTGCCTGAACTATTGCCTTACCGGCATTCCCCATGTCTTTTGGGGCATCATTAACACATCCTTTAGTTCTAGTAGGAGAGCTATAATTTTTGTTTTTGAAATGTACATTCAAGTGAGATTTTGAATGCCATTGTTGGTGTCCCCCACGTCGTACTCTGGATCGACCTTTTCTATTCCTGAACTGGTTACTTGGTCTGACAGATGAAGAGGGTGCATCATGTTCAGTAGCCCCTCTTAGTCCTTGAATGTCGTTGGTAGCCTCCTTGTCCATGCCCTACTCGTTGCACACAGGCACAGGTAGTATACTGTGCACGTTGTGGCTGTTATCCTTCACCAACCGGATGGCAGGTTGTTTCCCCTTATCATTGTGTAAGTTCCTCTTCAAACCAGGTGAGGGTGAACGCAAATTATTGTTTTGTCCAGCAGGTGCAGATAGCGGCCTTGTCCATTTGTTTTTCTTTCCCTTTTGCCCGATGTTAATTCCACCTGTCTTGGGAGCCAGCATCTGTTCCTTTCTTTTCATTTTTTCCCCCATGCATACGTCCATGACATGCCCAAATTTATAGCAGAAAGTACAGTAGGATGGCTCAAATTCGAATCTGACTGGCTACTGCTTGATCTTGCCAGATGGCAATCGAATTGGCACCACCTTCACTAGAGGCTTGGACACATCCACTTTGACCAGTACTCTAGCATATGAAACACGATCAAATGTAGCAGTAAGCATATCGGTCATCACAGGAATGCCTATAGCAGAGGTAATTTTACTTAAAGCTCTCATGTTCCAACAGCCCAAAGGTAAGGCTGGAAACGTGACCCATATGGGCATTATGCTCACTTCTTCAAGGGAGAAATCAAATTCCACCGGCATCAACTTAAGCATAAGTGAACGACCGAAGACAACATAAGGTCCCCCACGAAGCACCTGTTGCTTATCGGCATCTGTTCTGAATCAAAAGATCAACCACCCAAAAGCATGGTTATGCACTTTAGATTGAACACCCCAATGCTTAGTGAGGTCCATGACTGCTTTCATTCCAGGAAACCTTCCCGCAAACATCCCAACAAGGCAGAAACCTAGCTTGTCCTCAGCATCGACTAAGTCCAATGCCTTAATGTCAATGAGATTACCCGGGCTGGGCATATGGCCTAGCCTCATACCATTCTGCTGCATACAGTTTCCTTTCACGATATTAGCCCAAGAACGAGTAATATGATTGGAGTCCAAAGGCTTGGAAGGGGACAATGGATTCGGATGGGAGTTTGAGTTGTCCCCTATAGAGGGTCCAGGAGGGATAGAGGAGACGGGTACTTCGGAGTTAATGTTCCCCATTTGGACAGACACTGGGCAAGAGTGTTTAGATGTTTCTCGGGGGTTGAGATGGTTCACACTGACTGGAAGGACATATGATAGAAGGGCAGTAGGGATGGAGGAATTTGATTCAAAAAGTTGGGGGAGAGTTGGGGGGTTCAGATTGGGCAGCTTAATGGATATGGACATATTTGCCGAGCCTGCCCTTGGTAAAGCTGAAATAACCCCTTCTTTGAGACCTTTTTTGCGACGTCTGGTCTTGACCATTAGGTCCAGCCCCTCAGAACAAGAGAAAGAAGAATATAGCCAAACAGATAAATGGAAGAAGACAAGCACCTAGAATAAGATAATGGTATCTAGGGTTTGGTAAACTAACTACTTGACTTACATGGAAAGAAGCTGCGGGGGTGAAGGATTATAGGCCAAGAGAGATGTGGGTCAGTTAATTTTGAAATAAGATATAATACCTAGGCAGAATACAGCAACTGGAAAATAGCAAGGAGGGACTGACAAACTGGTATTCATATGAAAGCAGTGGTTTATGAAGATCAAAGAAACCTTTTTTGATGGCATATCAGATGACCTGGAAGATAGGCTAAACCAGAAGACATCAGATGTTCCCAGACAATATGGAACAACCCCCTACAATAACAGCACTACTAGTTAATAACAGCACTACTAGTTAGGATATTATCAGCAGGGAAACCAAAACTTATAGGAGAGAGAGTATAACATGGAAAAAAAAAAAAGATAGCAGCAGCACCAACCCAGCTACGATCATGCAGGACTCATATTACATATGGCATTAGCAAAACCAAGTGACAAATGAACCATGAAAACAACAGATTGTCCAGAGTTCATAATCGGGTAGGCTAGAGAAATAGCATTCCAGAATACAAGCACATACAATATAACTACACAGTGAACAAAAACCATATAAGTAGAAATGGAGGGTAACTAACCAACAAGGGATACATTTACATTCACTGCACTATGAAGATCAACCATGCAAATCAAGAACGAGAAGTGAACTCAAGGGAGTTGAAAGCATCTCTCTCTACACTTCTCTCTCTTATTATGTTTCTTGTGAGGCTTTTTTACTTTCAATTTCGGAGTTATATGCTGATTTTGTGGACTATTTTAATGATAAATATATATGAAATAGTTTTTTGCCTTAGTCCACAAAAGAGAGAAAAACAAATACGTCCTAAATACAGAATGCTTATCAACTAAAAAGTAAGAGAATTTCATGTCAATTTTTACTCTTAGTACACAAGTAACTTTATATATATTTACTTTAGTTATATATAAAAAAATTGAGTCGCCTTTTAGTGGTTTTAAAAAACAGAATGTGAGATGGTGTTGGTTTCGGTATTTGCATAGGCATAGAACAACAATGCTTGAGCAACGTGAGATGGTGTTGGTTTCATATATATATATATATATATGGTGAGAGGCAAATTTTACTGCTGATTATTTGGCAGATAATAGTATCAAAGAAATAGTTTATTTTGTCTTCAGAAATTATGTCCATGACCACATTGGCTTACGAGCCTCATTTGGTCTCAATATATCAAATTTTAAATTCTTTTTAATTTGCCATCAATTGACCGTTAGTCAATATCATTAAATATTGAACAAAGAGTGATTACAAAAACCTGCTTACTAATTATAATTTATAAAAAAATAAAAACAAAGTTGCCCATCTAATTCAACTATTGGATGAAATGAAATTCGGACCGCAATGTGAGAATTAGTCAAAATATTGGATGACAAAAAGAATTTTTCTTTATAGTTAACAAGGTTAGATAATGGTCAACACAACAGAAATGGAAAATTGAGAAAAAAATAAAATACGGAATATTGATTGGAGAACACCGCTAGCCATTCTCACAAAAATTTTAAAGACGAAGCACGTGCTCTAAAGGCAGAAATCGATATTTTCTTTCTGAAGCTAGATCTTTTGCATGCCTACCTAGCTAGCCACATTCATATTATAGTGCAAATTCAAAGTTACAAAAGAGATGGGCAGTGCACGTAGCTTTTTGTTTCAAACTCTTTCTTCTACATTGCTTGCAACGACGATGGATATGTTGTAATAATACTATTAATTGGTACAGTGAATTTGCACAAAAATTGGCATTCTAACTAGTATAGATAAGACGAAGAAAAGATATATTTCTTATGAAAATTAATGGAATTCACTTAATCAAATTTCTCAAAATCAAAACTTTACTCAAAAAATTATTTGGATAATAGATGAGTTACAAAAGCGTACTTTGATCAATAATAATTAACGATCAGAGATCTAGGCTCGTTGATTCTTTTGATTGTTACGTACGTAACTTTCTTTATCAAAGAGAGTTATGAGAACTCCAAGAGGTGGCTAGAGTTTTCAATACATGCAATCAGGGACCACAATCCTAATGTATTTATATTATTGCGCAGCTACTAAAACAACCCATCATAATTTTTACAACTATACTCTTGGATTTTTACACATTGTAAATAATTCCATATTTTATTAAGATGACGAGCCCATATAATTACATATAGACCACTATAATTGGGTCTTAAACTTTATAATAATAACAATCACATAATTAATTTAGCGATATATGTACATCCATATGTCCAAATGCTAAATAATAATATACGTGTGCTCATAACTTAAGTCCAAATTCTAACAATTTCCCACTTGAACTTATGTTCATGTGCACATGCAGTGGACCAAATAACTTGTGAAAATTAAAGATCAATGTAAGTGTTGGTAAACTTTAGTTTGTCATCTTAAACCAACCCTATCCATTAGTTTCGTTAATACATGGATCAAAGAGTTATTCGCCGCATTAAAAGCACAACTAAACACAACATTGGCCACATATATTAATTCAACTAAATGACCTGGAATATGAGTGTGGATGCGTAGTGTGGAAATTACATGTGAATGTGATCTATACATGTCTATTTCCAACTGGTTTACATAAGATCATTTAACCAAATATAACATTTGAGGTGGAAATGAATAACTAAACTTTATTTTATTAATGAGCAAATAGTAAAAAATGTATCATCATGACAACATGAACAAGGGTAATGAGCACAAATGTAAATTATAGACTCCCACTGCATTCAAACACCTTCTAGAGATAAACACACATACTAGTGGTGTGCTCTATAAAAGGCTTTTAGTGTCAGAGCTTTAGTCAGCTGATCCGCAAGCATGCATGGAGCCTGTCTCAATAAACTCAATACTAACTATACTATTATGAACTCAAGTTTATCCACTTAAGTCAGAATTTGAATACCCAACGATCTTAAGTTTATCGGACGTTCTATAAGTGAGCATACAGTCATTCATTCTCTGCAAATACCTCATGACCTTTTTGGCTGCTTGCCAATGAACGAGGCTCGAATTGCTCAAATATCTGCCTAGCATTCCAACAATGAAGGCAAGATCTGGTCGAGTGTAGACTTGTGCATATATAAGACTTCCAAATGTTGAAGCATAAGGAATGTCTCTCATTTGCTTGGATTCAAGGTCATTTTTAGGGTACTATTTGTTACTAAATTTATCTCCTTTAGTCACCGGGGTATCAAGTGGTTTATAATTTTGAATCCCAAATCGTTGTAGTACCTTCCCGGTGTAAGTCTTTTGTGATTATCGAAATATTTCTCAAGAATGATCTCGATGAATTTAAATTTCTAATGCAAAAGTTGCTTCACCAAGATTTTTCACCTCAAATTGCTTTGAGAGAACTTTCTTAATTTCCTGTATTAATCCTACATCGTTACAAGCTAGCAAAACATTATCCACATAAAGTACTAAAAAGTTGTACTTATCCCTGCAAATTTTGTGATACACACAGTTATCCACGACATTGACCTCAAAACCAAATGATAAAATTACCTCGTGAAATTTATAGTACAACTGACGGGAAGCCTATTTAAACTCATAGATGGATTTTTTAAGTTTACAAACCAATTACTTAGAATCCTTAGAATCTAGCCATCTGGTTCTACCGTATAGATTGTTTTATCAATGTTTTCATTAAAAAAAAAACTATTTTGACATCCATATGATGTAGTTCAAGATCAAATTGTGCCACTAATGCCATAATTATTTTGAAAAAGTCTTTTGAAGAAATTGGAGAGAAAGTCTCTTTATAGTCAATGCCCTTATTTTGAGTAAATCCTTTAACAAACAGACGCACTTTATATCTTTCCACATTATCTTGTGAATCCTTCTTAGTTTTAAGAACCTATTTACAACCAATCGGTTTCACACCTTCAAGTAAAGGGACAAGATCACAAATGTCATTGTCTTTCATGGATTGGATTTCCTCACTTATGTCACTTATCCATTTTTGAGCATTCGAGCTTTCAATGGCTTGACGGAAGGTAACTAGCCCATTTACCGTTAAGTTAATACTTTCCATATGCTCGGTAAAAAACACAATTTAATAATGTGGAATTGTGCTTCTTCTTTCTCAAATAGATCTTCTTAAAGGCATTGGTTCTTAAGGTTGTTAAGGTTGCTCCTCAGAAATAACTGGTCAAGGAACGACTGTATGATCAGGATCAAGCACAACTTGTTGATCTAAGTTAGGAGGAAATTCAACATTATCTTGTGTTGGTTGTTGTTGTTGAACATTATTAGGCACAAAAACCTGTATATGTTCGGGAACAACCATACGAAGGAAAACATATTTTTCCTCAAAAATAATGTTTCTTACCTTATCTTTTCCCTCAAGCTCAAAATCCTCAAAGAACCAGGCATTACCTATCTGAAAAAATGTTCTCCTATGGGAATAATAGAACTTGTAACCCCATGACTGTTTAGAATATCCAACAAAATGACAATTAATCATTCTTGCGTCTAATTTCTTTTCATTGGGACTGTAAGACCTTGCTTCAGCTGGACATCCTCACACTCATTAGTTCTTTACCACAAGTTTCTTACCTCTTTATAACTAGTATTTAGTTTTGGTCGTCGCTTTATTTGGTAGATATAGATTGTAGTTTTAAGTGCATTACCCCAGAGTGATTTTAGTAAAATAGTATAACAAATCATACTTCTCACCA
Source organism: Voacanga thouarsii (assembly GCA_026120185.1). NCBI lineage: Eukaryota > Viridiplantae > Streptophyta > Magnoliopsida > Gentianales > Apocynaceae > Voacanga > Voacanga thouarsii. Next base: position 4,010,118 of record JANUWF010001205.1, read on the forward strand.
CATCTTTAAGGGTTTTGTTTCATTTTTAAGTAACTCAATTCATACTGGTAGATCCCGGCATAGTATACTAAGGGACAATCCACACTCTTCTAGGAATTTGCCTTAAACATTGTTCACTTGAACCATCATTCTTACCTTAGTATTCACCACAATGGTCAGATTTTAAGCATTTAATCCTTTTGCTTAGTTGATTTTCAACTTCGGCTTTAAATACTTTAAACTTGTCCAAAGCTTCTGATTTCTTATGTATTAAAAATAGATAACCATAACGAGAGTAATCGTTTATGAATGTTATAAAGTACTGTTTAAAGTATTAAGTGTTTCGAGAATTCTATTTGACATAGGTCTTTCAATTCTCATTTTAGAGATATGGCCTAATCTTTTGTGCCATAATAATAGGAACCCTCATTAGTTAATTTTCATTTAGTGCCCTGTGTATTTGTATGCAAGGATTAATTAAAAGAGGTAACTATATTAAACTTATATGAATTGTCATAAGGGGACAAAAAAATTGGTTCCAAGTAATTTAGAATCAAAATAGAGACGACACTATTTATTATCAAATGAATAAAAATATCATTCTTTGTCTAAAATAGAAATAGAAACTAAATTTCGTCTAAATGGCAGTATAAAAAATGTCTTTTTTAATTCCAAATAATAACCAAATTTTAACAATAATTTGAATGTCCCAATGGTTTAAACCTTTACCATACTGCTATTCCCCGTATAGATAAATCTTTCATCATCACTTGATTGGCGGTAATTCTAGGAACCCTGCATGGATATACTTATATGAGTAGTAGTACTTGAATCTAACCACTAAATATATCTTGGTACCGAAGCTAAATTAACCTTGAACAAACAAGAGTTAGAGTAATACTTTTCTTTACGCGCCATGTGTGATATTTAGGGCATTCCTTCTTAACATGAGAGGGATCCTTGCAGAAAAACACTTGATGTCTTTCGACTATCCTTTCTGCTTTTTTTTGGCCGATGCATCCACAATAATCACTTTACCCTTCCTTTTCTTGTTGCCCTTTTAGAACGAAATTGGATTAACACTCTCATCTTTATATTGTCTAATTATCTCTTTTTCCTGTACTAAATGTGAAATGAGTTCATTAACTATCTATTTATATTTTTAACAGTTGTAACTTACCTTAAATTGACTGAATTTAGGAGGAAGAGACATCAAAATAAGGTACACTAGCAAATCATCCGAAAAATCTAACTTTAGTGTCTTAAGTTTTGAGATAGTGTGAGACATCTTGAGAATATATTTCCTGATGTTTCCTGAACCACTGTACTTTATGATTATGAATTTTCAAAAGCGTAATTATCTTTGCCTTTTTGTTCTATACAAAGCACTGTTCCAATTGTTCGAGAAACTTAAGTGCATTCGTCCCTTGGGGCATGCTACCAAGAGGGCAGAGCTTTTGGTGTCCCCTCCAGTCAAGAATTAGGGGGGGCCTCATAATCACTAGCCAGCATGCTTTTTTGGTAATATCGATGAAGCTACCACAAAGGCTATGAACTTAGAAATGGAGAAGAAATGTCGTGACATAGATAATGAATAAATAGGAGTTAATATCATTCCAATTGCCATTACAAAAGTAATTAGTATTTTTGGCATTAAAAAATATATATGGCTGGTAATTATTCCAAAAATGATCAGACGCTTGCTTTTGCCCAGCAAAGGTACCATTTACAGCTCAATCTGTAAGTTCACACTAGTCAGTATAGCTTTTTTTGAATTTAGTTTAGTGAAGAAGTTTTAGAATGGCAGTTCCTACTCTTTGGAGGTCCCAAATAAATGAGTACTTGAATCGGGATTTTGAACATAAAGACTCCACTGACTTGTAAAAAGTGATCTGACTGTTGCTGAGCAATTTTTGGATATCAAACGGCCCTCCCCAGAAGGTAATTTTGATGTGGCCGATTTCCCCTCTTTTCCAATCAGTTTTGCTATAGCACTCGCTACTCTAGCTAATTTCTTGGGCCAATATATTATTTTCTTTTAGTCTTTCTGGGATCAGGTTTGATTTTAGGAGATTTAGGAGTGGTATTATTTCCCAATCCAATTTATTCTGCCTTGGGCCAAGCTGGATTTGAACCAGCGTACACATATTGCCAACGAATTTACAGTCCGTCCCCATTAACCACTCGGACATCGACCCGCGAAGAATCACTTTTAGGCTTATTGGTAAGATTTTCTGCTAGCTCAGCACTAACTCTGCGATATATCTCTTGCTGGAAGTATCCCTGATCCCATTGATAACGGGTGGGCCCAAATAATTCGATCAGAGTAGTTGCTGAACCATACCAATCTAATAGAATAGAAAATACTAATATAATAGAAAAGTATTTTCTGTATACTTTCCCTGGTTCTGTTGCTACTACGGGCTTTACGCAATTGATCGACAAGACTTGTGCTTAAGATGTTTTGATTTTTGAGAACGTATTTTTCTGGTCCAAGTGTATCTTATCTTTACCACGATTTTTTTCCTTGTTATTGTCAAAGAGGCAAAGAAAAAGATTTATTATTCTACTCCAATGACGCGAGAACAAACTAATGCCCTTCTTGGTATCTCGATTGAAATCCCCATAAATGGTATTTTTCGATTCCTAGAGGCATACTATTAGAAAAACTTCCTTGATCGATTAAGTAGATCAAGAAAATTGTGGCATCAGCTGCAACAGGAGCTAAATATGACTCCCCATTCATTAGATAGAGAAGATCACCAAGATTTTGTGATCTGCTATCGAACTTATTCCAATTTCAAGAGCTTGGATCGAATCGGTATTGTAGATTTCCATGGTTTAGCCAAGGCTTAGCTCAGGACCCCACTACTCGTCGTATTTGGTTTGGCATTGCTACCGCACATGACTTTGAGAGTCATAATGATATTACTGAGGAACGTCTTTATCAGAATATTTTTGCTGGACTGAACGTTGATCTGCGGATCGATGGAAAGATTCCGTTGCTGAATGACTATGTTAGTGCCTTCTTCAAGAAAGGCCTCTTTATTTAGGCTCATTAGCTTTGGTGAATTAGTCCTTTAGCTGGCGAAAAGCTACTAAACATCGTGAATATTTTTGGAATTGTGATAGCTATTCCGCCCATTTTGTCAAGATACACAAGATGTGTTCTATTATAAGTTATCCCTGATTCTTCAATATCAGTCGGTTCAGACTTCCACTTAGTTTCATCCAAGCTTCATCCTGGTCATGGATAGATCACCCAGGTTCGGGTCCATAAGCAGTGACAATTGCCCTATAAAGACTTGTTTTCACTACAGTTCTAAATCTGGTCCAAGACAAATGACTGTAGGGAGTTTATTAAAACCATTGAATTTGGAATACGGTAAAGTAGTTGGAATTCTATATCATTGATATATTTTTTCTCTCTCTTTCTCTCACCCTTCCATTTATCAACATCTTTCTTCTCTACTTTCCTTAACAACTTAAAATCTCCACGTTGGATTTACAGGTTGTACTTTTCTTGTTAGTCCATAAGGATCGGACACCCATATTCCAGGACCATACAAGCTTGTTAGCTGATGAATTAGTTGTTGTTATTCTTGTTTCTTTAGTACCTTCAGTGGTTCCTATACCTGTTATGTTCTTTGGATTATTTACAAGCTACTTGAACTTTATTCCTACATGACTTGATCAATTCGATCAGGCACTCGCTATCTATTTTCATTGTTTAAATGAGTTTTGTTTTTTAATTGTTTGGGGAATGGAAACTGAACTTCCCTTTGGTTCTGCCAGAAAATGATATTCCTTTTTCCGATATAGGAAATAGGGAATTTCACCGAGTTGATTCTTAGGAAATGTCGAATCAAACCATTTACAACCCATTCTAATAAGAAAGCCTTATATCTTAAAATTAATTCATCAAGTTGATGATAAAATCCACGGGCATTCCAATGGATATTATGCACTTGTTTCTCCTACCACAAAGAAAAGAAAAAGGGTCCTTTTTCTTTCGGAATGAAATTATGCCCCCGACCCTCTTTCGAGTTGATTGGGAGAACTAGCTAGCTCTGGGTTCGAGTGGCATTTCATCCCTAACCACAACTTATCCGCTGATTCTTCAACATTAGTTGGTGATTCAACATAGATTCTACATCTTGAAACCAAGCCAATTTTGGAGCTGCTTTATGATAGTGAAACCAACTAGCGAACAAATATGGTCGTCCCTTGTTGGGATGTACTATTAAACCTAAATTGGGGTTATTTACTAAAAACTATAGTAGGGCAGTGAAAGATTTTCCCAAATTAATTAGGAAATTCAAAATATAGAAAATGCGAAGCTCGAACATGAGCATTTGCTCGGTCTGTTCCCCCCGATTGTATTTTTTCCGAGATAAAAGAAAAGGTAGGTAATTTATCTTTTCAGAGCTATCACCCCAATAAAAAAAATATTCTTATAATAGGCCCGCCTTTCTTTGATAAGAATCAATACGGTCTTTATAAGGTTCCTCCTCCGAATGAAATTCAATGGGATCTAGAGAGACCATGTCTTCGTCCATAGGATGCTAAGTACCTAGATCCATCGAAAGTAGAACCAAAAAGATTTGTGCCAAAATAACAGATGCTAAGAAGAACAAAAGGTCTTGGATACGTAATGGATTTTGAAGTACTATTTCCGCATACCCCTGACCAAATCCACCCATATTAAGATTACACGTTAATGGTTGATCAAAGGAGCAGGAACTGCCATTCTAACTCTTCTCGGAGGATTTCATCCACAAATGCAAAGTTTATGGCTGACTGATATTGCTCATCATCCAAGTGTGATTTCTATGTTATGTATGGCCGTGCCTAAAGGCATATCGGTTGAAGTTGATTCTTCTTTTTAATAAATCAAAACCCTTTCCCACTAGATCTCTCTTGTTCTTGTTTAATCCTCTTTATTTCGGAGAAGAAATTTGAGTGAATGGAAAGGAAAAAATAAAGGACGAATTCAACTTTAGCCTCATTAGACTGTACATCTTTCTTGATATATTTAGATAATAGGTAGGAACATAAACTGAAACATTCTGGAGCTAAACGACATTTGTTATGTCAATGACACCAAGGGGATATTAACTAATATTCTAAATATTCTAAATTCTAATATTCTAAAATATTATATATTCTAAAAATAAAAAAGTTTTTCTTATTGATGATATCAATATTGATGATAGTGACGATATTGATGCTAGTGATGATATCGATCGTGACCTTGATACATAGCTAGAGCTGCTAACTATGATGAATGTGCTATGGATATAAGCTTTTTAACGTTCCAAACTCGTATTTTTTTTATATTCTGGATTGCAAGAGTTATTTCTTTTGATTTCTCTCTTTTTACCCGTACTGGGATGCCAAGTACCCGGATCGATCGAAAGTTCTATTCTATCTGAACTACTTATTTTCAAATGATATTCACATTGTTCACAAATATTCATTTTAGATTTCAAACTGCCCCTATTGGAAATAGGATTGACTACCGATTCTGAAGGAACTGGAGTTCCATCTCTTTTCCATTTCATTCTTATGTGTTTCCATGCTCTTTTGAGACCCTGAAAAATGGACAAGTTCCTTTTCATTTAATATCCCCTCGATGTCATTGACATAACAAATGTCGTTTCTAGTCTATCTTTTTCTATTTGTTTTTTATATATAGGGCCCCTCAAAAGCTTGATGCAAATAAATGAATTTTTATTCTACGTCTCCGGGCTATATCTCGTTTAATTCTAAAAGAATGGTTGGGACAACAAATATCCATCTCGTTCGTCCCTTGGATACTCGTATCCTTTGATTGAATTTCCATTCTTGGCAAATTTAAAACATGAAATTAACCAATGAATCCATTCCTGACAGACATCAATTAATCTTTAATTACCAGTTCTTAGAAATTAACTCATTTTCCAAGCAAGTTAAGAGATAACAAATATGAAATCAATAAATTGAAACCACTATCAACCTCTTTTCCAAGCAAGTTAATGGAAAGACCCAACCCATTAATCTCATAATAAGTACAAGTAATCAAATACCAAGAAAATAATCAATTAATCAAAAGATTAAATAACTCTAAAAATCATGACTATCTAAAATAATGTCAAATTACAATAAAACAATTAATACATCATTTTTCAAGAAAAAGAAAATGAAGGAAAAGAAAGCACTCATAGACAAGCCTCATTCTTCTTCCTTTGAAGACCTTCTTATACAACTCTCATTGAATTGAAGAATTCCTCCTTTGATTGAGTGATTTCTATGATGATCAATGAATTTCCCCCCTTTTCCTTGTGTTTTTCCTTTATTTATAGGCTTGGGAAGTACTTAAACTCGTTGGGGTCATGTTTTTGGCCGAGTAGAAGTTGGAAGATACTAAAACTCCAGAGATTACTAAAAATCGCGTAGAAAAAATCAAGCACTGCCTTAACTTCAGGGCATAACCGGTGCCGCCTTGGCTCTCGGATCTGGCGCCGATTGTGTTCTGTTTCTCCAATTGTTCGTCGATTTTTTTTCGAATTTCGCACAATGTATTCTAGAATGCAGCCGGCGCCGCCTTGGCTATTGGAGCCGGTGCTAGTTCCTCTCTGTTCCATCCTGTTTCACTAATTTTTTTCACCTCAAAATTCGTGCAACCAGTGCATGGTCGGCGCCGATTCCTCTGTCTTAGTTGGCGCCGCCTCTAATATGTTTCGTGACGTTTTTACTTCGTTTTACCCCAAAAAATTGAAATAATGAACAAAATATCTTTCCAATGGTAAAATCTCAAATATGAAGGAATATGGCTTGTTATTGAATAAAATGTATCACAAAAAACCTCAAATAACTAGAAAAAATATGACTAATTTAGCCCCCATCATGAGACGAAATTCCATGAAACAAAATTCCTAAAATTCTTTAGGGACGATGGCGAACAGCTCTAGTACACCAAACTTAATAATGAAAAATAATAACAACTCAAAAAGGAAATATGGAGACGTAATCAATCCTTTTTGTTACAAGACTTAATAATACATATAAATATTTAACGAATCAAAATTATACCCATAAAATTATTCTGAATTAATTAAATCATTCACCATGAGCATAAATGCATTGTTATACACCGCTCAACTAACATATGTATAAAAGATTTAATCGTAATACATAAACAATCATATAATATTTACAATTAAAACTAAATAATCTCCAATGTAAGGTAACTCTAATACCATTGATGAAAATTATTGGAATTCACTTAATCAAATTTTCTAATATTAAAACTTTACTCAGAAGATTATGAGTTACCAAAGTGTATCTTGATCCATAATGATTCATAGTTACAAATGCGGACTCATTGGTTCTTCTAATTGTTACGTACGTAGCCTTCTTCCTCAGAGAGAGATAGGAACTCCAAAAGGTACTTAAGGTTTTTACGTGCAATTAGGGACCACAACCCTAATGTATTTATATTATTGTGTAGCTGCTAAAACAACCTATCATAGTTTTTACAACTACACTCTTGGGTTTCGACATATTATAAATAACTCCACACTTTATTAAGATGACGGGCTGATGTGTGTTTTTTAGTGTAGAAAATATTATCAAAAAAATCCACAATCAATCAAATTTTAATTAAAATGCTAGCCACTAAAATCACACATACAGGTAAGTAAACCCATCATATAGTATAGAGAATAGCAAGTATTGAATCCATTGAAACTTAGGCTCCTACCTTACGTTACCCAAATCTTTATTATTTAGCCAATAAAATAAGAAGTGATAAATAAAGTACTAACCTAATATACTAGAGAAAAGGTCAAGTCACACAAGAAAAGTCACAAGGATAATCAAGGAGTTAGAACAAGGAGAAAAGACATGTAAATAGATAGAAATGTTTGAATACACAACAATGATTGATTAGCACTTATCACAATTAATTATCATCTTGGTATCATGAAAGAATTCAAATAGATCCACTTCGTTTTCAATCTATGGAATCACCATCTTCTAGTTAGATTAGTGAATATATTCTGTCTCAACCAATTTACCCAAAAGATGCATTAAAATCAATCCTTATATAAATCCCTATATTCTAGGTGATTTAAGCATGGAATTAGTTAATGAATTCATATTCTAACAATCATCAATCAATCTTTGATTATTTAGTCTTTATGTTTAACTTATTTTTCAAGCAAGTTAAGAATAACTAGCATTGAATTAATTAGTTGGCTATTCTCTCCTGACATCATTTTACAAGATAATTAGAAGAGAACTAATCAATCCAATATAATATGATACTCAAGTAATCAAATACCAAGAATAGAAATAAAGTGATCAAAGAAATAAAGTTAATACAAAATCATGAATCCAAAAGAATATCCTCTAAAGGCAATTAAAATATTAATCGCAAATTGTCAACAAAGAAGAGAAAAAGAAATCACTCATAGACAAGTAAGCCTTCTTCTTCTTCCTTAAAACCTTCTTGAGAAACATCATATTCTCCAAGAATTCTCCTTTGATCCTTCTAAATCTTGGTATTTCTCTAGGACTTTTCTAAAGATATTATATTGAATAATTGAAAACTATGAAAACTAATTTGTATAATGTTATTATCCTGTATTTATAAGAGTTCTAATTGCCTAAAAGTGCCTACAAGAGAACTTTTCTATGGTTGAAAGAGTTCCCAAAAGAATCTAACTGAAATTGCCAAAGTCTGCTTGGAAAAGGAAATCCGCAGCCTTAGGTCGGGTACGGCTGTCCCTCAAAGTTGGCGCTGGCCGTGACTCCGTGCCAGCACCATTTTTCTAGTGCAAGGCCAGTGCCACTTGTGCTATTGTGCGGTCGATGATTTTGCTACGTTTTTCATCCAATTCTTACATAAAATCATCTTGTGGGTGACGTGGCCAGAGGACTACTACCCCATGACAACAACCTTGCCCCAAACCCTCTACCACAATGGATTATTGAGAAAAGAGAAGATGAATTTAAGAACTTGAAGTAAGGTAATATGTTAGTGGCACAGTATACAATGCAGTTTAGCAAATTTAAATTATCAAAGTATTTTCATCGCTTGGTAGACACAGAGTAGAATTGAACTCGCAAATTTATTAAGGGCTTGAGATAAGAACTAAGAAGAGCCCTAACTCCATTTTCGCCAACCACTTATGCTGTTGCCGTGGATGCTATGACCAGAACTGAAAATAAGGACAATAGTTGACTTGCTGTGAGGACCTTCCCACCCAACAAGCAATTTTCCATTAAAAGGCCAGCTGAACCACAGGGGAGAAAGAAAGGAAAGTAAGTGAGAACCAATCCTATCAGGACTGGGCAAAACGAAGTAATTTTCTATCATAGTGGGAAAAAAAGACACAAGGAGAAAGATTGTTGGCATAAAGATACATCTAAAAAATGTTTCAACTGCGGGAACCCCAATCATTTTGGAGACAAGTGTCCAAAATTACAGTTCAACACTTGTTGTAATCCTGCTCCACCAATGAACCAAGCAAACTAAGGTAATGGCGCAGTCCATGAAGGGAACAACCAGAAGCCACAGGTGAAAGCTAAAGTGTTTGCACTGAATTGTGAAGAGATAGAAGCTAACTTTGCGGTAGTCGAAGGAATGCTTTCTATTTAGAATTGCAAAGTAATGTGTTGGTAGATCCTGATTCTATCCATTCTTACATGAATAAATCTTGTACATATAAGATGGAATTTGTGGCTTAGAGTTGCCATATACATTTTTTAGTTAGCCCGCCTTTGGGGAAATCGGTAGAAGTAAAGAAAATTATTAAAGGGTGTGAGATTGAAGTGGGGAGGGAGAAATTACTCGGGGATTTCATTATTATGCCTTTTGAGGATTACGACATTATCTAGGCATGGATTGGTTGGTCAGGCATAGTGCTCGGGTAGATTGCAAAAATAACTCGGTACAGTTCATTAGACCGGGAAAGGATGTCTTAGAATTTCGGGAGATTAAGGTGAAAGAATTGAAGTTTTTAGTCTCACAGGCTAAAACCTGGAGAATTCTTAGGAAGGGATGTTAAGGATATTTAGCTTACCTGATCAATCAACCTACGAAAGAGAGTACCTTGGAGAGCAATGCTGTAGTGAGCGAATTTACTGATGTCTTTCCTGAAGAATTGTCAACTTTACCCCCACATTTGGAGGTGGAGTTCACCATTGATTTAGTGCCTAGAACTAAAGCAATTTTCAAAACCCCATACCGTATGGCCCCTATGGAACTCAAGGAGTTGAAGGAACAGTTGGAGGAGTTGTTTGGACAAGGACACATTAAACCAAGTACTTCACCTTGGGGAGCCCCGGTATTATTTGTAAAAAAGAAGGATGGGACCCTGCATCTGTGTATTGATTATCGTAGTTTAAATGGTTTGATAATTAAGAATAAATATCCGCTCTCACTTATTGATGGGTTGTTTGATCAACTAAGAGGGTCTAGTTGTTATTCTAAGGTTGACCTGAGGTAAGGATATAACCAAGTAAGAATATGGGATTAAGATATTCCTAGCTAAAACTGCCTTTAACCCCAGTATGGGCATTATGAGTTTGTTGTGATGCCCTTTGGATTGACTAATGCTCCCGCAACCCTTATGGACTTGATACATAAAATATTTCGACCTTATTTGGACAAATTTATTGTAATATTTATTGATGATCTATTGATTTACTCAAAGAGCTTGGAGGAGCATGCAGATCACCTCAAATTAGTTTTAAAAAATTTGAGAGAGCATCAACTATACGCTAAATTTAGTAAGTGTAAATTTTGGTTGGATATAGTCTCGTTTTTAGGGCACATTGTGACTAAAAAAGGAATTAAGGTAGACCTTGCTAGGGTGGAAGCTATTGAGAATTGGAAAAAAACTAAGATCGTTATAGAAATTAGGAGTTTTCTTGGATTAGCAGGATATAATAGGCAATTCATAAAAGAGTTTTCAACTCTCACCTCACCTTTGACTAGGCTTCTACGAAAAGATGTGCCATTCTTATGGAATAAAAGTGTGAGAAGAGCTTCTGAATGTTGAAGAGGAGGTTAATAACGACACCTGTACTGACATTACCAGAAGAAGGGAAGCTTTATATATGGATGCATCAAAAGAAGGATCGGGTGCAGTGCTAATGTAGGAAAAGAAAGCTGTAGCCTTTGCCTCAAGAAAGCTTAAGTGGCACGAGGTGAATTACCCAATGCATGACCTGGAGCTAGCAATAATTGTGTTTGCTTTAATGGAATGACGACATTATTTATATAGAGTTGAATATGAGATATTCACGGACCATAAAAGTTTGAAGTACATATTCACACAAAAGGGCTTGAATTTGAGATAGAGGAGATGGATGAAACTCTTCGAGGAGTATCGCTGTTTGATCAATTATAACTCAGGAACAACCAGTATGGTTGTATACACATTAAGCAGAAAGATGAGGTTAGCAAGACTGTGAGCTCAAGAAGTAAAAGAGATACAAGAAGTGTTGACAGATAAAGTTGCTGTGAGCAAGGATAAGATTTGGATAAGGAATCTAACTATGGCCCCTGAGCTAAAATAGGAAATATGTGATGTCCAAGCAAACAACTTAGAGTTTCAGAGTTTTAAGGAGAAAGAAATGAGAAGGAATAATTCAGACTTTAGGATAGATGATCAAGGAATAATGTATTTTAGGGATCTATTAGGTGTACTAAATATAGAAAAGCTAAAGAAGAAAATTCTAGGAGAAGCCCATATGAGCCAATACACCATACACCCCGAGGAGACCAAGATATATCATGATCTAAAGTGAATGTTTTGATGGCCGGGAATGAAGAGAGATGTGGCACAGTATGTGTCGGTATACCTCACTTGTCAGAAGGTGAAGGCAGAACATAAGAAAGCTACTAGATTATTACAACATCTACCTGTATTGGAATAGAAGTGGAAATGCATCACGATGGACTTTGTCACCGGACTATCAATGAGTAGGACTTAGAAGGATGTCATTTGGGTGGCGGTGGACTGGCTAACAAAGACCACACACTTTATCCCGATGTATGTGAGATATTCAATGGAGAAGTTAGAGTAGGTTTATATTCAGGAGGTTGTGAGGTTACCTGGAGAACGGAAAAGTATAGTATTTGATAGGGACCCACGATTCACCTCTAGATTTTGTGTGAAATCTCAAGAATCAATGGGGACTACTCTAAAGTTTAGCACCTCTACTCACTCTCAAACAGATGGATAATCAGAGTGTGTAATACAAATCCTCATGTAAAAATAAAAAGCTGCTAGAAAATGTTGAAAGAAAAAAATTGAGAAACAAACAAAAGTAGCATTTGAAAAAAAAAGAAAAAGAAAAGAAAAGTTGAAAGAAAAAGAAAAGAAGAGCACAGAAAGAATGTTGGTTGAGTTGGATTAAGAATTGTTGAAATTTTGATGATCTTGTGCAATATAATTGATGCGTTAAGAACTATTGATGAAAAGAATGCAAGATTTGCTTGAACTGTAATATGATTACTATACAAGATTATGGGTTTTTGATTGGTTTTGTAATAGGAGAGCAAGAAAAGTCTGGAAGCTATTGGTACATTTTGTTTATTCTTTTCTTGCAAACTCTTATCTTCTTTGATATTTGATTTTCCTATATTCTTCGATTGATAGCTACATTACAAACCCTTTAACCTTACATTTGAAGTTTAAAAGTCCTACTTGACCTAAGTAGAATCATGATATGTCTTGGATTAGTGGAGAAAGTGTATGAAAAGTAAGCTTATGGAATGTATATTTTTCTTGAACTAAATTCTTTTCAATAGTTTGAGAATGATGTTAAGTGTTGGGATGGTTCTACTATTCATTCTTCACTTACACAAATCTTGCATTTGTTATGAAAGGTATAGTAGCATATGTTTTGTTGTCTTGAATAAAGAAAGCATTGAAAATATTATTTTGAAATTGATTGAGTGATTTTGTGAAAATTTGTGTTTTTTCTACTTGTCTTTGATACTTTGCTTGATGACAAGTAAAGAGCTAAGTATGGGGGAATGTGATAGGGCTTAAATTAGTTATATATTTTATAGTTATTTGAGACCATTTTGTGATACATTTTGTGCAATAACTGGTCATATTCCTTCATATTTGAGATTTTACCATTGGAAATGTATTTTGTACATTATTTTAGATTTTAGGGGTAAAATAAGGTAAAATCGTCGCTAAACAGACTAGAGGCGGCGCCGGCCACATGTTGCTGGCACGCACTTTGAGATAATAAAAAATCGGCAAAACGAGAGCTGAACAGAACACAGCCGGCACCGGTTGGAAGCTCAAAGGCGGTGTCGGCTGTAGTCTAGAAGAGTTGGTGTGAAAATCAAGAAAAATCAGCAAATGGACGGATAAGCAGAACACAACTGACGCCAGCCTTAGGCAGGACAGGCGACGCTTGCTGTGCACTGGTACTGAGGTAGTGCCTCAATTTTTGTGCGCAATTTTTTTTTGGCAATTTGCAGAGTTTTAGTATTTTCCTACTTTTATTCGGCCAGAAACCCTAGAAGAATGAATTTAGGACTTCTAAAGTCTATAAATAGAGGGAAAAACACAAGTCATAGAGATGAATTCACGGAGCAAAACATACGATCACTTAAATTAAGGGGGAATTCATCAAATCAAGGAGGATTATGTAAAAGGGTCTACGAAGAAAAAAAGAAGGAGGCTTGTCTATGAATGCTTCTTTTAACTTTGTTTTCTTTTCTTGAACAATGATGTATTAATTGTTTTATTGTAATCTGACATCATTTTAGGTATTCATGATTTTTAGAGTTACTTTGATCTTTTGATTAATTGATTGTTATTCTTGGTATTTAATTACTTATGCTGATTACAAGATTAGTTTGTTGTTTCTTCTATTGACTTGCTTGAAAAATGGGTTGATAGTGGTCTCAAGTTATTAATTTCATATTTGTTATCTATTAATTTACTTGGAAAAGGGGTTAATTGCTAAGAATTGGGTAATTAAAGGTTAATTGATGTCTGCTAAGATATGGATTTATTGGTTAATTTCATGTTTTAAATTTGCCAAGATATGGGGATTTGATCAAGGATTGTGTTTAATGCATCTTTTGGGTGAATTAGTTGAGACAGGGTATGTGATGCGAATTTGTCTAGAAGATAGTGATTTCATAGATTGGAAAAAAAGTGAATATATCTTAATCCTTCGTGATGTCAAGAGAATGATTAGTTATGATAATGTTTGGGTACTTTAAGATCATGTTTGTCAAAATAATGATTTGAGTTACATAATTCTCCATCATTGACATGTATATATTCTTTTATTTTATTTCATTTTATTTTATATTTTTTATTTTATTGAGCCGGTTAAACAATGAAAGAAAAGTGATTACTGCATACTTGTTCCTTGAGGATCGATACTCGTTTTAAACTCTATGCTATGCTTAATGATGAGTACACTTGTTCATATGTATAATTTGGGGTTAACATTTTAATTTAAACTTGATTAGGAATGTGCTTATTTTTATATAATTTTTATACCCAAATTCAAACATATCAAGTTTTTAGTGCTGTTGCCGGGGAACAATATCATGAAAGCTTAGATTATGTTGATTTAACCATGTAAATATATCTATATGTAAATATGTATATATGTTCTTTGTATAAATCGGTGTTATATCTTGTTGTTTGTAACATTGTGTGACTTAATTGAATAATATACTTTATGTTGTATTGCAAATACCACTAACTTTTGTATGTAAATAGTTGGGAATGCGTGAGTTTTTCTTTTCTTAATTTTTATATTATTTATTTTTACCTTTTGTTTTTTCTTTTCTTAATTATTTTTTTTATTTTTATTTTCGATTTGATTTTTGTTTTTTGGAGTGCGAGATTGACATTATTATGGACAATTACTTTTGGGCACAAGATTAAAGGAGCTATAATGATGAGAATTTGGCAAAGTTGCAATCTCGGATCGATGCTTTTTGTGAGACGTCACTTGAAGCCTCAATGCATTCTTTTGTCACCAATTCAAATTCCTCCATTAAGTGGCATAAAGAAGTATCCCAACGATTGAGCTATCAAAGAACTCAACTAGCCAAGTTGGTTGAGGATGCCATAAAGGCCTATATGCTTGAACAAGAGAATCTCCAAGGAAAGGAGAGAAGATATGAGGACCAATTGTCCAATGTGGAAAGGGAGGTATTCAATGCTACTCTACGTGCTAAAAAAATTCAAATATCTCTTTATCACATGATTTTTTAGGTTCCTCTCAATTCTTGGAGAACAAAGGTCCAAATGATGATGTGTTAAATTTATCATGCCTCAAGGAGTTGGATCTTTCAACGCTACATCATAAGAAGTCCTTGGAGAATAGTGGTAATTTCTACCCTTCACCCTATTCAAAGGGAGGTAACTTGGTATTTGTAGATATATTAAAAAATAAGGATTTCTTGATCGCATTTTTAAAAACTCAAATAAGAAGTTTAAAGGGGAATTTTAATTATGAACATTCTTTTGAAGGGTTAAAAGTTGATTTCAAGTTTGATGTATTCTTTAGAGATCATGTGCACTTATATGTTGACAAAAATATTTGTCTATCAAAAAAATGTTAAAGAAAGAGGTTTATGTGTTTTGCTTTAGTGAGAAAAATTATTTTCATAAACCTTATATTTTTCAAAAACCTCTCTTCATTCTACATTCATCATGCCTATCTTTTATTTTGAGCGTTAAGTTCTTTTCAAAAGGATTGTGGTAAAATTTTTGAAAAACAAAAACTTTTCACCCGTTTTGGTGTGCCTAAAGTGCTCATTAGTGATAGGGGGATTCATTTTTGTAATACCCGAATGGAAAAAGTTCTCAAACATCTATGAGTGAACCATAGGTTTGCCACCCCCTATCATCCCCAAACAAGTGGATAGGTTGAAGTGGTTAATAGGGAAATCAAAAGAATCTTGGAAAAAATTGTTAACCCTACTAGGAAGGATTGGAGAATAAAATTAGATGATACTCTTTAGGCATACATGACAGCTTTTAAGACCCCAATTGACACAGCTCCTTTTAGGTTAGTTTATGGAAAAGCATGTCATCTACCTGTTGAGATTAAGCATAAAGCTTATTGGGCTATAAAACTTATTAACCTTGATCTTGAGTCAGTTGGAAAGTTAAGGTTGCTCCAACTCATAGCCTTGGAAGAGTTGTGCGAGGATGCTTATGAGAATTCAATGCAGTATAAAGAAAAGGTAAAAAAATGTCATGATAAGCATACCACTCGACAACATGAATTTACGATAGGCGATCAAGTATTGTTATTCAATTCTCGCTTATGAATTTTTCCAGGTAAGTTGAAATCAAGGTGGTCGGGACCATACACGGTAAGCAAGATATTCCCCTTTGGCACCCTTGAAATTACTCACCCCACGGGGCACATTTTCAAAGTCAATGGCAATCGAGTGAAATGCTATATTGGTGAAAGTCTTCACAACATAAATCAGGTGGATATGCTCTTTGACACTGCAGAATAAAACTTTTCTAGTTATTTCTTGTACTTTTCTTTTTTGTACTATTTTCTTTACTTTTTGCTTATTTTTCTTTTCTAGCTTTTATGCTTTGGTGTGTTTCTTTTGTGTATTTTTCTTTTTAGGTACTTCGACAATACTCTTTTCTGCTGGAATTCGACTCTTTTGTAGGAGAATGCACAATACACTGGAAGTATTTTCTTTCCTCTCTTTTCCCCTTTATTTTTGGTCCCGTGGCAATATTTCCTTACTCTATTTATTTGGCCATTGAGGATAATGTCTAGTTTAAGTGTGGGGGAGTGATTAGAATGGGAATTCTTTTGTGCTTCTATGTTTCATTCTTCTTGAAATTCTTTGAACCTTTTTGAGCAAAATTTTCAAAATTTTTTCCTTTTTTTTTTGAGTTTTCAAGATATATTTTTAATGCATGTCTTTGTGCTAGATCATAGGGCATATGTTCTATATCATTTATGGCTTATGCATGACTTTTTGCTTGCACTTGGACTAAGTAGTTCTTGATCAAATGCTTTACATTGTTCTTAAACCTGTTTTTATGCTAAAATTCATTGAGCATTCTAGAACTTACTTGAATACCTCTCGAGGAAAAATAAGAAAGACATTCATGATTTAATTTAGGGATGACAGTAATAGGACTTCTTTGGATAGTTTGAGCTTTTCAAGCCTATCTATTTTATATTATCCCTAGTCTTATTTTGAGCATAAATTGTTAATTTCTTTCTTAAACCCATTATCATACTTTGTCTATTACTTCTTTCTGAGAGTTTGATTTACCTTCCAAATCTTTGATTACTTTTGATGGATAAAAGTATAAGTAGAAGAATTATGAGGGAGAATGCTTGTGTAGATGTTAGAATTAATTTTTTTTAAATACCAAGAATAACAATCAATTAATCAAAAGATCAAAGTAACTCTAAAAATTATGAATACCTAAAACAATGTTAAATTACAATAAAACAATTAATGCATCATTGTTCAAGAAAAGAAAATAAAGTTAAAAAAAAGCACTCATAGACAAGCCTCCTTCTTCTTTCTTCATAGACCCTCTTGCTCAATCCTCATTGATTTGATGAATTCCTCCTTAATTTGAATGATCTTATGTTTTGCTCCGTGAATTCATCTCTATAACTTGTGTTTTTCCCTCTATTTACAGGCTTTAGAAGTCCTAAATTCATTCTTCTAGGGTTTGTGGCTGAATAGAAGTAGGAAAATATTAAAACTCTGAAAATTGCCAAAAAATACATACAAAAATCGAGACACTACCTCAGTACCAGTGCACAGCCGGCGCCGCTTGTCCTGCTTAGGGCCGGCGCCAATTGTGTTTCGCTTCTCCGTTCGTTCGTCGATTTTTCTTGATTTTCACACCAACTCTTCCAGACTGTAGTCGGCGCCACCTCTGAGCTTCCAACCGGCGCTGGCTGTGTTCTGTTCAGCTCTCATTTTGTTGATTTTTTATCACCTTGAAGTGCTTGTCAGCAGCACTTGGCCGGCGCCGCCTCTAATCTGTTTAGCAATGATTTTTCCTTATTTTACCCCTAAAATATGAAATAATACAAAAAATACCTTTTGAAGGGTAAAATCTCAAATATAAAGGAATATGACTAGTTATTGTACAAAATATATCACAAAATGGTCTCAAATAACTAGGAAATATATGACTAATTTAGGCCCTATCACATGCATGCTGGACTTTGGGAACCAATGGATTGAATGTATTCCTTATGCAGAACTGGCCTACAACAACAGTTATTAAGCATCTATTGGCATGACGCCATATAAGGCCTTATATGGAAGGAAATGTCAAACACCGTTATATTGGGATTGGAGCAAAAATTGTCTGATTGATGATGGGAAGGGGGGGGAGTAAATATTCAAGAAATAAGTAAGAAAGTAAAGCTGATACAAGATAGACTAAAGGCGGCTCTGAGTAGATATACAAGCTACGTGGATACTCGCAGGAGGGAATTGGAGTTTCAAGTAGGTGATGAAGTATTTTTGAAGCTAACGCCGAGTTGAGGAATTCTGATACATCCGAAGGGGAGAAAGCTTAGCCCCAGATATATTGGGCCATTTTTGGACATTGAGTGGATTAATAGAATTGGAACCATAGCATATAAGTTGGAACTTTCGAATGGATTAATAGGTATTAACGATATATTTTATGTATCCCAACTGAAGAAGTACAATCCAGATCTAGAGCATGTCTTGAACAATGAACTATTACAACTGTAGCCGAATCTGACCTATGTGGAGAAACCGATTAAGATACTGGAGCGAAGCGTGAAAGAACTAAAGAACAAGAAAATCCCTATGGTCAAGGTGTTGTGGGAATACCATGGGGCTTGGGATGCCACTTGGGAGACCGAGAAATGGATGAGAAAACCCTGACATTATGAGAGGTACGACGTAGTTAATTCGAGGACAAAATTTTCTTAAGTGGGGGAAGGATGTAACACCATATTAAATTGGGAATTAGGGAACTAATTATTTGATTGAATTAATCCAGCTTCATAAATTAAATGCATTACATGTGTCTATTTTATGTGCTTTTTATGAGAATTCTTTTAGATAAAATAAGTGTATTAACTTAATTATAAGTAATTGTACATTGTATGTATGTATGTATATATATATATATATATATATATATATATATAGTATGTGTAATAGACAATTTAGTCAAATTAATTGTTGTATCACATTTCAAATAATATTGTAGCAATGAACCTCCCTTTGTAAAAAATATCCTCTTGAGTGAATTTAATTTTAAGAAGGAGTTTGGCCTTATTTGCTAATGAAAAGGTCTTGGTTAAATTTCGTGTCAAATCTAATTTTGACTACTCGACCAATTTCATCATTTGACTCAAAACCCATATCCAAGATCCATGGATCATTTTAATCCAATAAAATACTCTCCATCTTAGCAACTGAATTTAGGGTGTGTTTAAATAAAATCATCTCAACCCTTGAATACTCAAAAACCCTAGTATAAATCATCATTTTCCCTCCTCCTACACTACCCTAGCCAGCCACTTCTTTCTCCCTCTCTCTCAATTTTTCTCTCTCTAGAAGAGAAGCTTTCTTCCTTTGTTGCCAAGTTGCCGGCAGCTTGGGTATCTCCCACCCAACCAAGAACACAAGCTCGCACACTCACTCTTGGCCTAGCAATCCATCTTCCTCAAGCTACCATCAGTTATTGGAGGTTGAAAAGATAATTTTCGGTAGTTCTTAAGCTGAAGATTGAGGTAACATCATCACCTTCTCTTTTATTTCTTGTTCTTGAGACTGAAAATGTCCCTACTGGACAGCTTGTTATTTTTTTTTTGTTTTATGCATTATAGGCAGAAGCATGTGATGAAAAAATGTTATATTTATGTTAGGAGATAGTTTATGATTTGAGAAATGAAGTCTTTTATGTTAAAAAATTATTTTTACCCATTTAATAAGCCTAAAATCGAAAATGTGTGTAAGCTGCTAGATTTAAAAAAAATGGCTTGGAGGCCTTGTTTGTGTTATTTCTCCTTGGAGACATGAAGTCAAGGAAGATGTAAAATCACGTGAGAATTGATGTTTTGTGAATGGAATGCTTAGCTTGTTGTATTTTCTTCTCAAATTGAAAATGGCTCTATGAATACCAAAAATTCTATTCATGTATTGCTCAATGAATCTATGCTTTGAATGCTGAGAAATTTGATGAATTAAATTGTATTTATGTTATGGAAATGTGGCTCAATGTGTGTGATGTGTTATATTGACTAGTTGGGGAAGTTTTGGTGTTTCTTTATGCTTTAAGATGATAGTTGGAGAAAATATGGCGCTTGCTAGAATTTTTGGATTTTGATTTAGGTGCTGTTTTCTTTGAGCCAAATTATGATCAAAAGACTTGTGTATGATGTTTTATAGGATCTAGGTGTGTTAGGAACTTAAAGAGTATAATTACATTCTTTTAGTGGAGTATAATGTAATTAATAAATTATTTTTTGTTGACAAAATAATTTATTATAGTTTAGTCTAATTGTATGCAGTCAGATCCCTTCAGTGGCTCCCAATTATAGGACAATAATAAATTATAAATATTTATAATTTATTAATAAAAATTGCAAGAAACCAAAAATTGTATTTGAGATGGAATACGATAAGTGGAAATAGTTGTACCAAACTATACTTTTCTTATTCTATCATGATTTGTATTTGAGGTAGAGTTAATTATACATATTGATTTATGATTTCATTTTCAATATATGTAGGAAACAACGTTCTCTCAGTGTGTATGTGAGTCCACCCTCTATAAAGAGAGAAAAAATACGATTAGCAATTTTTTGGTCTCGGGAGATTACATTGAAGAAGACTTGGGGGTCTGGAACACTACTAGAAGGCCAAAGGTTTTAAAATTCGTATTGTTGAAAACGAAATTTACAAATGTATGATTTATTTTTACGAACTCATAGGGTTTAATCTTTCTTTTTTTTCCAATTATTTTATATTTGATTTCTCATATCTCAAACTTGAGCTAAATATGTAATTGATAATCTATTATTTCAATAACATATCCTATTTAAAGAGTTGACTTTGAAAATAAAATAACCAATGTAATTAACACTAAATTATGGTCTCCTTCTAATCTCTTTACTCAGTCAGAACCTCTGACTCACTTGAGTAAAGGTCACTCTGGCGGGAGGATAGAAATTGTTTCTAATTTGCAATATTGTTAGCCTTTTACTAAAGAAGTATGATTTTGCCGTAAAATGATAACTTGCAAAAACAAATGTGGAAATCTTGGATTCCTAAAAAAGTGCATGCGATTCATATGCAAGCAAATAGTTGACTATCAAAATTCAAATAAATAAATAAATAAATAAATAAATATATATATATATATATATATAGTAACTACTATAAAATAAAAAATTATGATTCAAAATGGTACAATGTGACATACTTAGTAGTATTCTCCCATAATTATTAAATTAGTATTGTTATTTAAAAATAATTATCGCTTTTCAAATTAAAAAAAATATATGTTTGTTGTCTTTTTTTTTTTTTTGTAATTATATCCTCATCCGGTATATTAATTATGGTATTTCATTGGACCATCATATTAATTATTTTTTTAATTTTTAAATAATACCAAGTAAGGGACTGTTAAACCCCTCACCAAGGCACTAATAGTGTTCGATACAAAAATATTACTCGCTGTTTTAGTTTTTCAACAATAAATAGTATAATCTTTTTATCTCATAGTTACAAGTTTTCTTTATCTCTATGCAAAAAACTATAAACTGAGAGTTACTTAAAATTGAAAATAGTATATTATTGTAAAAACAAAATAATCATTATTCCCTCCAGTGGGATTTACTTGTCATATTTACAACTTTTTACTTTTGGGGCATTGTCTTCAATTATATTGTGTTAAACATTTAAAGTGTCATTTATTGTTTCTCGATAACGCCAACTAGTAATTTTTCTCCTTAATGGAAAATATAATTTCCATGTGTTTGTCATGAATAAGGAAGGTGATGAAATTGATTGATGTTTTTGTTGAAGTAATAATTCAATGCATAGCTTTTAGATGTCTTTGTCCATCTTCCACGCTTGCAAAAAACTAAACATTGAATAATGATATTGACATTTAATTGAAACTACTTTCTTAGGCCTATGACAATCAGATCATAGTTCAAAACTGGTGGCAGCTGTTGGCAAAATAATAAAATCTGATAATAAGTATATTATCTAACAATGAAGTATGATAAGTAAATAAAAAAGGTACGAAAATTAAGGAAAGGTGAAAATGGACTATCAATTTTTATTATCCAACCAAAGACAGAAATATATAAAAGTATAAACTTTTAAAATATTCAAAAACTCAAACCTGCAAATTAAATAACAAAATACATCACTAACTCGACTTGATGAAAAGTCCACACCACCGCGTAAAATAATTTTCCTTTGTATGAGATGAGAAAACTATCAAGTATTAATAACAGAGCAATATTAGACAAAGACTAATTAATATCGGAATTGGTTTCAAGCCCAAGTATTGTCAACTTGGAATGAGTTTCTCTTTGAAACCATAATTTGGGCATGCATGCTAGTAACCATTTTCTAATTGAATTATCATCTTATTATTCCAAACAAATACACACTCAATGAATTAATTTCAAATATTTAATTGAATTATATTAAATATGTCCTGAATCATCTTTGGGTTTACCTTTAAATTAAAACTTAAAATGAGCCAAAATCAGTCCAAGAGGATATTTAAGTATTATATCTGACTGTATAAATTTTAAAGTCCATGTATTTTCCTTTTTACAAAAAAGAAAAATAGTCTCACTGCCTTTGTATCTGTTATAGAAATTAGTTTGTATCAGCAATCCAAAATACTATTTTGGATATGGATCACGTCCTGTCTGTCCGTTCATCTTTTCTGTTGATTTTGATCCCGAATAATTTGTTGTATTTTTCGTCTTATATAAATAAAAGTTGACTGCGATCTTTCATCCTTTTCACAATGAAGGGCGGATGCACGTTGATGATAGAGGGGGCCAAGTACGCTTCCATTTTTTTGAAATTCGTACTCATAATATATTAACTTATAAATTATAAAATATTTTTATATATAAAATTTTTAAAATTTTTTATTAAGAATAATATATTAAATTATAAATTATAAATTATTTATATATAATATAGTATTTAATTTCTTTTAAATTTATTAATTATTATCGCTTTTATTTTTATTAAATTTTAAAATTTTAATATCTATTTATCTATTAAAATACTTAATGTTATGAATTATTGGAATCTCCATTAATTAGTGGAGGCTCCACTAATTATGGATTTATGTGAATTATTAGAGAAGATTTTTATGGATGTCCACCATTTAGTGGAGACACCACTAATTAAGATTAGTGGAAGATGATGTATGCCATGGTGTAATCCACTAATTAGAGCTCTATAAATAGAGCTATTCTCTAAGCTTGTAATACACCATTATTTTTGTGAAAGAAAGATTAGTGAAAGAAAGATTAGAGAAAATTGTGAGAGAAAAGAAAGAGAAAAATTCTTGTGCAAAGAATAGTTAGAATTTTCTTAGTGTGTAGTATGTAGATTTTATTCTAATACTACCCTAATTTTATAACACGTTATCAGCACGAGTCTCTACCGTTATTAAAGCCAGAAGACAGGTACGCATTTATTGATCTCGCTAAATTCGAATTTGTAACTCTTGATATTTCTGAAAAAAAAATTTATATGTCATACAGAAATGCATCTAAATGCTAAAAAAAAAGGAGATCCATATGTCATGTGGATAAAAATAAAGATTTGACCACCTGAAGATGGTCGTACTACCCACTGCACGGTATGAATGGTTGCACCTGAAGTTGCAAGATTGTAAAACCGTGAACTCCGTGATGTATAAAACTACATCTTAGTTAAAAATTTTACGGAGAAAAAGTTATCGATGAAGTTATATTGGAGAAGACATTCTCCACTTTTCATGTTCTATAGTAACAATATCGAGAAAAAGGGTATCCAAAATTGACGAACTTTAACATGAGTTATTATTGAGAAATCATGAAGCCGGATGAATCGGCTCAACAGAGACTCCTGCAGTGAATGTCTGTTGGCTCCAGCGAGAGCCATCGTTATAGTCGTAGTTGTGGCGATGGCCGTGGTTATGGTCATGGACACACTCGATATTTCCCTTATCACAGAGAAATACTAGCCACCTGAAGTGGAACAGAAAAGATAATAAGGGAAAAAGATATTTCCATTAATAATAAGCATCACATCTTTTATTCATATCACTAGTGTTCATATGAACTTGAGGATACATGCTTATAGTTGCTCTTTTGTAATTGAGTCGACAAATGTAAGATAAAGGTTTGTAATTGTTCTTTTTTAATATTTACATTAGAGGAAGACAAACAATTAGTAATTATGGACTTCAACTCCTCTTTTTCGACATCCTCCTCCTTTTCTTTCCCCTTTGAGCCAGCATTGAGACTAGCAGCGAGAATTAGCCGTAAAATTACTGCGAAATGAGTCTTGAGATTTTATGATCTCGTTAAGTTT
Organism: Voacanga thouarsii; assembly: GCA_026120185.1. Taxonomy (NCBI): domain Eukaryota; kingdom Viridiplantae; phylum Streptophyta; class Magnoliopsida; order Gentianales; family Apocynaceae; genus Voacanga; species Voacanga thouarsii. The sequence continues at coordinate 4,034,710 of JANUWF010001205.1, forward strand.
ATTATAATTAAATTTCTTATTATATTTGGCCTTGAAGCATGCTTGTCTCAATTTCTGTGTTTGGTCCTCTAACTGCGTATTAGGACTTTCTTCCACCAACTGTTTTTCACATTCCAGTATCGCAATGGCTTCTTTCAACTTCTTCTCAGCCATATGTCCTCCTTCTTCTTTATTTTGCATCTCCTGTAAATCGAAGTGATATCATCGGTTATTTACTTATAAATCTTTCATAGTTTCATACTTGCAAATTATAAGTATGTATGAGAGAGAATCTGAACATTCTTGATTATGGTTTCCAAGCTCACCAATTTCTTGTGAGGCCATCGACGAATTCCTAACTCCCTACATCTTTTCTTGAGACGGGTTATGCCAATATTCAATTCTTTGGCTGCGCTTTTGATTGGTAGGTAAAAGTATTGCGAAATTGTTTCTCTTGATAGTGTCTGGGAGTTATTGCCCTTCTTCTCTCTCTGCCTCTTAATCATCTTCTTCTCCCCAGGAATTTTGTTTGCAATAATATCTTGAACTTCGATATTATACATTTCATGAGTACTTACTCCGACTTTGTTGCCAAGACCACTCATTATTTCTCCTAGAAAAAGAAAATAATATCAGTAAAGGTAATACCATTCAAAATCCATGTTTAAATGTATAATAACCTGGAATCATATTCTGGCTTTGTTCAAAATCCATTAGAGAGTAGAATGGATCATGCACAAGCATATCCTCATTCAAAGGAATAGCATCAAGAGGAACATTATCAAAAGCAGTCTCTTGTAGGGGCAGATCAACTTGGTCCAAAGCAGTATGTTCAAAACTTCCACTGATTCACATAAAAAACAAACCAAAAGAGAGTTTAATTTCATTATCAAGCACACTAAAAACAAATGGAAGCCCTCAAAGGTATCTCACCTGAAATTAGGAGGAAGTTGTTGGTTTGGAAAGGAAAACATATCAAAATCTTCTGCGTTCGAATTAGACAGAAGCGGTTGGTTTGGAAAGGAAAACATATCAAAATCTTCTGTGTTCGAATTAGGCAGAAGCGGTTGGTTTGGAAAGGAAAATACTTCAACATCTGCTGCAGAAACCGAGTCAAAATTTGACCATGTCTCAAATGAATTACGAGTCTCCATATCTACTTTGTGATTTTTGTTTTTTATATTTACTAATGACTGATAACTGAGATATATATCGATACATATATATATATATATGTATGTATGAGGAAGAAGAAGAGGTAGATGGTAGGTAGAGGGTCGGAGGAGAAGAAAAGACAAGAGAGGAAGATAAAAAGTCGGTACCGGGAAGAGTGAAAAAAAAAGGAGATATTTTTTTTGGCATTTCCTACTTGTCATCATTTTCTTATATTTCTTTTCTTATTCTCTTGTGAAATCATTATTCCCTAAATTAGGGGGAGAATAGAAACAGTACAAGAAAGATCGTGATTGGACAACATCATTAAATTATCTTGATCCGCATACAAGCGCGTGTGAACTTGAAGTTCAAAAGATAATTCATTTGTAAAGCATTGCAAATCAAATGCCAGACGCTTTTGTAGACTCTAGAAGAGTAACAAAATCGCATATGCCAGCTATAAATGCTCCTATTCTAATTGAAGTTCCAATAGAACAAAAGATTTTACATATAGCTATTGAGCCAAAAGCACGCCAGAAGCGTGGCCGACCTCTTGGTTCTAAAGATAAAAATCCTCGAAAGAAAAGAGGATTAAATGATCCAGAAGATCATATTGAAGAAAAGAATGATAAAGACCAAGAGAGAACTGATGACAAAGAACCAGAAGTTGATGAAAGTAACATTGAAATTTCTATCAATTATACCACTTCCGATAGAAGTTGGAATCGGATAGAAACTGTTATTGATAATATATTTGCATACAATATATCTCTTGATGTTACACAGGATAATGATGATCCTGAACCAATATAGTTGATGAATGTCGGCATAGAAAAGATTGGCTGCAATGGAAAGATGCGATTCAATCGGAGTTAAATGCACTGACAAAACGTGAAGTCTTCGGACCTGTAGTCCGAACACCAGAAGGTGTAAAACTCGTTGGCTACAAATGGATATTTGTGCGAAAGCGCAATGAAAAGAGTTAAATCGTTCGATATAAAGCGCGATTAGTAGCCTAAGGTTTTTCACAAAGACCAGGTATTGATTATGATGAAACTTATTCTCATGTTGTTGATGCTATTACACTCCGATATATTATCGGTTTGGCGAGTACATGAAAAGATAGATATGCGCCTATTAGATGTTGTCACTTTGCTTACTTGTATGGAAATTTAGAAAATGATGTTTACATGAAAATCCCGAAGGATTTCATATGCACGAAGCATATAAACATTATCCTCGTGAAAATTACTCCATCAAGTTGCGAAATCATTATATGGCCTGAAGCAATCTGGGCGCATGTGGTTCACACGTCTTAGTGAATATTTATTGAAAGCGGGATTTAAAAATGACCAGCAAGATTTAGTTCTCCACCAATACGACGATATTGGAATGGAATTAAACAAGTCATTCGATATCTCCAAGGTACAATTGATCTCGGATTATTTTATTAAAATAAAACCAGTCCAACATTGATAGGTTATGCGGATCGTTGGTTATTTATCCGATCCACATAAAGCACGTTCTCAAACGGGCTATCTATTTACATGTGGAAATACTGCTATATCATGGCGTTCTACGAAACAATCTATAGCAGCTACTTCTTCAAATCATGTTGAAATTATAGCCATTCTTGAAGCAAGTCGAGAATGCGTATGGCTAAGATCCATGATTCATTATATCTGAGAAAGTTGTGGATTATCATGAATCAAAGATATTCCAACTCCTCTTTATGAAGACAATGCAGCTTGCATAGCTCAATTACGAGGAGGATATATTAAAGGAGATCGGACAAAACATATTTCACCAAAATTCTTCTTTACTCATGAACTCCAGAAGAAAGGTGAAATTGATGTGCTACAAATTCGGTCATGTGATAACCTCGTAGATATTTTCACGAAGACTTTACCGACTGCAACATTTGAGACGTTGAGATATAAAATCGGTATGTGTCGGTTCAAAGATTTAAAGGAATTATCTCATCAGGGGGAGTAATAAACAGACATATAGAATAGTGTACTCTTTTTCCTTCACTAGATTTTTTTCCCACTGGGTTTTTATCTAGTAAGGTTTTAACGAGGCATATTCTTTATGTAATGGATGGACATCCAAGGGGGAGTGTTATGAATTATTGGAATCTCCATTAATTAGTGGAGGCTCCACTAATTATGGATTTATGTGAATTATTAGAAGATTTTTATGGATGTCCACCATTTAGTGGAGACACCACTAATTAAGATTAGTGGAAGATGATGTATGCCATTATGTAATCCACTAATTAGAGCTCTATAAATAGAGCTATTCTCTATACTTGTAATACACCATTATTTTTGTGAAAGAAAGATTAGTGAAAGAAAGATTAGAGAAAATTGTGAGAGAAAAGAAAGAGAAAAATTCTTGTGCAAAGAATAGTTAGAATTTTCTTAGTGTGTAGTATGTAGATTTTATTCTAATACTACCCTAATTTTATAACACTTAAATATTTATTTGAGATTAAAACTTTTTTGTTTTGGTCTCATTCAATTATTTTTTCCTTTTATCAATTATTGACCCACACCAAAATACTTGTTTAAAATTAAAACTTTTTATTTTTTCTCATCCAGCCATTTGACCCATTTCCCCTTTTCATCAATCAGAACAAACTGCTCTACTCTTTCTTCTGCTAATTGCTTTGATTCTGTCGTCTGCAACTTTGCTGGACGTGATTGACACACGCGTGTCTACCGTTCCAACTTTAAGGCACATGAACAAAATTTCGACTTCCAAACTTTTGATCTGTTGCGTCGTCTCTGATCACAATTTAATATTTATATATATGTGTTTATGTATATATACACGTATATAATGAGAATAGTTTGGTCCATTCACCTTTTCCTAACAGTTTATTTATTTATTTTTATATATTGTTTGAAGACTGATTCATACCACCCAAAAGAGAAACGTTCCAAGTTGACAATCTTGGGGTTGGAAACCCAATCCAAATTATAAAAATATTATTTTCTTTGTCTAAATTACTTTATTATTAATATTTGCAAATGGCTGTCTAGTTTTGGCAAACGTGGAAGGACAAAGAAATCTAAAAGCTATGTATTGAATTATTACAAGAACAAAAACATTAACAATATGTAATCTCAATAACTGAAGCCGTGCGTCCCTAGTTCCTGCACTCAGACTTTATCTTCATGATCTCATTTGTTTTGCAATGAGTGTTCTTGACTCTCCATATGAATTGGGGTCATTTTAAGCTACTTTTGATCCTCCTTTTGGTATCCATTGCTTCACCATCTTTTTTATCATTGGCTTGTTAGCTTCATTAGCCTGATATCTTCCTTGAAACTTTTTGAAAATAAATCTCACCTAAGGAGTTAGGAGCTGTGGCTTGAATCTCTTTTCCCTTTTTTTTTTTTGGGTGTAGCCTTCATGCCTTGTACCATTCCTATCATATAATGATGTGCTGGCACTTATGGTTGTACGGGTCAGATCCTGCGACCACAGGTGTATATGAGAGGGGTATGCACCCCCAGGGGCGGACGGACATATAGGGTTGGTGGCCTCCCAAGAATTTTAAAAAAATTATATATATATATATATATAATATATATTTAAAATTTAAAATAAATTGACCCCTCCAAATATATAAAATTAAATTTACAATAATATAATAGTAAAAAAAAATTTATTGAATGTGAGACTTTATTGAAGGTGGAAATGATACAATTAAGAATGCAATTTGATTATTTTCATCATGTGGTACGAACTTTTGATTTTGAAAAGTTATCTATTATATTTAAATTGTATCAATAGATAGTTAAGATAATGAAGTTTAAAATTTATATATATATTATGAAGTAACCGTTGTTCTTACTTTTTCAATTTCTACCGTTACCACGAAATAATTTTTTTCATTTATGAATATGGTAAAAATCAAATTTTGAAGTAAGATGAAAAATGATTTTTTTTCCAGATTTTTTAATAGTATATATTAAAAAAATTGTAAAAAAAAATTTGATGAAGAAGGCATCAATTGGCCCCCCAAATGAGTTAGTTTTGGGTCCGCCCCTGTGCACCCCCCCCCCCATTGACGGCTATAGCTTTTAGTGAAGTTGGTAGCGCCTTACTCAAATAATTTGGTATTAGAATTAGGTCGTGGGTTCAACTTCTAGGTGGTTCTCCAATGATCATTCTTAAGATTTGAGGTTGAACCTACTCGTGAGCAGGTGAGAATGATGTGCTGATACTTGTGGTGGTATAGGTCCAGTCCTGCGACCGTTGGTATATATGAAAGGGGTATACGCCCCCACTAATAGCTATAACTTTTAGTGAAATTGGTAGTGTCTTTTACTTGTATCACAACAATTGCAAATTACTTTATTAATTACAATGTCATTAATTATATGCCTTGACCTTTAAATTCGCCTAAAATTTTTAACATATGATGGTCTTTTTTGGTTATATAAATGTAATGTGTTTGCTAAAAAAAACATCATATTAATTCTCCGTTTTCAAAGTTAGATAAGTATCATATATAACAAATCCTTGCCAATATCGGTTCATCGTATATTATAAATAAAATCTAATTAAAGCCTTCAACAAAAAAGTTTGTCCTTTAAGAAACTAAAAGACAGAAAAAAAAAAAAAGAAGATAGAAATATATACACAAATTCAAATAGATAACTTTCAACTTGAAGTAACTTTAGCAACTGCGCAAAAAAAAAAAAAAAAAAAAAAAATCAACTAACACCACAGTAAAATGGCCCACAACCATTTGATCATAACAAAAACTGAACCGAATAGATCAAAACATTATATAGATTTCCAACTTTCAATAACACATCCACTTGTAATCAAAGAGATAAAAATAAAAATAATTTTTTTTGAAGAAAAAGAGTGAAATCCATTAGAGAGATGAATCAGCTTAAATGCCTAGGATTATATCAGAGGGAAGGTCCCTATACCACTCGTATGGATAAAGAAAATCAAGACCCCAAATAAGCTAATAGATGAGCAGGTATGTTACCATTCCTACAAATATCAGAGATAGCGACATATCTAAAAATATGAAATATATCTCTAATAGTGGAGACAATATGACCAATTGAAGGGAGATCCTCCACCTTCGCATTGACTTACAGACCACATTTAAATAGTACCCTCAAAAGACATCTCTTGAAAACCATTCATAAGGGGATAGGAATTGTTGGGTTTTTTTACTTTGTTTTACCATTCCAAATTTTAGTGTTTTCTCCTTATTTTTATCCAAATTTAAACATTGCTTTAAGCTATACGTGAAATTCCTATATTGTGTAATTTACCATCTCTCTCAAACTTTGATATAAGTTTGATGAGAAAGTTAATAGATATGGCAAATTGACATCATTTTGAACATTAAATACAATAAGAGAAATTGATAGAAATGTACTACTGACAAACTATAACTTCTTCATGATGATGATGATCAGGGATGTTGATGTTGGGGGGCAAATTATGATCGAAAATAATTTTATAATTTCTAAAATAAAATTTTGGATAAAATGAAAATTTTAATTTTATTAAGGCAAAATAAAAATTTTTAAAAATTTTGGGAGGTAGGTGCAATCTCTTGTTCTCCTTATATTTATCTATAATGATAATGATGATGACGATGATGAATCAATTAAATTAGGCTGGCGATATTGGCAGGGCAATTTCTCTGCTAGAGCAAATTTTGCTCAAATGATATTATTAACTTTTTTGTCAACTCAAATAATATTATCAAAATATTGCATATCGTACTTTCTTAATTTTATCCCATTTTTCTCTGTCATCTCTCTTCCTCCATAGGAAATATTTTTTCCTCTCTCTTCTTTCCTTTTATTATCCCTCCTCACGTTTCCCTTCTTTCTTCTCATTCCTCTCTCCTGTTAGCTAAAGTTTGATTTTCTTCCAAAAACTGAAGGTATGAAATGCTATAGAATGAATAAGAATTATCGCATGTAGTTTTTAAAAAGGCTCCCAATAGCAGGGTCGTCCTGCCCTGCTCTGTTCATGAAAGATTTGGCTCACTCCTCACGCATTGTTAATGGCCAATTTTCGAAGCTATGAAACAATCTTTCCCATCACAACCACTGCCAAACCCTCTTTGTTCACTACAATCTTCTTTCTAAAGTAGAATTAACTCTATCTCCCTCCAAAATTTCCACTTTGTCTTTTTCATTCCTAAAGGATTCCAATACCTACACTCCCAAAATGCGAACAAGGACTCCCATGACTAGATTATACTTTAGCAGTGTGTCTCCTGTATTTGTAGAGAACTATAAGTTGAGGTTGAAGTTGCAAAGGGATTTATAATGACCTAATTATGTGATAGGATGATTGAAGTGTTCTTGAGTGAGAAAATGGTAGAGAACATGGGGTAAAGGGTCAAGAATAAATATGTGTGTGTGTGTGTGTGAGAGAGAGAGAGAGAGAGAGAGAGAGAGAGAGAGAGAGAGAGAGAGAAGAAGAAGAAGAAGAAGAAGAAGAAGAAGAAGAAGAAGAAGAAGAAGAAGAAGAAGAAAGGAGGGAAACCGCGAGAGAGGAGGAGAGGAGAAGGAGAAAGAAGAAAAAAAAAAAGGAAATAGGAGAAAGAAGGGGAGACGCAAGGAGATAGAAAAGAGGGGAGGGAATAAGAGGAAAGATAGGGGAAAGAATAAGAGGGAAGAGAGAGAACGTGGGATATATAATATTTTGAAAATATTATTTGAGCTGACAAAAAAGGTTAATAATGTCATTTGAGCAAAATTTGCTATGGCAGGAGGAAAATTGCTCTGGCAATATTGCCAACCATTAAATTAGGAGTCATTCGGGCAAATTTAAGTACATTTTCAAATTAATGGGTTGATTACTCGTGGAATTTTTCTATCTGATCGCTTTCTAGTTAATCATTTAAAATAGACTCATTTTACATTTTGCTTAAAGAAAATACAAATTTAAATATATCATTTTTAGTTTAAAGTTCATCTTTCTCATGTAGATTTAAATTTTGAATGTGCTAATTAGCTCTTTAATTTCTTGTGTATTTCTATACGAAATGATTAGCAAAGATTTATTTCCTTGTTATAGTATCTACTACTCCTTTTCTATACGTTTCCATATAGATTATACTATTATTAATTACATCTTGAAGGTGCCAAAAATTTAATAGTAAATAACACCCTTAAATCCTTTCAGTAGTATGAAGTTTTCTTCTTTTTATTTTTTATTTTTTAAGTAAGTTATAAATTATACTCGTAATAAAAATTGAGCATAATGAGTCATCAAACCAAACTTTATTGAGATAAGAGTTTAGGGAATGAAAAAAAAATTGATAGGTTATTGAGATTTCTGATAACGGAAAAGAGAATATAAAAATAGGGTTAAAGCAAATGCTAAAGATGGGTGCCAAAAACAAGGAGTGTTAAAAAACAAGATAATTGTAGGAAAATAGAGATGAAATTGAAAAAAATGAACTATTAAGAACCTATAATAATAATGATGATGATGACCACGACCCCAATACATTTGTTACAAATATTATACATGTATAAGGAAGTTTTTTTAAACAGATCTTCTACTGATCTTAGGGCAGGAGTTTTGAAGATATTGATGATGGAGTGTTATCTAAAAATTTTAAATGGATTCATTTAAGAAATGAATTATGAAACCCTTACTAGTAGAATAGAGTGTGTATCTTTGAGACTATATGGAGTGACATGTTTCGAGAGTTTGTGTACTAGATAGGTCATATGCAATGCATTGGGTGGATAAACAATTTAAAAGGTGTATGGACACTTGTAAAATTTTTGACCCTTTGATGAGTAATATATAGGGATCCATTCATGGAAAGTAAATGTTCTACATTTATCCAAATCTTATTATGCGAAGGAGTCTATTGAACAAGAATTGCTTTTAGCAAATCATATTAGGTGTTTTAAATCAATGGACAGACGTTACATATACCATGTGCATCTAATAGTTACATTATGTTATTTATTTATTTTTAAAAAACCTCGTTTAATGAAATGCAATTTGAATTTCTCATGTTGGATCTCAAAATTTATCTTTCTCAAGTAGATTCTCAACAAAATTTTGAAACTGTTAGTGAAGCCTTTAATTCATTTTTTTTTTGGCGTAGTACAAATTTTAGGCTAATGTTTATTATGTATTTATAATGTCTTTATTCAATTGATATTATATATGCAAACTCTTTCTGTCATTTCCAAACGCTACACAACTCTCTTTTAGCTCCTAATCTCAAATTTTGATATGTCTCCTTTTCGACCTATGTGAGCTCCACTACAAGAAAAATGAATTTTTGCAACCACTGAATTTCATGAGAAAAAGGATCGATTTGATTGTAAATAATCAATTGCAACGGAAAAATGCTCATAGCTATTATAGGGGGTTGCAATTGCCTTTGCAACCGTAAGTATCGTTGTAATGATCTATTTTCCATGGAAAATGCTTATTTTTACAACATTTTTTTTTCGTTGCAAGAAACTTCAAATCTATCCAAACTAAATGCAACACTTCTTTTTCCGTTGCATGGCCATTGCAAATAGTTTTTTTTTTTTAACGAATTTGGTTCGTCATAAATACAATTATTGCTCGTTGCAAATATTTAATATTATAATTATTTTTCTTTTAAAATAAATGTTTAATTAATTCACATCACTTTTGAATGTGTCTCTACTTCTATGCGTTCTAAAATTTTACGACGCATAATTTTCAACACTTATTATATAAGTGTACCTAATTTTATGACGCTTATGTTTTCTACTGTCGCCTAATGTACTAATATGTATTATATAATTTTTTTTCCACGACACATTTTGTATAATCATCTCCAAATTACCGACATAAGATTACGCTTTAGTCCCCTTTTTTGCTACACTATGATTGTGTAGCATTCCAAATTTGACAACACTTTCTTTACATAAATGTCCTTAAAATGATGACACATAATTCTAATTTTGTCCTTTTTTTACTGACGAAATAATCCATAACAACCAAGAAAAATGTCCGAAAGTAATGACGTGTAATTATGATTGCGTCCCTTTTTAACAACACTAATTTTTCCGTCGTGTCCCAGAATTTAGCATCAGTTTTTTTCAATGTCCCAAAATTTACAATATATGATTACCATTGTGACATTTTTTGGTAAACAATTTCTCCATAAAATATGAAATATAATTTAAATATTAAAAATATATAATTCAAATATTCATATAAAAAACAAGTAAACTAATATTTGACTACAAAATGTTCAACTAATTCTCAACCATAAATATCTCTTCGTATAAAAGATGTAAATAGGAATGCATTATTGACTAAAAAAATGAACACCATCCTGATACTGTCATAAAGTATAAATTACAAAATCATTTTTACAAGGAATATGGTGAAAATTCCCTACAGGAGTTCTCAAGTTGCCTAGCCCTTGCTTCTGCTTCCTCATATCTCTCTTCTGCAATTCGAAGCTGAAAAGTACATGTTATAATGGTGTAAACCCAAATATGATGTTTGTAAAAGCTAATTATCCTCTTGAATAGGCACTTTCTCAACACAAAAGAATTGAGGATAAACAAAGAAAACTAATAGACCTTTTCAAGCAAACTTTAATTTTGTTCTTGAAGAATATCAAGTTGCAATTGTTAGCAAAACTGATTAAACATCTTGGAAAAACATTCTTGGCAGGAATTATTTAGAGACATAACTTCTGCTCCAAGGAAAACTAATTATATAAAGATATCTATTATGCCAACACTCAAAGTACGTCATCAACATAGAAGCACATTTAATAGAAACCCAAAAGATTATAGGGGAGCAGAGACCAAAATTATGATTTTGTTAGGAAAGTTTAAGAGTAGAATATGTTAAGAAATAAGAGAAGTCAGTTCATAAACACAGAAATAACATGCTCATAAATGACGACCTCATCTTGTAGGGCTGAAGAACATGATTGATGGTCTGGTTCTTTGTGTTTAAAAGTTCCAAAATCTAAAGATAACCTGGGAATTAAGAAACAAAGATCAGAAAGTAAGAGGTTGTTTTAAGATAATATATTACAAAAGATAATATAACATGTACTAACATTGTAGACTTAGGAAATGGTGCAATTGATCATTTTTCCAAAAAAAATGAACAAATAAATGAAAGAACTACACAGCTAGCCTCAATTGATGGGTGGCTTTCACAAAAAGGAAAAGAAAAAAATGATAGACATCATGTCATAAAGAATCACAAACAAAGAGATTGCAAATACTTGGACGTGCCTAAAGAAGTTAAATGATCAGAATTAAATTTCAACAAAAAAGGTCGTGGAATTATACAAAAAGGGAACAGTCTCTCCTCCTTGAGCGAAAGAACAAGGAAATAGAGAATTTATTTCATCCTCTCATTAACTGCCAAAATGTGAGATAGCTTTGTAAATTGAATTAGAATGGCAACACAAAAGGAAAAGCTAGAAAGACATTAAGGCTAAAAAACAGAAGGATAGAGCAATAATTCTTAGGCTTGTGAGAACAAAAGTTAAAAAAGAGAAAATTTAACAATTTAAAAACAAGTAACAATCCAGAAACCAAACCATTACAGTAGTAAAAGCTAAGGAATAACCTTTTCTCTTTGTGAATATCAGCTTGAAGCTTAGTTGGAGGTGTAGATGTAGCTGAGTTGAGTGTTAGAGGTACAATAGGGGGCGCCATGGGGACTGTCTTGCGACCTAGGCTTGGACGGCTTGATGAACGAGCAGATATAGGTTGTTCCAAAACATTGGATTGAGATACTTTAGCAGATGGAGGCTGCACTTGTTCGATATATTCTGTTGATGAGAAGCAATGCTAGCCATAGCAGTATGAATGGAGAAAGGTTGTTCTAAGGAATTAGACGATGATCTAATATCCAAATATGTATGAGCAGTTGTAGTTTTTTGTTCCAGTGGGCTAACAAGATGGAGCTGTACGTACAGAGGATGGTTGTTGTAAGGAATTGGGTAGAGATTGAGATGGTCAAGTAGCTGAGCTTGTACGAGCTGATGAACCTTGCTGTTCTAAAAAATTGAAAGATGGAGATGTGAGGATAGATGGAGGTTGTTGTAGGGGATTCAACTGAGATGATTGAATAGCTGAGCTTGTACGAGCCGATGAGACTTGCTGTTCCATCGAGCTGATAGATAGAGATGTTCGGATAGGTATTGAACGTGTAGCAAAAGATTATTCTATGGGGTTTGAACTGTCTATGACCAGAGATATAAAAGTTTTGAGACTTTATTCAGCAATATATATATATATATATATATATATATATATCCAAATGAATGGCAAATAACAGAAGGTATTCCAAACAAAAGGGACCAGAAAACAAATTAGATGTACCATTCGAAAGAAGTACATACATAAGATTAAAATGTTAAGGAAAACACTGCATAAAAGAATTCATCTACTCTAAAACAACAATAAAAAAATAACAAAAAATCTAAGTCTTAATCCCAAGAAACTTGGGGTTAGTTATGTGAACTAATACAAGACTACGTGTGGTCCTTCACATGAATCCTCTCCCCTCTACTTCTTTCTATCCACCATCATACTTTCATCCAAATCTAATAGAGACATATCTCTTTTAATCACCTCCATCCATATTATCTTAGGCATGCCTCAACCTCTGTCCAATCTATCCTGCCTCCATTCCTCAATTTTCCTAATAGGAGCATCCTAATTCATCTACTCTGAAAATGCTCCAAAATTGGATCAGAACCAAATCTTTCTTTGAATGTCTGGTTGATCTTTACATGTACATACTGTTAGTCATTATTTGCATGTCCCTATAATTATTTATTTTACAAGTGCGACACTGTAGAAACAAGGAAAGATGCATTACAATATATCTTATAGAAACAAAGATGAAAAACACAATCAGCATATTACTAATGGAGAACAATTTCTAGCTGGCCTTCCACTCGCAAGCCTAATACTAGTTGAGGGGGTTAGTAATCATACAGGAGGTTATCATCATCATCATCATCATCATCATCATCAGCCATCTGATTTGCCATAACCTAAGCAAGCTTTTGGGCTGCAACCTTCGTGTTTTGGGGTTTTCTAAAGTTGCTGACTGAACTAGAACGTGAATAATGATGCAGTCGAGATCGCATTGGGGATAAAGGAGGACCAACAGTTGGTGTGGTTGATGCACTATTCTGCCTCACATGCATTGGTCTCATCTGATCCATTTGACAATGAGTTTAACCTAACCATGATTAGAATTATTAGCTCGCATGCAAGGACAGTGCCTTTTATGGCTTAAAAAATGTGGAATAATTCTAGAATTTAAACTGATGCATGCAATAAATTAGAATTACAAACTTCTATCAATACAATCCTCCACAAACCAACAACTAATGAAAACATTCCATTCCGGATAAACTAGGTATGATTTGTGTTTATGCAGTCTAACCGTGTAATCTAGCAACCAATTTCTGATCATAGTTTCAGATTTCTCATCAATCCCTTCACCCTCAAAGCAATTCTATCCATGTAACATATACTCTAGGTCAATGCAACATTTTTTCAACAAAATGGTAAATCCTTTTTTTTTTTTTTGGTGCCTTTTCTCTTGATAAAAGAAGAAAATGAGCTAATGAAAAGAAAAAGTAAAAGAAAAAGGTCAATGCAAATTTACATTAGAGCAGCCCTTCCAATCTTTTTTGCAAGTCTCTTAATGCATTGTCCCATAGACACTTGATGCTATCAGTCAAATAGACAAAAGAAAAATAACCTTGTTGTCTATCCTAGAGTAATAAGTAGGCAAATGCTGATCTTCAGAAATACTATTATTCTACCTATATCACCTAAAAATTTGCAAAACAAGTATATTACCTTATTTTAAAAAACCACAATATTGTTTGCATGAACTCGAGGGCTACTTAGAACACATTAGCTTGTCAACAACAAGGATGATAATTTCACCCTGATTTCCCCATTACCTAAAATTAAATATAATGGCAACTATTTGCTTGTTTAAATTATTAAAAGGTTAAAAGATTGCAAATTTCTCAAAGAAAAATAAAAAAAGTGCACTAATATGTCTTGAAGATTATAACTAACGCCAATTCATGGGAGGTGAAAAATCAGTAGAATCATTCTCTGTTGCAGGGTATCAGTAACTTTTTAAGGCAAATTAATTAATGAACTTCTCTAGATATGCTAAGAAGAGAAAAATTTGGGCAATGCATTCATTAATAATAGTAAATTCTTTAAATAGAGAAGGTAGTTTAAACACCAGAAAATGCCACATTGAACACTATAGAAATTAGAAATACTCTTAGGTCAAATCACAAGTTGGAGAGAAAATATTAATCATATAGAAAATAAAATTTCAATTTATTCACCAATCCCAGTAAGAAAACAGGAAAAACAAAAGAAAACAAAGGCCGGTCTCACCTTCAGAGCAACAAAAGCAATAAGGACTCATGTCACTTTGGAGAGGCATGTGCAAATTGTATTTGGTCATTGAAATGAAGAACAAAAGTAGAATAGTAGGATTGGACTTGAGATCCTTTGTCTTCAGAAATATCTTTTGGAGGATTTTCATTTTCTACCGATTTTTTTTTTTAGGATTGAAGATGCAGAATGTTGATTAGGTGGCAATTTTAATTAAGATGTAGCTCTAGTAGTTCTAAGATTCTGAAATTTCTTGATATGCCGCTAGAAATAGACTACATCAAGTAAATCAGATTCAAAACTTAAGCAAGTTTGTTCATGGCAGAGGACAAAACACATAAAAGTCATAGTAAGATGTCTCAATGAAAATGTAAAATAATCAATACAAGCTTAATATTACAGAAAGACAAATTCCCACTAATTAAAGAGTTTTATCATAGCTGAAAGTACCTGAATTGAGAATGTATCCTTTGAGATATTATTTTACACTAAAATGTGCTTCAAAACCTGGAAAATAGGATAAATAAAGCTCACAATCAGTAGCAAATATTACATCTTTTGCAGGATTTTGATCCTATACCTCATATAAACTCGCATAAATTAAAAAATGTGACCAAAAGTTTTCTATCTTTTTGAACATTTTTTGTTAAAGGGAAGATGTCCAGAACAAATGATGACAAGAAATACTACTACAAACATTTTAAGCGCAGAGAAAGGAAACAATGCTTACACAATCCAAGTAAGGAAGAAAGGGAAAAGTACTAAATAAATTAGTGAGAATATTAAAATGAACACACTATCAACATCAACATCAACATCATGAATTGATCTTCCAAGAATAACCAACAAATGTGAATTTAATTAGTTTAGGGGAGAAAAGAAGAAAATTCAACAATTAGGACAAAAAAAAGGCTAAAGAATGCCAATATCCTAATTTCTACTATTTAACATGAAAAATTTCCACAATATTTTCACTAATAGATACATTGATTAAAGATTTTCACCCTAATAACATAAGAGTCATGAATATGCTTACAAAGTGATTCAGAAACAACTAGTAATAATCTACCTTAAAAAACCATGTAGGAAGCAGGCCAATCCATAAAATGCATAGAACCTTTTTTAGATCAGAACATAAAAAGAACCTAGATAGTGAGGTTGCATCAATGATCCTTCAAGCAATATTCTGCAAACAGTTCTACGTGAAGGAAATAGGTAAACCATAAAAAATAAAGGCAGGCAGTAAAAAGATTTAACAAGAAATGCAAAATACAATTCAAAAGGAGCTCATGTGCAGAAAATAAGACTAATGTTTTTTACTTTAATCTATTTTTGTAGCCTATATAGAATACTTTTCACCTCTCTGAGTAGAAGAATCTAGCATCTAATTAGTTCTCAAGAAATTGGCAATCTTGAGAGAGTCCCAGTAGTGCGTAAATAGTGTACATGAAACATAAGATACAAATAAGGAACCTGTTGGATTTCCACTTTATAAATTATGGAATCAATATGCAAAAAAAAAAAAAAAAAACACAACAAAAAATAGCATTGAATTTCTATTCATTGACTTTACCAGATGCAAAAACCAAAAAAGTTAATGTGCCTCAATCTTCTTCATATAATGCCTCAAATGGCGGCAAACAAAAAAAAAAAAAAAAAGGCAAAAGACCCTAGCTATGTCATGGCTCTCTACAGACATGATTGGACACACTGTTCCAACCTTATGATTGCCCTTCTAGAGTCCTTGTACTAATATTTTGAGGTAACAAGTATCAAACCTGAAGTTACTTAAAACGTTACACTTACAAACAAACATATACAAAAAAGAGTGTATGACAGCATGAGCTTATTTAGATAAAGATATCTTTGTTCCTGAACTTTCTTCACTAGATATTCTACAATTAAAAGTAGTTGGATAAAAATAAAATGCTGCATGTAGATTCACAAAAATATAGCATGGGATATCATCATTTCACAGATTTGCACAACCAATTTTCTTTCCTTTCTTTGCTTCTTTCGGTTGGGGGTAGAGGAGGGAGGATGAGATTACAAGAAATTCAAACAAAGAAAAGCATTAGAAAAACATTCACAGGAATAAGCATAAAACAATCACGAAATTAGTAGTTAAATTTTAACTAAGCCTTCACACTTCAGCTTATGATATAATGTTTAACCTCACCTCAACAAATATGACATCTTGAAGGTAAAGAAAAACCCAGACATTTCAAGATGGAATCAAAGGGCAGATACTCATTCATCATTTTCCACATAAAATTCTTACAAACAGACTCACCTTCCCCCTCTCTACACTACTGCCTAACAATATAGTTGGTTGTTACGAATAGATGTCCAATAGTCACGATGATTCTAGGAAAACAAAATGTTACTAATGGTACTCCATTTTCATGATGTTGCAACCCAGTCTACAAAGATAAAATTGCACAAAATGAGCAAAATAAGCTACCAAAAAGTAAAATTTGAAAGGTACCCAATAGTAATCAAAACCTACATGCAGAAACCCAAAATGAGCTACCACCACTGAATAATTAAACAAAAAATTGCACAAAAAATATGAACAAAAGAACAATCCAAAAACTAAAATTTTTATTTGCATTTCAGGAGAAGGTTTAAGACACCCAAGAAAAATCTATAACCTCAATTCTTCAACTGAAATTGGAATGAATTGTAAGAAAAGATCAAATCCACACACATTGTGCAAAGCATACAATTACAACTACAGAGCAAGAAATTCATTAAAGGAAAATTGAAAAAAATTACCTTGTGCAAGTGTGAGAGATGGAGAGTTATGCTATACCAGTGGGTGAGATTACGGGAAGAGGATTGGAGCGGCGGTGAAGAAGCTAGGGAGGAGAAACATATATAATAGAGGAATGGGGAGAAGAAGACAAGGAGAAAGTGGCGATGGAGGGGGGAGGGAAATAGTTTTAATATTACGACATATTTCTATTAATGTAAAATATATATATATATATATATATATATATATAATATACCGATGTTTTAATTAAAAAATGACGATAAAAAATGACGAGATATTTTTTATTTGTCGACATTTTATTCTAAACGTCGGGAATATTTTTATTATAGGGACATTTTTATGTCAAAAAGTGTAGCTAAAATAGATTTTTTTTTTTTGGTAGTGAATCATTAAGTTAATAAATATTATTAATTTTAAATTTATTTTTAAATTCAGTTAAAATTTATTTTTAAAAGTGCTTTAAATTAAATTATGAAATAAAATATCAAAATTCAAAATTATAATCTCTACCATTTTCTTCATTTCCAAAGGTTATCATTTGGTTGTAAATAAAGATGGTTTATGCAACCACATATTTCGGTTGCATGGCATTAAAGGTTCATGATATTTGCAATTGATATTTATTTCGACACAATTGAGTACTCGTTTGTAGCCAAAATTCATCCGATGTAAATAATCTGGTTGCGAAAACTCATTTTTCTTGTAGCGCCCAAAGACCTTCATGTTCTTCAAACTTTTCTAATTTAAAATATTTTAAAAATTAAGTAAGATTTTGACCATAAATTTTAGTGTTAACTATAAACTATATTAAGTTAAGGACTTATTATTAAGTTGTTATATTAATTAGGGGTTTTTAATTTTGTAAAAAGTTTAACGTACCAGTTACATGACCATTGCTGAACATTCATCACTTCGTTCAACAACTACATAGATAGAGAAGAAAACAATAGGGAAGACGAGGAGAAGAAAACAACAGGGAAGACGAGGCGAAGAAGAGATTGTAATAAGAATTTCAAAATCAAGGTGAGTTCACAGTTTAATTGTCTCTTATATGGGTTTCTTATTGTGATTACAATTTCTAATGTGGGAAGGATACTGTGCAGAGTTTGTTTTAGAAGAAATTAGTTCCTGTCTAGATTCTAATTTGGACCGCAAATTTGAGGTTTGTAGATAATTAGAGACTCTTAAAAGCAATAGAAGGATTTGTGGTAGTCTAGGTAGGGGGATGTAATTTTCCTACATTCTCCCCCACTCCCCCCCCCTTTTTGAGGAACTTAATTATTAATAGCTTTTAAGTTCATGAAAAATACTATGGATGTACTTGGATTTCAATTTTCATTTTTTTAATCCCAATTTAAAATTTTACTTTAATTTAAAAATAATAATTTAAATAATTTCTATTTTTCGAAATTATCATATACTCACAATTCATCATATTCTTTCTCTTTAACCCTATATATTTAATAATTTTTTACTACTTTTTAAAAAAACTCATCTCAATCTAATTTTAAAAAATTTCAATCCACTTACACCCTATATTGTGAGTACAATTTTAGATTGGGTTGGGAATATTTATACATACCCAATCATTACTTGATTATTTTTAGGAAATGAAACCTAATAACGTATGTATGTAAAGCTCAAGGGGTTTTTTTTTTTTTAATCTTTGCAAAACTTTCCCTTCCTTACTTACTTGTGGAATAAGTGGTGTTGAGGTTGGTTTAGCTAAGTAAAGGTCTACATTTATTAATATTAGCATTAGCAAATAGTGAATTACTTAGAGCATAAGTAATCTCTTTTCTCCTTAGAGATTTATTTGAAATGCTCTTATGGATTGTGGACAAGAGATTAACTCTTGTGAAATGTCTATTAGATTTAGAGTTGAACTTAGGAGGAAGAAGTACCTAAGATATCTTGAAGCTAATTTGCTAAGCTTTTGGATAAGAGGTAAGTCCTTGCACCTCATGCCTCATTTATTGAAATAGTACTCCAGATTGATTCGCCTGATCATATTTGATATTACCCTTACTTACATCATGACTCCTATGCAATAAGATTTCGCATGATCAACTTTAGAGAATTTCTATATGAAACACTATGAGTGATTAGAAGCTATGCATCAATGTATGCATCTAATTCCAAATTTTCATCCACGTAAATAATTGCAAAAATCAAAGTATGACAGTTGGCTCCTATTGATATCTCTTTCGAGGCAAATTATGAAACTACATAATTTATCATGCTTTGAAAGAGTATTATTATAATGGATGAAAAAATTTTCTACCTTCGAGAAATTTTGGAGAGAAAACATGAACTTTCATTTTCTGGTCTGGGTAAATTTGGAATACACTGAGTTTTGGGATTTGGAACAACAATTTTGGAATTGAAATTGTATATTCCATAACGAAATGGGAATTTCTTGAACTGCACTATTTTACACTTAGGTACTCAAGGTACGAGACTATAGGACTAGCTCTAGTTAGATCAGTAGAGAATTTCGGTTGATTGGCTATCTTCGGAGACTTGAGTCGGGTCCTTAGCTAGCAACATGGTATCTAAGGGGAACTGGAAGACAGCATAAGACATCTAGTCTGTTTATATGTGAGAGGGATAATAGGTTATCCTCTCAGGAGGGATGTACATCCTACCAATTATATTATCTCAGTATGGGTTATGTCGGGGTCATATTTGTAAAGTATCGTAGATGTATATATTGTCTCGATACACAATATGGCTTATTCATAACGAGTTCAAGATTTTTACTGCAATGAACATTTGCATCAATTTGTGATTGAAAATAATTTACCCTACAAAATTCTTTTCTAAATATCATATTTGATCATACTTGTTAAATTCTCTCTATACATTTGGTAATGAAATTTGAGACATAACATTGAAATTTTCTTACGATTACAACCATTTGAATTATTACATTCATGCATAGTGCCAATGATTTTCTAATTGCCATTTGCACACTATGGACTTGCTGAGATTATTTATAATGTCACACAAATTTTCTAACTATGATTTTCAGGGTAGTCTAAGATTTCCAAGACTGAGAATTGAAGATCCTTTTGTAATAGAATTAGGTCTTAATACTTTAACATTTCTACCATTCCTTGTTATATTTTATTTTTGCCGGTAAGGCTCAACTGTGATGTGCCAAGTACTAAGGATTTATCTAGATAGTAAATTTAAATTCCAACTTTGAGAACTATTCGAGTATTTAGTTTTCCTTGTTTTCTTTTACTATTTGTTTCCCTATTATAATGACTCCTGGTCGAAAGGACAGGACAACATCCCTGGACATTTAGGCCACTTATTAAGAAGTATTACTATTGGTATCAGAGCCTAGGATTGGATTATGCCTAAGTGTGAATTGAAAACATAGGATTGGATTAAGACTTTGGAGAGAGTAAGGTTTAAGTTCAGATTAGCATAAGTTTGGAATACACTTGGATGGAAATCCTAATCAGGCATTTCTAGGGTTAAACTAATTTTGACTTATTTGGTGATTTAATTTGGTAAGCCCTTTTGGGACTAAGCATATAATGATTATTGTAGGATGGTAAGGATGTTGCGCACTGTTCGCAAGACTATGAACCCATACGGTGACCACCACCATCGGAGGTAGTAGACCCGGACTCTTCAGATTCCTCTGCTTTGGAATCCGAAAAGGAGGATATGATTAAGATCATAGAGGTATCTTCCGAGAGTGAAGATGAGGTAGTTGTTGCACCTGAGGTAGAACTAGCTAAAGAACCCCCAGTATCAGGGAGCGAGGGTTCTGGAGAGATGGAGTACGAGAAGCCAAGAGTGGAGACTGAAGACGACTCTGAAGAGAGTAGGCCCACGAAGAGAGCTAGAATTAAAGAGGAATATGAGGCTGAGGAGGATGTTGATAGTGACTCTGAGGAGCACTAGGCTACTGACCAGGGAAGAAATTAGAATACAAGAGACTAACGTATTTCGTGATGTATAAAACACCTATTTTGGGATTCTTGATCTACGTGCCTAATTGCTAACCTGAATAGTTAGGAGCTTGCCTATTGTAGGCTCCTATATGTATGGATGTTTTAAACACCACTACTCTTTTGGTATATATATGGATGCATGATCATATACTAGATGGTGTTCAATTATAAATTGATAATGGTTTCTGTACTTGTTTACTTATTGCACTTTAATGCTTTTTTCCACACATCATTTCATGCATGAACTACCTTTAGCCATGCAAAATTTTTGCAAACCCTGTTAACAATACCATTTGCATAATAAAGTGCTATATGTTGCCATTACGAAGGCTGATGGTTCATCTTGTGGGTGAAGTGGCCGAAGAACCACCACCCCATGAAAACAACCTTGCCCCAAACCCTCTACTAGCAAACAAAACGAAGGGCCAAGAGATGAAGAAGTGTGTTTGGAAAACAAGGTGCCCGAGGAGGTCACTGTTACTTAAGCCTTTGGTCAAATAACTAAAATTATATAAAATTTGAAGGAATGAAGGGCCCTATGAGGTGATGATGAAGCACTTGAAAGGTTCCTCAAGTTTCAATTACCACTATTTTTGGAGAGGCAGAACAAGAACAGAAAGCTAAGATGTGGGTTGAACAAATGGAAGACATTTTTCACACTCTACAATACACGAAGGAGAGGATGGTGAGATTTGTAGCATTTCTCTTGAGAGGATCGGCTCAAGATTGGTATATATGGGTTTATGAGGTTTGGGAACAAACTGAATAGGAATGGAGAGTTGGGATTATTTCTTGGAAATCTTCCGGGCAGAATTCATCCCACAATGGATTATTGAGAAAAGAGAAGATGAATTTAAGAACTTAATGCAAGGCAACATTTTAGTGGCACATCATTTAGCACAGTTTAGCAAATTATCAAAGTATTGTCATCACTTGGTAAACATAGAGCAGAATCGAACTCGCCAATTTATTAAGAGCTTGAGACAAGAACTAAGAAGAGTCCTAACTTTATTTCCACCAACCACTTATGCTGTTGCTATGGACATTTCCACCAGAATCGAAAACGAGGACAAGAGTTGACTTGCTATGAGGACCTTCCTACCTAACAAGTAATTTTCTATGAAAAGGCCAGTTGGACTACAGGGGAGAAACAAAGGACAGCAAGTAAGGACCAACCCTATTAGGACTAGGCAAAATGAAGTAATTTTCTATCACTGTGGGAAAAAAAGACGCAAAAAGAAAGATTGTTGGCATAAAAATACAACCAAAAGATGTTTCCACTGCGAGAACCCTAATCATTTTTGAGACAAGTGTCCAAAATTATAGTTCAACACTCGTGGCAATCCTGCTCCACTAATGAACCAAGCAAACAAAGGTTATGGCACAGTCCATGAAGGGAACAACCAAAAGCCACAGGTGAAAGCTAAAGTGTTTGCACTGAATCGCGAAGAGATAGGAGCTAACTCTGCTGTAGTCGAATGTATGCTTTCTATTCAGAATTGTAATGTAAATGTGTTGGTAGATCCTGGTTCTACCCATTCTTACATGAATAAATCATGTACATATAAGATGGGATTTGTTGGCTTAGAGTTACCTTATACTCTTTTGGTTAGCATGCCTTTGGGGAAATCAGTAGCAGCAAAAGAAATTATTAAGAGGTGTGCGATTGAAGTGCGGAAGGAGAAACTACCTAGGGGTTTCATTATTATGCATTTTAAGGATTACGACATCATCTTGGTATGGATTGGTTGGCCAAGCACAATGCTCCAGTGGATTGCAAAAATAAGTCAGTACATTTCATTAGACTAGGGAAGGATATCTTAGAATTTTGGGGGATTAAAGTGAAAGAATTGAAGTATTTAGTCTTGGGGCTAAAACCCAGAGAATGCTTAGGAAGGGATGTGAAGGTTACTTAGCCTACCTAATCAATCAACCTACAAAAGAGAGTACTTTGGAGAGCATTGTTGTAGTGAGCAAATTTACAGATGTCTTCCCTAAAGAATTGTCAACCCTACCCCCAGCTCGGGAGATGGTGTTCACTATTGATTTAGTGTCGGAGCTGAACTGCTTTTCAAAACTCCATACCGTGTGGCCCCTATGGAACTCAAGGAGTTGAAGGAGTAGCTGGAGGAGTTGTTAGGACAAGAATATATTAAGGCAAGTGCTTCGCCTTGGGGAGCCCTAGTATTATTTGTGAAAAAGAAGGATGGGACCCTGTGTCTATGCATTGATTATCATAGTTTAAACTGTTTGACAATTAAGAATAAATACAAGCTTGCACCTATTGATGAATTATTTGATTAACTAAGAGGGTCCAGTTGTTATTCTAAGCATGACCTGAGGCAAGGATAGTACCAAGTAAGAATCCGATAGAAAGATATTCCTAAGACTGCCTTTAACATCCAGTATGGGCATTATGAGTTTGTTGTGATGTCTTTTGGATTTACTAATACCCCCACAATTTTTATGGACTTGATATATCGAATAATCCGACCTTATTTGGACAAATTTGTTGTAATCTTTATAGATGATATATTGATTTACTCCAAGAGCTAGGAAGAGCATGCTGAACACCTCAAATTAGATTCAGAAAAGTTGAGAGAGCATCAACTGTTGGGAAATGTGCTCTCTTAGACTAGGTTTTTGATGTAAACATCGAATGTTTTAATAAAATAATTTATTCTCAGAAATTGTTTGTGAATTTTCATTTTATTTGTGCACAATTACATTGGGAAAAGACCCATTGTGTTTAAGTAAGTGGTCCATGTGAATGATCGTCTTTCACAGTAAGGTATGGATCACAGGTTGCTTAACACATAAACGTTTGTTTTTAGCCCATTGATGAGAATGGAAATCTCATCATGTTTAGGTTATTGTGTTATGAATTTCAAATGGGGAATGACTTACCTTTAGCTAGTGAGTAGTCCACTCACTTCATGACATGAGTGTATCTCAAATACGTAGAACAGGACCTGTAGTAGTGGTTTCTTAAAGTACTATATGGTAAAAACCTAGACTACTACTACTACAGCGTGGACTAGTACTTTATGACTTGAATATGAGTTGGTGGTCTGACGAAGCTGGAAGCATGTACTTTGATATGCTTTAGTTGAGGTTCTCTCGTAGGACTAATATACTTGCATGTTGGGTATGTGTGACTAGTTGGTTAAGACAGACTTGTACAAGATAGTTTCTATACTATATTGCCTCTTGTGGTTGTCTGAATGATCTAAATATCCAAGGCTCTGGAAAACATGACCTGGATGTTTGCTTTAGGGTAGCTCCCTTGAAAAGTGAAAACAATCTAGGAAGTCGTAGATTATAGGGCTAGAAACCTAAGGATGGTAGATGTCATTTAGAGATGTGTTAGTATATTTCTTCCTCTCTAATGCATGACGATATATAGAGGGGTATTTTAGTCATTTCGCATGTAGGCTGGAGACTTTGCTAATGCGACATTGTCCTTGGGGTCAGTATTTCCTTATGGTGATATTAGAAAATATTTAAAATGTAAAATACAACTATTTATATGGCAAGGGTATTTTGGTCATTTTAGTAGCCAAGGCGGTGTGTCTTTTGGTTCCCAGTATAGACTGTAAGTCCAAATTATATACAGGCTAAGGAATTGGTCTTAAATTAAATTAAATAGAATTTATTTTATTTAAGTAGCTTGATTTAATTATTAGACTAAAATAAAATAAAGGTCCACGAGAGAGAGAATTAATTAATTAGTTGGTGGGTTAATTAATTGTTCAGGGCTTTAGCCCAGTTTGAGTAATTAAATATTGACCTGGGACTAAACTAATTTAGTCTTGTTAATTGAACTAGTTTATTTGGGCCAAAAAATTAATTATTTATTAGGCCATTTGTTTGGTTCTAATTAGAATAATTAATTTGGTTCAAGAGGCTAAACTAAGAGTCCAATGAGCTAAATTAAAAAGGCCTAGTTTAACCTAAGGTTTTATTTAAGTTAAACATAAGAATAAAAATGGAGGTTTTTTTTCTTCTTCTCAGAGAAGAAGGAAAAGGAGACAACCCTATTTTCTCTCTAAAAAAATCCCTTAGTCTTGTGAGTTGTTCACCAAACGTGGATTAGATAGGCTATATTCTGGAAGATCGAGAGGGAATTTGGTGTTCATATACATGCACAGACGCAGTAGGAGGCTTGCAAGAATCGCACCAGAGGGTTTCACCAGTGCACCTACCCCAGTTCTACATATTCCGGTCCAGCCAATTTTGAGAACAATAAGAGGTAAAAAAAAATTTTTCCTCTCGGAGCCCAGTCAGGCCGGGATCGGCGACGGCTGAGGCCCGGAACTAGCGCCAGCTCCGGTCTAGAACTACTGCTGCAGTTTTTTTCCTTGTTCTTTGTTGCTTTGCTGTGTTTTGCTTCCCTTTTAAATCTTCATCAACTATACATTAAGTTCGGCAAGTGTGAATTTTGGTTGGATACAGTCTCATTTTTAGGGTACGTTGTGACTAAGGAAGGAATTAAGGTAGACCTTACTAGGGTGGTAGCTATTGAAAATTAGAAACAACCTGAGCCGTTATAGAAATTAGGAGTTTTCTGGGATTAGCCGGATATTATAGGTAATTCATAAAAGGGTTTTCAACCCTCGCCTCATCTTTAACTAGGCTTATATGAAAAGATGCGCTAATTTTATGGAATGAAAAGTGTGAGAAGAGCTTTCGAGAGTTGAAGAAGAAGTTAATGACGACACTTGTACTGACCTTACTAGAAGAAGGGAAGTCCTATGCTTTATATACAGATGCATCAAAGGAATGATTAGGTGTAGTGCTGATGCGGGAGAAGAAAGCTATTTCCTTTACCTTGAGAAAGCTTAAGCAACACGAGGTGAATTACCTAACGCATGACCTGGAGCTAGCAATAATTGTGTTTGCTTTAAAGAAATGACAACACTATTTGTATAGAGCTGAATACGAGATATTCATGGACCATAAAAGTTTGAAGTACATTTTCACACAAAATGACTTGAACTTGAGACAGAGGAGATGGATGAAATTCTTAGAGGAGTATTGTTGTTCGATCAATTATAACCTGGGAAAAGCCAATATAGTTGCAGATGTGTTAAGCAGAAAGTTGAGGTTAGCAAAACTTTGAGCTCAAGAAGTAGAGGAGATACAAGAAGTGTTGACGGAGGAAGCCATAGTGTGCAAGGATAAGATTTGGATAAGGAATCTAATTGTGGTCCCCGAGCTGAAACAGGAAATATGCGATGTCCAAGCAAACAACTCAGAGTTTTAGAGTTTTAAGGAGAAAGAAAAGAGAAAGAATAATTCAGACTTTAGAATAGACGATCAAGGAATAATGTATTTTATGGATCAATTAGGTGCCCCAAATATAGAGGAGCTAAAGAAGAAAATTCTAGGAGAAGCCCATAAGAGTTGGTACACCATACACCCTGGTGAGACCAAGGTATATTAAGATCTGAAGTGAATGTCTTGGTGATTGTGCATGAAAAGAGATGTGCCGCAGTATGTGTCAGTATGCCTCACTTATTAGAAGGTGAAGGCAGAATATAAAAGAGTTGCTGGATTATTATAACATCTACCTATACCCGAATGGAAGTGAAAATGCATCACGATGGACTTTGTCATTGAACTACCAATAAGTAGGACTCAGAAGGATGCCGTTTAGGTGGAGGTAGAATGACTAACAAAGACTGCACACTTTATCCCAATGAATATGATATATTCAATGGAGAAGTTGGCGTAGGTACCGACAAGTTTAGTATCAGATAGGGACCCATGATTCACGCTTAGATTTTGGGTGAAATTTCAAGAATCGATGGGGACTACTCTAAAGTTCAGCACCTCCGCTCACCCTCAGATAGATGGACAATCGGAGCACGTAATACACATCCTTGAGGATTTGTTGAGGGCATGCATGCTGGACTTTGGGAACCAATTGATCGAAAGTATTCCTTATACAAAACTGGCTTACAACAACAGTTATCAAGTATCTATTGGCATGGCGCCATATGAGACCTTATATAGGAGGAAATGTTAAACACCATTATATTGGGTTTGGATTGAAGATGGTCTGATTGATAAAGATGAGGGAGTAAATATCCAAGAAATAACTAAAAAAGTAAAGTTGATACAAGATAGACTAAAGGTGGCTTAGAGTAGACAGATAAGCTACGCAGATAATCGCGGGAGGGAATTGGAGTTTCAAGTAGGTAAGAAAGTACTTTTGAAGCTAACACCGAGCCGAGGAATTTTGAGACATTTGAAGGGGGGAAAGATTAGCCCCAAATATATTGGGCCATTTCTAATCATTGAGAGAATTGGAACCGTGGCATATAGGTTGGAACTTCCGAATGGATTAACGGGTATTCAAGACGTATTTCATGTATACCAATTGAAGAAGTACAATCTAGATCCATAGCATGCCTTGAACGATGAGCCATTACGACAACAACCAAACTTGACCTATGTGGAGAAGCCGATTAAGATATTGAAGCAAAGCGTGAAAGAACTAAAGAACAAGAAATCCTTATGATCAAGGTGTTGTAGGAATACCATGGGGCTTGGGATACCACCCCAGAGACCAAGGAATGGATGAGAAAGAAGTACTCTAACATTATGAGAGGTATGACGTAGTTATTTCATGGCTAAAATTTTCTTATGTAAGGAAGGATATAACACGCTACTAAATTGGGAGTTGGGGAACTAACTATTTGATTGAATTAATCATGATTTATAAATTAAATGCATTACATGTGTCTATTTTATGTATATGATAATTCTTTTAGAAAGAGTAAGTGTATTAAGTTAATTATTTTGTTTAATTCATAGTAGGTGATTTATACATAAGTAAATTGTGCATTGTATAAGTATATATATATATATATATATATGTATGTATTATGTGTAGTAGACAATGTAGTCAAATTAATTGTTGTATCATATTTCGTAAAGTGCTAGGAATTCGAGACCTGATACTTGAGCGAGAAAATGGTCCCCTCTCTGCGTCTGTACTTCTACATAGTTGGGCTACATCTACCTCCTCATTCACTTCTTTGGCTTACGACTACCTTCAGTTACCTTCCTCGAAGGTTTTCTGGGCAAAAACTATTTGGAAGCAAGGACTTACCCCCAAGCACTCATTCATGGTCTGGCTGTGTGCTAGGGGGCGTTTGAAGACTAATGATGCTCTTGTGTTCCGCTTGGATGACTTAACTTGTCCTTTGTGTAAAGCACATATGGAGACGACTAATCATTTATTTTTCAACTGCACAGCGTCTGCATCCATCTGGACGGAAATTACACTGTGGATAGGTTTGCCACAAATAATGAATACGGTGAGGTCTTGTCTTAGGTGGTACAAGCATGCAAACCGTGGCTCATCCTGGATAGCAAAGGCTAATGCTACTGCTATGGCCGCCACGTTCTACTACATTTGGACTGCACGAATAAGGTGTTATTTGAGGGAACGGTGTGCCAACCGTTGGAAGTTACGAAAAAGATAAAAACACATGTGTACACTGTTATTTTTACATTGTACCCTAATGTTCTGACTAGTTTAGAAACTGGTGTTCCTCTCTGCTAGTTAATAGTCACCTTGACTATAAACTAGTAAACATTCATGTAAATTCTTTTTGATCAATAAAAAACATTTTACATTGTGATAAAAAAAAATATTTCAAATAATATTGTAGCAATGAACCTCTCTTTGTGAAAAATACCCTCTTGGGTGAATTTAGTTTTAAGGAGTTTGGCCTTGTTTTCTAATTAAAAAGTCTCGGTCAAATTTTGCGTCAAATCTAATTTTGATTACTTGACCCAAAACCCATATCTAAGATCTATGGATCATTTTAACTCAACAAAATACCCTCCATCTTAGCCATTAAATTTAGGGTGTGTTTAAATAAAATCATCTCAACCCCTCCATACTCAAAAACCCTAATATAAATCATCCTTTTCCCTCCTTCTACACTACCCTAGCCTAGCCGACCACCTCTCTCTCCTTCTCTCTCTCAATTTTACTCCAACTTCTCTCTAGAAGAGAAGCTTACTTCCTTTGTTGCGAAGCTCGTCGACAGCTTGGCTATCTCTCATCCAACGAAGAACACAAGCTCACGCACTCACTCTTGGCCTAGCAATCCATCTTCTCAAACTAGCATCACTTATTGGAGATTGAAGAGACAATTTTCTGTAGTTTTTGAGCTGAAGATTGAGGTAACATCATCACCTTCCCTTCTATTTCTTGTTCTTGAGACCGAAAATATCCTTGCTGGACAACTTGTAATTGTTATTATTATTTTTTGTTTTATGTATTATGGGTAGAAGTATGTGATTAAAAACAGTTACATTTATGTTAGGCGATAGTTTATGATTTGAAAAATGAAGTCTTTTATGTTAAAAAAAGTCATTTTTACCAACTTAAAAAACCTGAAAATCGAAAATTAGTATAAGCTGCCGCTTTTCAAAAAAAATGGCTTGGAGGCCTTGTTCGTGTGATTTCTCCTTGGGGGCTTGATAAATGAAGTCTGAGAAGATGTAAAATCACGTGAGAATTGATGTTTTGTGAACGGAATGCTTGTCTTGTTGTATTTTCTTCTCAAATAAAAAATGGCTCTATGAATACCGAAAATTCTGTTCATGTATTGCTCCATGAATCCATGCTTTGAATGCTGAGAAATTTTATGATTTAAATTGTATTTGTGTTATGGAAATGTGGCCCTATGTGTGTGATGTTTTATATTGACTAATTGGGGAAGTTTTGGCATTTTTTATGCTTTAAGATGATGGTTGGAGAAAATAGAGTTCTTGCTGGAATTTTTGGATTTTGATTTGGGTGTTGTTTTCTTTGAGCCAAATTATGATCAAAAGACTTGGATCTAAGGTGTGTTAGGAACTTATTTGAGGGTTTACAAGAGTTTGGTGTTTGGAAATTGTGTTGTGATGTTGAATGAGATGAAGCTGCTAGAAACCTCTGTACGCAACTCAAATTTGATCCCCTGAAAAACATGCTTCCTATTGGAGTTTTCAGTTGAATTTTTCACGGAACAAAATTTGAGATATCAAGAAAATTTTGGTTCAAGAATAACTAAAAAATTCCTTATACATTGTAAGATATGAATTTTTGAATATTACTACTCCAATACGCTTACTGTTCCGGCGAGCTCCATTTCAAAAATTGATTGACCAATTTTTCAAAAGAGTTTTGGAAAAAGGATTACATGGTCATTTACCTATTTGGAAATTTTCACTAAGAAATAAAATGTTTTGCTTAGTAAATTAAGTCCATCTTTCAAATCCATGATTTGCTTTGAAAACAGAGTTTTAACATAGAAGTAAAGCATATGAATTTTTGCCTTGAGATTGCCATCACTAAATTTCTAATGAACTCATAAAAATCTTATGGGATATTTTGACTCATTAAAAATATATTATATTCCTTTATACACTCCCAATCATTATTTGATTATTTTTAGGAAATGAAACCCTAATGACTTAGGTATGTAAAGCCCAAGGTATTTTTTTTTTTTTAATCTTTGCCAAACACTTTCCCTTCCTAACTTACTTGTGGAATAAGTGGTATTGAGGTTGGTTTAGCTAAGTAAAGGTCTACGTTTATTAATATTGGCATTAGCAAATTATGAATTACTTAGAGCATAAGTAATCTCTTTTCTCCTTAGGGATATATTTGTAATGCTCTTATGGACTTGTGGACAAGAGGTTAAATCTTGTGAAATGTGTATTAGATTCGGAGTTGGACTTAGGAGGAAGAAGCACCTAAGATATCTTGAAACTAATTTGCTAAGCTTTTGGACAAGAGGCAAGTTCTTGCATCTCACGACTCCTTTACGCAAAATAATTTCATAAGGAATTCTATGATCATGATATATAATGATAGGATTTTTATACTATTTTTTTGAAATATTAATCTAGATTGGTTCGCTTGATCACATTTGGTATTACCCTTAGTTACATCATGACGCCTTTACAAAAAGATTTCGCATGATCAATTTTAGCGAATTTCTATATGAAACACTATGAGTGATTAGGAGCTATGCATCAATGTATGTACCTAATTCCGAATTTTCATCTAGGTACATAATTGCAAAAATCATAGTATTACATTTGGTTGCTGTTGATGTCTCTTCCGAGGCAAATCATGAAACTGCATAATTTATAACGGTTTGAAGGAGTATTATTATAATGGATGAAGGAATTTTCTAGCATCGAGAAATTTTGGAGAGAAAACATGAACTTTCATTTTCTGGTTGGAGTAAGTTTGGAATACATTGAGTTTTGGGATTTGGAACAATAATTGTGGAACTGAAATTGAATATTCCACAACAAAATGAGAATTTATTGAATTGCACTATTTTAGACTTGAGTACTCAAGCTATACGACTAGCTCTAGTTAGATTAGGAGAGAATTTTGATTGATTGGTTGTCTTCGAAAAATTGTATTTTCCAAACGGGCGTCAGTCCTAATAGTTGAGACGGGTCCTTAGCTAGCAACACAGTATCTAAGGGGAATCGGAGGGCGGACATGGGACATTCAGTCTGTTTATATGTGAGAGGGATGGTAGGGTAGCATTTTGGGAAGGATGTACACCCTACCCATTGTACAATCTCAGTATGGATTATGTCAGGGTCATATTTGTAAAGTATGTGGTCTCGGTACACAATATGGCTTGTTGATGATGGGTTCAGGATTTTTACCGCAATGAACATTCACATCAATTTGTGATTGGAAATAATTTACCTGACAAAATTCTTTTCTAAATATCATACATGATTATACTTGTTGAATTTCTCATAGCGTTAAATTTTTCTTACGATTACAACCATTTGAATTATTACATTCATGTATCATGGCATTGATTTTATAATCTTATACGAATTTGAATTATTACTACGGACTTGTTGAGATTATTTATAATCTCATACGAATTTTCTAACCATGATTTTTATGATAGTCTAAGATTTCCAAGACCGAGAGCTGAAGATCTTTTTGTAATATAATTAGGTCTTAATACTTTAACATTTCTACCATTCCTTGTTATATTTTATTTCTATCAGTAAGGCTCAACTGTGATGTGCCAAGTACTAAGGATTTATCTAAACAGTAAATTTAAATTCTAACTTTGAGAACTACTTAAGTATTTAGTTTACCTTTTTTTTTTTTTACTATTTGTTTCTGTATTATAAAGACCCTTGGTCCAAAGGATGGAGCGACATCCCTGGTCATTTAGGCCACTTATTATGGGATGTTACATCTTGCCTAGCAATACCAATAATACCATTTTTGCATTAGCCTATTAAAGATAATGAATCGCCACTAACTCAATAAATAGATTTGCATTTCAATGTAAAAAATAAGGAATTAATTCTAGTAGCTATATGAAATAATAGTTAGCACTGTGAAGAAGCATGATATTAAGACCAGGCGAATGAGCATCCCATGTCCAATATTTTTCTCTGAATGGAAATCTAGTTTGATGGTGGTGGTGAGAGGGAAGGAATTACAGGAATTGTAGTTGGGATGGATTGAATGAGTGGCTAGCGTGGGAGGAATATGACTTTAGGAGCAGTGGGCATGGTAGGCAAAGGTGGAACCTGAAACCTTGGCAATGGAGATAATGTGGGCTTTGGCAATGATGGATTTGTTGGCAATTATAGCAAAGGAGTAGCGGACAATGGTGGCAATGTTGTTGTAGGCATGTTTGGTGATGTAGGTAATATAGGCTGAGAAGAAATTTAGAGAAAAAAATCAACTTTGTCTAATGAATAGAGAATTGTATAAATTCTACCTGGACTTCTAAGACATCTAATAGTCCATAGAGGTATTTATATTGTTTGTTGGAGTATAAAGGAAACAACAATTACTTACAATCTTTGAGTGATTGACGAAGATCCTAATCAGTCACTTAATGATGATATATAATCCTAATCTTGAAGATTACAATAAATCACTTACAATCATTGAGATACGATCCTATTGTATTATAAGTAGTGCAAATCATGAAGATTATAATTAGAACTAATCAACAAGATTATAATCAATGCAAATTAGAAAAAGTCGTGATCAATCAATAAGAATCTATTGTAGACATCTTGTCTGAATTATTAACTTACCAAAGTTGTCCAGAATCCACTTTCCTTGAGTCTAATTGATTATTAAATTGATCTCTCTTTGGATTTGATTTGGTTAAAATTTGCAAGTTGGCCTCCTTATCTCTTCATTTCATCCTTATCTCTCCATCAATGGTATGCAAATCTTTTTGTTGAGTTGGTGGAGATTAATTATCTCTAATACCCTCTAGCAAGTTGTGGTGGGACGTGAGACACAACTTGGAGTGCCTATGAATTAGGGTAGCCTTGGCCAGAGGCTTAGTGAAAATATCAACAAGTTGGTTTGCAGAGGGAATATGTCTAGTGACTAGTTGACTAAGAGCAACAAATTCATGAACAAAATGGTAGTCAAGCTTGATGTGTTTGTTACAAGTGTGGAAAATAGGACTGGTGGTAGACAGTCAAGGACTTGAAGATCATAGATAAAGAAAATGGGCCAAGTTAGCTTAGCCATAGTGTGAGCCGCGGAGCGATATTTAGCCTTCATGCTCGATCGATGGACAGTATGTTGCTTCTTGGCACACCAAGAAATGAGATTACGGCCAAGGAAAGTGCAATATCCTATAGTGGAATACCTTGTAGTAGGATAGCCTACCCAATCTGCATCAAAAAATGTAAACAGATTAAGGGTAAAGTGAGAGTTAAAACCCAACCTTAATATGATGGTTCCTTTAACATATCGAAGGATACGATGAACTATTTTCAAATGAGAGATAAGGTGTCTGCATAAATTAAAAAACAAAATTAATGGTAAAGGTTAAATCAGGGCATGTAAGAGTAAGATATTGGTGAGTGCCAACAAGAGTTTGAAAATAAGAAGGATTAGCAAGAGAAAAGTCATCTTTGATCAGGCTACTAGGCTTAATTTCCAGTAGAGTGCTAATAGGCTTGAAATTGGTCATTGTGCTCTTTCCAAAAGAGGAAAAGTATAATAAGTTTGGGAGATATGCAATCTAGTTGATGTAAAAAGTGATTTCCATGCTTAAAAAATGATGAATAGGGCCAAAATTTTTTATTACAAACTCTTCGGCAAGATCTGCAACAAAATGAGTGAGTAAAGAAGAATGAGAACTAGTAACTAACATATTGTCAACATAAAGTAAAAAATAATAGTGCCTTGGATTGAATGATAAATAAATAAAGAAGGATCTGTCATACTACAAAAGAAACCAAATTGTGAAAAGAATGAACTAAAATGATCAAGCCATGCTCTAGGAGCCTATTTAAGACCGTAAAGTGCACGATCAAGTTTGCACACATTGTCTGGTTTGGTGGGATCAATCATACTAGGAGGTTGAATCATGTAGATATTATCAATGAATGCTAATAAAATATATATCATAAATCCAAATTATACTAAACAAAACATGATTGTAAAGTGTCAACTTAAATCTTTAGCAACTCTAAACCATATAAGTAATTGTCAACTAAATCTTGAACAGGAAGAGCCAGAACTACCACGTCTACTTGAATTAAGTTGCATAAACTCCTTTAATGCAACCATTAACTCCTCTTTTTCCTGGTTTGATTTGTTAAATGCAACCATTAACTCTTCCTTGTCTTGATTTGATTTGTTGAATGCATTCATTAGCTCATTCTTGTCTTGGTTTGATTTGTTAAATGTAGTCATGAGCTCTTCTTTATCCTTACTTACTCTTTGGAGTTGCTCCGTTAAGGTTGTAACTTGAGTTTTAAGCTGCTCAATCATCTCCATGCAGTGAGAGGAATGGTTTTGACTGTGACTTCGTGCTCTGAATGATCATGAAGAAGTTTCTTGGGTGAGTGTATATCCAAATGAATCAAGGCCGTAAACATGTCCATTTTGTATGCCACCAACAGTTTTTAACCATATTGATGTATGATTAATTGTGGGAGGCCTCCTCGAGTCACTATCTTTTATATTTGCCACTGTTTTATTATAAACTTTATCATATAATTTATAACCTCTCACCTACAGAAGTTATTTAAATGTAACATTAAACAAAAGAAATTGATAAAAAGTAAGAAATATCAATTATGCCTTACACAAACATACACATATAACTGAAAATAGGGAATTCAGTCCAATTCACACTAATTTTTCAGCTAACTATTTATACATAAATTCACTTACAGAAACAATTCTCATCCACAAATGTCCCAACAGTAATATTTAGCCTATCTGTTATGTTCTCCTCCCCTTTATCGCCAAAAATTGATGGAGCACATGGTTTAATATGAGCATTTTTTGACGAATGAGCAAAATCATGCAATTCCAAAAGAGTGATTTCCCTATTCAGCTTATTTTCTTGGAAAAAAAAAGAAACATTATGGGTGGTCATAATTGATAGTGTATTATGTAAAACTGTTTACATGGAAATCAATTCCTACTAGCCTTCTTTTTGTCAAAGAAAATGAAATCAAGCCACCTGTATGCTTTGAAGGACCAAGTCCATCTCGATCCATATTCTTGTTTGTTTTGTCTTTTGCCAAGAGTTTTTTAAATTCTTCTGATCCCCAATACTGTGTATACTTGTTATAAACTTCTTCTGACATCCATGGTGGTCTTCTTGTTGTTCGCGTCTCATACAATATGTCAGTCAGTCTCTTTTTCCCTTTTCTGTCAAATGTCAACTTCCCATAAGGCTCTATTTTAGGATCCCAAGTACAATACTTCTGCAATCCATTAATGTAAGTCATTAAAAAATACTCATTGTAAGTCATTACAATAATATACTCATAAATGTTTTGCCATAAATATATTGTAACTCATTAAATAATACCTTAAACTCCTCAATCCACAAATTCCTCATATTTTGTGGCACTTGTTTCCAAGTTGGATATGCATCTTCAAACTTACATTTGAAATAAGTAGCCAATTTCCACACCACTTTATCGCTATCAATAGAATCAAATATATGATTGTCAAAACAAATATGATAAGCATATAGTAAGCTCTTATGTAAGAAATTAGACAATAAATATTTGAAATTATAAACATTCAATCACACAATAATATATTGTCCATATTAATCTAAATAAAATATTCTTACTCTTTCCAAGGAGTAGAAACATTAACATGTATCTTTTGAATTGGTCAAGGCTCTGACTGTGTTTGTTGCTCAGATCCCACAGAAGGTGCAATTATGTTTGGAACTATGCTCGGGTTATGATTTATCGAAGGTGATGATGCATCATTGTCTACAATATGAGGAGGTTGTGGTGGAGCCATAGATTGGACACTTTCTACTCTTCTCTTCCTTTTCCTATCATTCCTAACAATGACCAATACATGTCATTGAAATGGATTGGTCACAGCAATACATCGAAAGAACAACAAGGCAATAACTAATACATGTCAAAACAGACATTGAAAGGGATTGGTCGCATATAGTAGGGGAAGCATTGAAGATTGATTTTAGGTTTTAGACTTTGATCCACCCAAGACCTGAACTGAAATTAAAAATCAGCCTCAAAGATTGGAAACCCAAAGTCATCTAACAATTCCATGAATAATATTTTGCACACCAATCACATTTTAGGGCAACCTACAAGGTGTACTTTAAATGGCTTACTTAAGAGCTCACACACTTATCTAAATTCCTTATTATTCATGTTAACCAACTATTTTATCACCTCTTTTTTCTCTTTAAGGTTGATTTCTTAAAATTCCATGTGGTTCATCAACCAAAGAAATTGAAATCAACTTTTCACAGAAATATGATGAAATGTTATACTTGTTTCATCCACTTGCAACAAGAATTACAAGAAATGTTGATTTGATTTGGAACAATAAGAAAAATGAGGATTTGCTATCTTGGCAAGTGAATAGAATGCTATTTTGATTTGTTTTATCCTGCAATTGTAGATAAATTAATGAAAGCAAACCATAGGATAAACATAAGGCTACTTGCTTATTAATGGGAAACACATATCAAAAGTGCATTGCATGGAGGTAGGTTTATGTGTGCATAGTTGTAATGCTGCAAAAAGACTTAGTAGAATTTGGAAAAAGGAAAATAATTAACTTGAGATATATACAGTAACTTCTTGAAGTACTAAGACATGGCCATCATGTGAATTTTTCCTTGAAATTATAGGTAAATCCTGATTACTTGAAAGAATCCACTATTGTCCTTCCAGTCTAGATCAGTAGGAAGACGAGGGGTACAATATAGGTTAATAAAGCCTGTACTGAGGAGGAAGCTTTCAAGCTAGCTTCATTGGATACAATCTAAGTTTCTTGATGGTAAAACAATTAAAAAGAGAATATATGTTGCTGCTAAAATATTGAATGTTATCTTAGATGCTCAAAATTCCAAGGTTAGTCAGCGGTAGTCATTTTGCCCCATCTTGCAGTTGTACATAAAGATTGGTGGTGACTCTTATTATCTTGCTGTCCAAATCTCACTTATTGCATCAAACATAAAGGGCAGTTGAGCTACTATTGTATATTGTTTCTCCAAAATAAGGCTTTGTTGTTGTACAGTAAATTGAGAGGCAATTTTACAGTATAATTCTCAAAAACTAGTTCAATGTATAATTTATTGATATTTATGGTACAATGTAAAATTAGGTACTGTTTTACCTAACTATTTGATCAATTTATCTTAATTTAGTTGGATCAAAAAAGCATTCATGTAAAGCCACTCTCTTTTTTTTCTTTTTTTTTTTTTTTTTGCAGATACCATTTGATTAAACATTCTGCCAATCCATATGCTTGTTATTATGATGGTACTTTCTTCCTGAATCTTTAATATAGGTTTCATTTAAACTAGTAGTGCTCATATTATAGAGTTAGAAAGGGGAAAAAAAGCCTAAGTATAGGCCCTTGAGACAAATATAAGCATCCTTCCAGTACATGTATATTAACTGAGTAGGCAAATACAACAAACATTAATGCATTTATCAAAATCAACCTAATTTGAAGTACTTTTTTTTAAAAAAAGAATAATTACCTAAAAAGTGATTAACACACGAAGATCAATTGGGTATCTTCAACTATTGGAGAAAAAGGCCACGTTGGAGATTGGTAAAGAAACTGTAGCAAATCTACTGGCAAATCTGTAACAATCAAAAGAAGATTGCATAGATTGGTTAATTGAAACTATGGCCTAATAACTAGAATCACCATTATGCTATTTCTAAGAGGCAAAATGTGCTTTTTATACAAAACTCTATTTTTTTAATTATCAATCAAATGTACTGATAGGACACAGTTTGTGAAAGAAATGTGACTGCAGAAGTTCCGCAAGAAAGCTGGCTAAATAATTCTAGATGATGAGTTGTGAATGTTGGCATAGTATTAGTAGATAGCTAGACAATTAAACATATTATCATGAGACTTCTTCACTGTCTGACAATGATGAAAAGATGATAATTAGTTTCATCACTTACATATAGACATACATCTAGAATAAGAGCTTTTTAAGGGTCTTCTCATTTGCAGCAAATCACTGGTATTGATTCTATTGAGAACCACCAAATAAAAGCTTTGAGGGATAATGTGAACTTAAGATGTATGAAGGTTTTGAAAGACCATTAAAAGTTATATTTGGAAATAAAATGCGACAAAGTAGTTTCATATGGGTTTGAAGTTTAATTCTGTTGCTTGTCAGTGGGAACTTGAATTAAGAAGACTATATTGGGGAAGATGTTGCCCTTATTAAAAAAAAAAAAAATCCAATCCTTAAAGTACAGATTGTAATCTCTCAAAGAATTATCAACCTCCATTTGGAACCTTGTTCATATGTGGTTTTAATGCCCCATGTAGTTAAATGGGCATGAAGACAAAATAGGAGAAAGTGAACAAACCACAGAGTTTAGCCTAAAACATAATATGAACCCTTTTCTACTGACACAGAGGCCCAAATTTTCAAACACAACTCCATGCTGGAAAGTTTCATTTGATCAACATCACCAAAGAAATTGCAAATACAAACCGTTCTAATTGTATTACATTAAATCAAGCAACAATATAAATAGAACTTAACTATTTCTGCCGAATCAATCACTCCTTGTGTACTATATTCAAATCAAAATTTCACACAACTTATATTTCAGTTATTCAGAAGTTCTATAGGTTCCATGGAATTTGATTCATTCAAACTAAAACCGTTCTACAGAGCTATCAACAACAGAATCATAGATACATCTATACAAAAAGGTCGAGTTGGAAATAAAGGTGATTGATGGTGGCCAAGGCACCCAAACAGTTGTAGCCAACTCTAAAGAAGGGATCTACAACTTCTTTCGCAAATTAAAGTGCAAGCAAAAGGCTCTCATGGTCATAGAGTAATTACGTCATAGAATATGTGCCATATGGTGTAGGGAAAGAGCAATTCTCTATCAACCAATGTTGGCAGATGTTGCTCATAACTGTTATTAACTGTTAGTTTGTAACTATGACCAACACCTCAGGTACCATTCTATCATCCTGTATCACCACCCAAAATAAAGTGTATCATCCCTTCAGTAGCTTAGCTGCTTATTTGACCTACTATTCTACTCAACCCCGTACATATTGACAAGCTCTATTTCAGCCATATATTATCATAAATATTTCGTTAAACCCTAGTGCTTGAGTGTAGTGACTTGTACTAGAAACAAACATATTTTGATGCTTTTAAAGAGCATAAAACAACCAACCACAGTCTAAAGTGTATCTAAGGCCTTAAAACTAAATTTGCCACCAAAGACTTAAACTTGCATCTGAATCTGAATAGAAAAAATTATTTGTCTAGAAGGTTTCATAGTTAGGTTCAGTTGAACTCTCACAAAAGAAACCACAACAATAAAGTATAACATAATTAATTATTTCAACATCTTCTTAGATGCCATACTACATGCCAACACATACAAGATATGAAGACAAAATTAGATCTGTGAATCCAGGACTAAAGAATACTTAGTTAAAAAGAACTTGTATGACACCTATTTCCACCCCTCTCACCCCCCTCCAAAAAAAAAAAAAAAGGGGGGGGGGGGGGGGGGAGGGGAAGGGAATAAGGAAAGAAAGAAAAGGGAAAAACAATTTTACTAGAAAAGGCTCCAAAGTATATGTAATAAAAAAAACTACAATTTCATTTGCCACCAGGATATGTAATAAAGGATTTCTAATGGCACATGTTTACCACAAACTACAATTTCAAAATTCAGTACGGCATGTCAAAATATGTCATCTTTGCTTCTTCCCATATTAAGAATCTTGTGATTACAAATATTCATGTGTAGAATCTAATTGAAATTTTGAAAATCTCCAACATAATAAATCACATAAACCAACATAGGTAAGTCAAACAAAATATTGATATCATAAAGTTGTATGTGGGGTATTCTATGATTCATAATCTCACAACCCAAAAAGTACCAGCATAGTCTGAACACAACAGCTGAATAAATAAATGCCAAAAACCTCAAAAGCAAATTGGAATTAGAAATTTTTATTAAGATAATAGTTATTTTAATAGACTTGTGGAAAACATGACTAACCTAAATTCAGAGAAGCTGTTTGTGCTCCAGATGCAGCTAATTGGCCATAGCATTGTAGTATGTAGTTTCACCTCTAATCCAGTGATCAGAAAAGAAAATGAAAGAGTAAAGGAAAAATTATATCATCTATGTTGATTAAATAACTTTGGTTACTGATAGGAAGAAACGAGTCAACTTTTATAGATAATATCTCAACTAGAAGAAAAAGGAAAATTGCTACAGAACAAGAAAATGCACAACTTTGATTATTTTGAAGATTTAGCCATAAGGTAAAATATTTAACACTGCTTGTCCCAAAATGAATGTATGCATTTGACTTTGCATTGATTTAAGAAAGCATTTAACTATTTGACATTTTACCACCTAATTAACTTTTAATGAGTTATGGTAGACTCAATGTTAGTAACATCCTCACATCAATCATTTCAATTTTAAATGAGACCAATGGTGGAAAACTAAAGACAATTGGACATAAAAAAAAAAAATAGCAACCAAACCAAAACATTCTATTTGCCTCAAACAACATATTTTTGGGTAAGAACCAGATTAAGTAGAGATAGTGATTTCAGCATCATAAATACTAATAAAAATCAGCCTCAAACAACAGACTTCTTAAATTCATATTAAAGAAAAAAAAAATCTTTTGCACAGGCTTGAAACTAGATTAATTTGAGGATTTTTGGGTTCTTCTTGAAACCAGTTTCTTTTTAAGTTCAT
Source organism: Voacanga thouarsii (assembly GCA_026120185.1). Lineage (NCBI taxonomy): Eukaryota > Viridiplantae > Streptophyta > Magnoliopsida > Gentianales > Apocynaceae > Voacanga > Voacanga thouarsii. The sequence continues at coordinate 4,076,334 of JANUWF010001205.1, forward strand.
ATTTTTGGGCACTGTTGGTTATGTTATTGAAGCTTGAAACTAGATTAATATGAGGATTTTTCCCAAGCTTGAAACTAGAACATAAATTGCTACCTGAACATAAAGTGTTGTCTGAACATAGTTGTGCAACAATAATTGCCAAATATATATATATCAATAGCCTAATAACACGAGTTTGAAGGAAATATTTGCAATAATTTCTTTTAAGGAAAAAAAATACAAAGCTAAAAGACAACACACATATCTATTATTTATTAATAACACACCTTTTTTGCACCTTTTTTAGTAATGACTGATATCAAAAGAAAACACACAAATCCTAATCAGCTTTGAAAATGGTCACAACTAGACTTATTAGTAAATATATGAGCGAGACCTATTCAGTGATACTTTATTTTCTTTTCTTTCTAAGTAAAACTTATTCAAAAGATTTAAATTATATGGAGAACTGAAATTTTTGCAAGTTACTAATGTTATATGGCTTTTTCTAGATTCCTCGAGTATATTTTGCATCCATATTAACATATTAATCTTTAGCCTAAAGATTTTCTACAACTGAAGAGTTATAGGATAAGTAGGATGGCATTTAATGTTGGACATCAACAAATTCAAAGAAGTGGAATTGGAGTTAAAGAAAGGCTTAGTAGAATTGTTTAGTTTAAAGATTTACTTTTCCTAAAAGAAGGGGGGAAATGGGATCAAATGGGAGGAAACTAGAGGGAGTGGATTATGTGTAGAAGTTTATTCACAAAGCCGAAAAACAAAGGAGACCTACTGTAGTAATCTTCTAGTTGCCCAAAATCTTCTCCTAAGTTAATGCAAGAACCTTCAAACATAGGAATCACCTCTAGCTTGGAGATGTTATGCCATTTTTGGACTTCAAATTTTTAGGTTAAAATAGAGTGACACATCTTCTCTTTTTCCATTTTTTCCTCCTAAACAGAACAACATACCTAATCGAATCCTTATTCCATTTTAGATTATTTCATTGCTAGTAACTAATGCATTAGATCTTTAATCACGATGAAATCCTCATATAATCTGGATTTCGGTTTTTCCAACTTATTGTTGCAAGATTAGTATCCCCACAATTAGGGTTGGTAGTCAACAAAACAAAAACATAAGAAGGCTAAAAGAACATTGAATAAAAATGCCAAATCTATAGTCACCATATCTTTAAGTTAAATGGAGGTTCATTTGCATAGTGTTATAGAATTGAACTTTCTAATTTTATTTCAAGAGTCTAAGGTTTGAAAGGAAGATCTCTTTCCACACTTGTATATTCCAATTATGTCAAGGAGTTTTTCGAAATTCATTGGCTCTATAGTAGAAATTCATCTAATAATTACACTGTCTCCTAAAAAGAAAAGGCTCTTTCAAGTATAAGAAAACTTTAATTCTTGTAGCCTCTTTCATTCCTTGTTAAGACAGTCAAGCTGTAATTTTCCTTTTTACCCTTTCTTTATTTAACAAAATCAGCTAAATGTTTGTGATTCTCATATATCTTTAGATGTGTTCTCACATTAACAATAGCTCTCATTTCTTACTCTTCTCTTTTCTATCGGGGAACTGAAAATGTGCAACAAACTGTGAAAACTTGTCGATATAGTTCAATTCATTGTATTCTAGTAATGCTTACTCAGATGCAAACTACTCAAAACCTCGTTCCCCCACCCACACTCAACTATACGATCAACAACACCAAAATATTGCAAATAGAAACCATTCAAATTAAACCCAAATAACAATATAAATAAAACTCAAATAAATCATTTTTTGTGCAGTATATTTGAACCAAAATTCTAGTACATATCCACAACAAGATAAAGATTCAGAAAATGTAAGGGAAAACACAAGAAAGCTTACTCCTTGTATCCCATTAACAATAACAAGGTATTTTGGTCCCCTTACCCTCTTATTCGTGCTCTATTAACTAGCTTCTCACCTACTTTGCAAAACAACAACACAGACCAAAATTAAAATTATTCTCACCTAAATAAAGCCCTAATATTTGACCTACCACTTGCAAATCCAATATGAATGCAAATAAAGTGCCATAACGCCCCAAGAAATTAAAGTATCCATCAAACCACATAGAGAAAAAAACATCTGGATATAAGAAGCTTAATTCCCATTCAGTCAATCTATAATCAATCCAAAAAAATTCCAATGCACGCACTATAATTAGTAAAAAATTCACTCGAAGCTTACCTCTCAATGTGATCCTCTCAACCAAAATAGTGGAAAAAGGCGGATATGTAAGTGAAATAACAGAGGCGGCATAACAACTGAGTAGGCTTGGAGGTGATAACAGAGCTGGAATTGGCGACGAGAATGGGTCGACGAAGGTGTTGAAGGCAGGGTAGTAGTGAAAACAACAACAATACAGATCAAAATTAAAATTCTTCTCACCCAAATAAAGCCCTATTGTTTGACCTACCACTTGCAAATCCAAATATAAATGCAAATATTGAAGCTTGAGAAAAGAAAAGAACCAACTTTTCGGGAATGAAGACGCAGACGAAGACGGTGAACTCGTGGGTGTTGTGGAAGGAAGAAGCAAAACCGCGAAGAAGATGCAAAAAAAAAAAAAAAGGGATATATTTGTTGAGAAAAAAAGAGCCAACCCAATGAGGGAATTTGGGATGATTTCCCCCCAAAAAAATTAAATTTTTTATACATACATACATACATACATACATACATACATACATACATACATACATACATACATATATATATATATATTAAAACATGATAATTTAGGTGTATAAAAATTTTTAAATATTTTTTAAAAATAATTATTTATAAATATCCATAATTTCCACATATAAATTTGTGACGTTATCTAAATATAAACTATTTATAAATAGAAAATACAAATAATTTTTTAATATAATGTAATAACATTATAAAACATATAAAATTCTATAATTTTTATTGTACTACAATGATATCATTTTAACTTAATACAATTTTTTCTTTTTCTTTTTGAATTTAATAAAATTGAAAATATTATTTTTTATAACAAAAAATTGATACGGTTAAAAGTGAATATGTTCCTATTATATATATATATATATATATATATATATAATATAATATAATAAATTAATAGTTAAATCAAATAACCATTTGTGACTAGAATTTATTAATCACATAATATAATTTATTAATCTTCTTCCTAATGTGGGGAAGTAATAATATATATTTATTTCCAATTAAAAGATATTCTAGGCTTACTTCAATATAAGTTGAACATTTGATTTTGATGGAATGACTAAATGAATATATGAATCATTTAACTCAAAAAGAAAAAGTGATACTCCCTCCATCCAAAATTGCATATCCACATTTCTAATTTGGGATGTCCACAATTGAATATTCACTTCCTTATAATACATATATTTTTCACCCAAATTTCTGCTAATAATCCTCCTAATTTAAAGGAATTACATCTCATTAACTCATATGGTCCCGTAACTAATCACAATTATAATAAGAATAATTGAGTAATGTTTTTATCAAGTCAAAAGTGAATATTCAAAGCTGGAACGGAGGGTGTACCTATTTCAATTCTTTAAATCCAAAATGATACTTCTTTTCATATCTTATTTATTTCTTAAAAACTAAAGTCTAGAGATGCATCAACTATTTTTTATTAGAAAATTTGATGAAATTTTTGTTGTAACCAAATGTTAATAACCCAAAATGACAAAAATACTCCATATAATTTATCCAATAATACTAATTAGTTTCTAGCAGCATGTTAATATCTTACAAAAATTCTTCTACTATGTTCATTTTTTAACTATCTTTTTCAATTGAATTAAAAATTAGGAATTAATTTTGAAAATTTAATTTCATACCAATACTAATGTGGTTAGATTCCCCCCCCCCCCCCAATTTCCTCCCAAATACAAATTGGTTGGAACACATTCTTTAAGTAAAATAAATATTAAATTAATTTTTTACCCAAAAATTTAAAAATTAATTAAATATCCAACATCAAATAAAAGTGGTTAGAGTTCAGAAATAACTATCCATTTCCTACAAAAAATTACATTTGGTCAGAAATTACATTTTCTTCAAGAAAAAAAATGAAATTATAAATTTAATTAATTTCCATCTCTGAGAAACAAAATTATTTTTTTGGAGAACTAAATCATATTTCTTAGCATATTTCAAGATGGTTGAAAAACAGAATCTAAACTCCTACCAAAATTAGTTTTGGTCATAAATTACATTTTCTTCAAGCAAAAAAATGTTTAAATAATAAATTTAATTTCCACCTTTGAGTAATAAAATAACTTTTTAGGGAACTGATTCATATTTCCAACCAAATTCCAGAATGGTAGGAAAAATATATTCTAAACTCCTACCAAGATGAATTTTGGTTGGAAACAAATATTTTTGTGAAGAGAAAAAATGAATAATAAAAAATTTTCATTTTCATTTACTATCTAATATAATTATAGTCAGAAATCCATTTTTACTTTCCTACAAAAATAGAATTGGTTGGAAACAATTTATTATTTCCCTACCAAATTGAGATTTGGTAGGAACGTTTTTACTAATGCTCCTACCCATAAACTTTTGGATGGCAATCTACATATATTTGCCTACCAAAATAAGTTGGACGGAAATGTAGCTATATTTTCCTACCACGATAACATTGGTTGGAATCAATTTATTATTTTCCTACCAAATCTCAATTTGGTAGGAAAGTTTTTACTACTATTCCTACCCATAAAACATTCGGATGGAAATGTAGCTATATATTTTCCTACCAAAATAGTATTGGTTGGCAATAATTTATTATTTTCCTACCAAATCTCAATTTGGTAGGCAAGTTTCTACTATTGTTCCTACCAATAACTATTTTGACGGTAATATATCTATGTTTTCCTACCAAAATGTAAGATGGACGAAAAATATAGCTATATTTTCCTACCAAAATGCAAGTTGGATGGAAATCTATTTATTTTTCCTACCAAAATGTATGTGGATGGAAATGTAGGTCAGGCTTCCTACCAATATCTATGTTGGATAGAAATGGAGCAATATTTTCCTACCAAAATGCAAGTTGGATGGAAATCTATTTATTTTTCCTACCAAAATGTATGTTGATAGAAATTGGATAGAAATGTTGTTCACGTTTCCTACCAATATGTATGTTGGACAGAAATGGAGCAATATTTTCCTACCACAATGTATGTTCGACGGAAATTTCCAACCACATTTCCTATCAAATGTAGTGTGGTCGGAAACTTCTTACCAACAACTTCTTTGGTTGGAAATGGGTAGTTGATTTCCTACCATTTAGCTTTGGTAGGAAATTTTTGGTAGGAAATAACTTGTTTTGTTGTAGTGTAGAGAGAAAGTCTCAGAGTAGCCTATTCCATCAGTAGCCTTTAGATGCCAAAAGGGCCTTAACACGATCCAACGTTCCATCTACTTTGACCTTAACCTTTAAGACCCATTTAGCACCAATAACATGCATATCAAATGTTCTGGGTACTAAGTGCCAAGTGTGATTACGGTGCAAGACATCAAGTTCCTCTAGCATAACTACCTTTCATCTTGGGTGTTAAAGTGTAGCTTTAACCATTTTGGATTCCGGGGGAACTTCAAAGTGAGTAATGGTTAAAGCATATTTAGGATTAGGCTTAATTACCCCTATTTTTAACCTCGTAACCATTGGATGATGAGTTTCAATAGGGCAAAAATGGATTATTGATTCTTCAAGTGCCACGGATGAAGGTTTGGTGGTGTTTGTGCCTGCTACAGATAATGTCTCAGCTAATTCGGGAGTTGTCTTAGGCATGAATGATTTCAAGTTTGGACCTACATCTATGCTTGGTGCATCTGAGTTTAGTACAAATATCCTCTCACAGGAACTCGCATTTCTTTCTTTTTGGAAGTGTGATATCAGAGTGAAATTTACAAACTCATCACCTCCGTCGGAATAAAAGACCTTGATTTTTTGTTGAATTACCTAAGCGCATAACTTTAAAAAAATTTTTAAAAAAAATCAGATTTGAGAAGTAGAGGAGTTAGCTAGTAATATTTTGAATAATTATCAACAAAGAAGCATAGTATTGAAATTTGTCAATAGAGAATATTAGGACTAGTCCCCAAAGATTACAACGAATCTTTTCAAATGGTCCAAAACTAACAAATTTTGATGAACTAAAAGCAAATTTACTTAATTTACCTATTTGACAACTCACAAAAAGTATTCCTTCTATTAGAGTGAGAATTAGAGATAAGTCCCTTAGATTTGAGCCATTTAATAGAGAAGTCTAGTGGGTCTCCAAGTCATTCATGCCAAATCTCCAATAAGCAAAAGAGAAACACTTTGAAAAATGAACTTGATGATGTGGTAAAAGTACAATCGATCACCCTTCCATTAGCCAGTCATCACCACATGCCCTATCTTTCTTTCCATACCACAAAAATCTTTATTAGCGAATTCACAATTCAATGGAAATTAATTTGTGACTTGACTCCTGAAAGAAAATTACGGAGTTAAGTTTGGCACTAATAAAACATCACGAATAAGAATATGTTTTGTAACATGTTTAATTAGTGTGTCACCAATTGCTTTTATTGTAAATGCACTGCCATTTCCAATTAGGACAAAACCAGAAAGAGAACATAATAAAAGAGAGAGAAGAGGTAGAGAGAGAAGCTCTCAACTCCCATTGAGTCCTCTTCCCGTTTCTCTATTTTCTTGCTTCCAATGGACGATTCTCCTGCTGATTCTTCTGTTGATCCTCCGGATTCCTCTTGGTTACTGCTAAACTAGGGTTGCATCTTCTTTGTTGGGTCCTGCAAGAGCCGTTTGCTTGTGTGCGGTTATCCGTTGCTTACGCTCATCTTTGTTTCTATTATTTCGGTTATATCGTCAACCTTGTTAGTGTGTGTTCCCAGTGAAGTATCTGTTACTCTATTTAGCAGTTAGATGTGTGGTGCTTCCGAACCTGTTCTTTATCCAGTGTTTACTTGTCATTCTGGTTAGGTTCTTCTTTCTGTTCAATCCTATATTCCAGCCATCCGGTATGTTTGATCTATATTAACCACCGGCATCTTGCTAACATTAGTTTATCTCCCTTTGTTAACACTTTCCTGGCTAATAGGTTCGACTTTGAATCCAATATCCCGATACCACCTCTTCTTTGGCCTATAAGAATTCGGTTCTCGGTGGCTTATTTTGTTGTCGGTTTGCTACTCCACCTACCCGGGGAACAAATTTACCTACTTCCAATCCCCTTCCTTTTGTCGGTTCCTCCCTATCTCGCTAGTTGTTTGGACCGAAGGATCTGGACCTAATGGTCTAGACCGGAGGCCGAAAGAAAGCGAGTAATTGCAGGATGTCGTCTTCTCCTACACCCCAGATAGCTTTTGATTCCCCTCAAACTGAGCCTCTGCTATCTGTTGTTCTTGAATTGGAAATTCCAAACACTAACTTCTTATCTACAACCCAATCGGAACATCTGATGCATATTGACCATAACCCTCCTTTACCAACTACCCTCACTATTTCGATCCCTCATTTACCAATCGCCCCCATTGGCTGGGTCCCTCATTCTCCGGCCCCGGAACCGGACCAACCCTCTCACTGCTATCGAGTGCATGCCACCCCCTCCTTGTGTCCATGCGACTACGCCCTTCGAGGTCGACACCAACATCTACCTGCACTACCCACAATACAATCCAAAATCCGTGCAAACTGACAATCCAGTTAGATCCTGGGCAAATATTGTTAAAGGAAACCGTGATATTTACAACGGCCTGCGACTGAGACACATCCCTAACTCGGGCGAGGTCATCAACATTGATGTTCTGGACTTCGAGGATGCTGAGACGAAGCTGGGATATTGTCTAACTGGGATGTTTGCTGGAAGGTTCCCAAGTATGAAAGCTGTTCTGGAACTTACGAAGCAGTAGGGTCTTCAGACTAATGTCCACACACATGCCTCGGGTTGGATTATATTTCGGTTCAATACGGATGCGGATAGATAGTTTGTTCTTCGTGGGGGGCCCTATGTAGTGTTTGGTAGGTCGTTAATGCTCAAGACAATGTCATCTGAATTTGATTTCTTTTTAGATGAGGCCAGTATAATGCCCCTCTGGGTAACATTCCCAACATTGCCTCCCGGTTGCTGGAACAAGACAGCACTGAGTAAAATAGCATCTGCTGTTGGCATTCCTGTTATGTCTGATATGCTCACTGCAAGGCTGGATCGTTTGTCCTATGCTAGAGTCCTGGTGGAGGTTGACGTATCTAAGTTATTAGTGAAGGTGGTTCCGATCCGTTTACCATCAGGAAAAATTAAACAGCAGACTGTGCGACTTGAGTATGAACCTGCATTCTATAATCACTACTATAAGTTTGGCCATTATACAGAGGCTTGTATGGGGGATAAGATGAAAAGAAAGAACAGTGGCTGAATTCCAAAGGTAGGGCAAGTAACAACCGGGAACTTGACAGGTCATTTAAAAGGACAAGAACTAGGTCTGCTCTTGCTGGAAACGACCATGCCATGCGTTCAGCTTTACCAACGGGGACAAGATCTAAACGCATTGACAAAGGGAAGGCTACGGTCCGATCTGTTGGACGGGACCGAATGGCGAACGAGAATGTCTATTGCTTCCACCGGTGCATAGGGACCGGTTCAAGAGGATGCTATGGACAAGCAAGACCAACCTACAGTAGCTGTGTAACCAGGAATTTATGCGCAGAATGCCAAGAATGCGCCTGCTGGTCATGCGGATCATAGTATGAAGAGATGGGGCCGCTCAAAGGTTAGACGCTTGGGACGTGTTCAATCCCGATCAAATTCACGTATGCATGTTCAATTCCGAAAGAAAACACTGCCACCCCCCACTGAGAATGACCAAAGGTTTGAAGATATCCCTAAGTTGGTTCTTAATGCTGGGAAAGCAACTGAACATGCAACAAAGTTCATACGATCCATATGGAAGAAATATGCTAATCGTAGTGTTGACTTGATTGGTGCCTAACGGGTACTATTGAGTCCCCAATGAGAGTCGCATCTGGAATATTCGAGGGTTTAACATGACCCTCAAACATCACGGGGTTTAGGAGTTTATCTCTAAACACCGTGTCGACATCATTAGATTACTAGAGATAAAATTAAATGTGAATGGACTGGAGAATATCATGCTGACCAAGTTCGCTACTTGGTCAGTAATACATAATATGGGTGAGGCGGATGGGGGCAGGGTGGTCATCCTGTGGAATGCTGCTAGGGAGGATGCTCAGTTGTTCCATTGTTCGCATCACGATATCACTGTTCGTATCACTTGTCAGGTTGCTCATACTTCTTATTATTTTAGTTTTATCTATGCTTATAACTCTGTTGTTGCCTGTAGGGCATTGTGGGAAGATATTCAGTCCCTTTCTTCTGCTCTTTCTGAACCATGGATTCTTATGGGGGATTTCAATGCTTACCTACATATTGATGACAAGATTGGTGGCATTCCACCATCAACTTATGAAATAAAGGACTTTGCAGAAACTTGCACTAATACGGGCCTGGAAGACCTTCCTTTAGTTGGGCAGCGTTTTACTTGGACAAATTCTAGGGTTTGGTCTAAACTAGATAGGGTGATGGGTAACGATGCATGGTTCCAATGTAATGTCCAAGCGTCTGTTGAATTCTCCCCTATCGGTTATCTGTCTGATCATTGCCCCTACCTTTGGTCTACTGTTGAAAACCATGGTGTTTCTAAGCACCCATTCAGGTTCTTTAATTTCTGGGCTAACCATGTCTCATTTCAGGATTTGGTTAAGGGGGTATCGGTTCGTCCCTACTTGGGGCACCACCAATTTATTCTCTGTCGTTGGTTGAAAGAGCTTAAGAGGGACTGCGCAGATTAAACGGAGCTGAATTCTTACATTTATACGCACGTGTTGAACGAGGCAAACAAGGATGTACGAGAGAGTCCAATAGCAATTAATTGAAAACCCTTATGACCTGGCCCTTATCTCCAAGTTCAAAGAGTGCAAAATGAATGCATGGCGCTTTGCGGATGCGGAATTGAAGTTCTACTTGCAACTTGTAAAAGGGAAGAATGTGGCCAATGTTGACAAGAATACACGTTATTTCTTCAACATTGTTAAACAGAACAAAAAAAGGAGCTTTATCGCTCCTATTCTCAAGGAGGATGGTTCTATGACTAACACTTCTATGGCTCTTGCTAACAAATTTGTTGAGTACTATCGCAATCTACTGGGGACAAAGGTTAACTGCCAGCGCATCAATGTAGACTATGTCCGTGCTGGCTAAATGGTCCCACATGACCTCAAGGAGGACTTGATCAGGCCAGTTTCTGACCAAGATATTCAACAGGCACTATGGGACATCAGGGACTACAAAGCACCAGGACTGGATAGGTACTCTGCATTATTTTTAAACGGGCTTGGGGCACGGTTGCAAGGAGCCTTTGTGATCTTTGTCAAGGAATTCTTCTTGTCTTGCAGAATCCTCAAGCAGCTTAATCATTCTGTTATCACTCTTGTTCCTAAATCTGCACATGGCGTCAGCGTGGGGGACTATAGACCAATTTCTTGTTGTAATGTTGTGTACAAGATTATTTCAAAAATTTTGACAGGCAGGCTCAAGATTGTTTTACCTCATATTGTGGACATCTCGCAGACAACGTTCATAAAGGACAGACTCATGGCTGACAACATCCTACTTGTTCAGGAGCTTCTGCGTACTTATGGGAGGAAAAGAGTTTCACCTCGTTGTTTGGTTAAGGTGGACCTTAGGAAGGCTTATGACTCAATGAACTGGGCTTTCTTGCTGGATTTACTTACTGAATTGGGATTCCCACATATATTCGTGGCTTGGATTCAGTAGTGTGTGACCACTACTTCCTTCTCTATTGCTATTAATGGGACAATGCACGGGTTCTTTAGAGGTGAAAAAGGTCTTCGGCAGGGGGATCCTATCTTTCCACTTCTATTTGTTATATGCTTGGAATTTCTCTCGGACTATCAAAGTACGTACACTTGGGACTTTATTCCGCTATCATCCCAAATGTGAAGCATTGAGGATTACCCACCTTTCATTTGCAGATGATCTTATGCTGTTTGCAAGGGGTGATCGTCCATCTGTTCGAATCCTCATGGACTGCCTGGATGAATTCAATAGGTGCTCGGGTCTTTAAATCAACAAGGGAAAGTCCAATATCTATATGGCTGGTATTTGTAACACGGACCAGGAGGGTCTTTTAGCTGATACAAGTATACCTATTGGGGTATTTCCTTTTCGTTACCTTGGCCTACCTATCATGCATGGAAAATCCGTCTATCTCTCTACAGACCTTTGCTTGACAGAATTGGATCTTACATTAGCCGTTGGCATGCACGTTCACTTTCTTATACTGGCCGCCTACTACTTATCCAAGCTGTCCTTCGGGGTGTGGAATGTTTACAGTTGTCCATTCTCCCCACTCCGACCGCAGATGATCTCTCGGTTGGATAAGATGGCTCGTGATTTCTTATGGGACTCCAAAAGGTCATTAGTTGCACGGAAGGATATCTGTCTACCCAAGACTGCCGAGGGGCTTGGAGCAGGGCACTCTTAACAAGAATCATCCGGGACATACAATCGAGAAACAATCCTTGTGGGTCCGGTGGTTAGATCACTACTACATAAAGGGCAAATCTGTTTGGGAGATTAAGCACCATAGAGACCATTCTCCATTATTTCGTAAAGTGCTAGGAATTCGAGACCTGATACTTGAGTGAGAAAATGGTCCCCTCTCTGCGTCTGTACTTCTACATAGTTGGGCTACATCTACCTTCTCCTTTACTTCTTTGGCTTACGACTACCTTCAGTTACCTTCCTCGAAGGTTTTCTGGGCAAAAACTATTTGGAAGGAGGGATTTACCCCCAAGCACTCATTCATGGTCCAGTCTGTGTGCTAGGGGGCGTTTGAAGCTAAGGATGCTCTTGTGTTCTACTTGGATGACTTAACTTGTCCTTTGTGTAAAGCACATATGGAGACGACTAACCATTTATTTTTCAAGTGCCTAGTGTCTGCATCCATTTGGATGGAAATTACACTGTGGATGGGCTTGCCGCAAGCAATGAATACAGTGCGGTCTTGTCTTAGGTGGTATAAGCATGCAAACCGTGGCTCATCCTGGATAGCAAAGGCTAAGGCTACTGCTATGGCTGGCACGTTCTACTACATTTGGACTGCACGAAACAAGGCATTGTTTGAGGGAACCGTGTGCCAATCGTCGGATGTTATGAAAAAGATAAAAACACATGTGTACACTGTTATTTTTACATTGTACCCTAATGTTCTGACTAGTTTGGAAACTGGTGTTCACGTCTGCTAGTTAATAGTCACCTTGACTATAAACTAATAAACATTCATGTAAATTCTATTTGATCAATAAAAAACATTTTACATTGTGATAAAAAAAAAAAAAAAGAAGGAGAACATAAATGTGATAAGATTTTAGTGTTACCTATCATGTAATTGTCCTGAATTGAGTTGTTAAGTGTTAGAGCATCCAAAGCTTGTGGAACTTCTGTAGGTTGCACTGGTTTGTCCTTGTATCTTTCCCAACAGATACTAGCAATATAACCTTTCTTTGAGCAAATTTGACAACAAGTTTTATATTGGTGCATATCGCGTTTAGTGGGTATCATGCAACATAATGGAGTTCCATTAGGGAAAAGAGGTCTAGGACTGTGATCAATGTTGTTGCGCAGGTCTGTGTGGAGTGTTATGTTATCCATAGAATGCTACCTCTATTGATGCCTTATTGAGGCGGAGTGTTATGTTATCCATCGAATGCTAAGTGGGATGATTCTTGCATAATTGTTCGCTGCTCAAAGCCTTGAAGAAGGGACACTACTTCGAAGGCTTGAGCATTCTGGTGCTGAATGACTCACAACGAGAGTCCAAACTAGTCAACAGAGCATAACTTTTTCTTTTTCAATAATTAGACGACTAATGGCAGCAAGACTATTACAAGGACTTTTAACTGAGACTCTTCTTCCCAGTGCTGACTATTATTTCATATAGCTACTAGAATTAATTCCTTATTTCTTACAGTGAAGTGCAGAGAAGAGGATGAATGGGGTTTCGGTCTTAGTTTTGTTGTACTACATTTTTGCCTGTAGCGAGGCTTCTATTTTTTTATTTATGTAAATGTAAATATATTAATATTTATCAAAAAGAATATACATGGATTACTAGTTTATAGTCAAGGAGACTACAAGCTAGTGGATCTCAATACAGTCCGAAAAGGTAGGCACAACATTAGGGTACAAAGTAAAGATAACATTGTACACATGTGTTTTAATCTTCTTGATAATCTCCAACGGTTGGCACACCGCATTCTCAAAAATGGCCTTATTTCGAGCAAACCAGATGTAGTAGAAAGTGGCTGCCAAAGCAGTAGACTTAGCCTTAGTAAACCACGAAGTACCATGGTTGGTGCGCCAAAACCACCTAAGACAGGCTTTGGCCGAATCCAGATTATTCGGTAAACCAAGCCACTTTTTAACTTCCGTCCAAATAGTAGATGAAATTGAGCATTTGAAAAATAGATGATTAGACGTTTCTGGATGTACCTTACATAAAGGACAGGACAAGTCATCAAGCTTGAACACAAGTGTATCCTTGGTTTTAAGCCTACCCTTAGCACACAACTAAAGAATGAAAGAGTGTTTGGGCGTTAGTCCCTGTTCCCATATGGTTTTGGTCCAATACACCTTCTGTGGAGTTGATCTCAGATAGTCATAAGCACAGCCTGTGAAAGAACTAGTACACATGGCCCAAGAATGAAGCTGATCAGCCGCACAATTAATATCTCGTTCATGCTCCGAGTATCATATCTCTAATTGCTAGCGAGTCTACGAAATACGAGTGAGTGGTCCCCGTGAAGGTCGATCTCCCAAATAGATCTGCTTTTTAAATAATAGTGTGTCACCCATTTGACCCACAAGGAATTTTTCTCCGATTGGATGTCCCAAATTATTCTAGACAGTAACGCTCTATTCCAAGTGTGCAAGTCACGCAAACCAAGACCACCCTCATTTTTCAGGAGACAAATATTCTTCCATGCAATCAGGGAGTTCTTTGAGTCCCAAAGAAAATCCCTAGCTATCCTATCCAACTGACAAATAATAGCCGTTGGCGTAGGGAGGATAGATAACCAGAAACACTCAACCCCTTGGAGAACAGATTGGATCAGTTGGAGGCGCCCAGCATAAGAGAGAGAATGAGCGCACCATCGGCCAATGTATGAACCAATGCGGTCAAGCAATGGTTTGTAGAAAGTAAACCGAACTTTACCATTCATGATTGGTAGGCCAAGGTAGCGGAACGGGAATTCCCCAATAGGTATGCCGGTAGTTTGCAGAATATTCTCCTGATCATTCAAATGGATTCCTGCAAGATAAATATTAGACTTATCCTTATTGATTTCAAGACTCGAGCTCCTTTTAAATTCTTCCGAGCGAGTTAAGGAGAATGCGTATAGAGGAACAATCACCCTTAGCAAACAACATAAGGTCATCCGCAAAAGCAAGGTGAGTAATCCTTAGCCCCTTACACTTGGGATGATACTTGAAAATACCGCCAAGTGTGTGAACTTTGACAATCCGTGAGAAATATTCCAAGCAAATGACAAATAGCAAAGGGGATATTGGGTCCTCTTGGCGTAGACCTTTTGCTCCAGTAAAGAATCCATGGACAGTCCCATTGATAGCTACAAAGTACGAGGTAGTGGTGATATATTGCTCGATCCAATTCACAAAAAGAGGAGGGAACCCAAGCTCTACAAGAAGATCCATTAAGAAATCCTAATTAAGCGAGTCATAAGCCTTCCTTAGGTCCACTTTAATTGTACATCGAGGAGAAACTCTTGTTCTACTATACATACGCATAAGTTCTCGAACCATCAAGATATTATCGATCATGAGTCTGTCTTGAATGAATGCCGTCTGAGAAGTGTCCACAAGGATAGGTACAACCAGCTTCGATCTGTCGGCCAGAATCTTGAATATGATCTTGTACACCATATTACAACAAGAAATAGGACGGTAGTCACACACCCTCTCAGCATGATCGAGTTTCGGAACCGGGGTAATAATGGAATGGTTAATCTGCTTAAGAATTTTTGCGGATGTGAAGAATTACGAAACAGACATCAAAAAGACTTTCTCCCACCGTATCCCAAGCTTTCTTGAAAAATAAGGCTGAGTATCCATCAGGGCTGGGGGCTTTGCAATCACCAATGTCCCATAGGGCTGATTTGATATCTTGGATAGTGACATCCCTAACCAAGTCCATCTTCAGGTCATGAGGTACCAAAGGACCTGCCCTAATGTAGTCCATATTGATTCCCTGGCAGTCCACCTTCATCCCAAGAAGAACATGGTAATAGTTCACAAATTCATCAGCAAGATCCCTAGGGCTAATGGTCATGCTACCA